>JASJOG010000740.1:0-38768 GCA_030142905.1 Heliopora coerulea | reverse complement strand
TGTCTGGTGCTTTGTAGCTCTAAAAGAAACCGTAATTTCTTGTTAAGTACTTACATAATCTTATTGGCTTGTCAAGCAAAGACCATCAGAGTTCAATCAAAAAGCATTCCACATCTCTTCATTTGTATTTTCAAATGATGGTGATGATGAATGCCATGATGTAATCTGAAGGAGTAAACATGGACATTCTTAAGTTTACAAAAGCAAAAACAATGTTTATGATTCTTTGTAAGGAACAAGCTGGAGAAATTCTTATAACTAGTGAGACTGTTTAACCAATGCACAATTACACTTCTAACCAATAAATTTTAAAATCTGAAGGTCACCTGACAAACAACAAATATCTCTGCTGACTCATTACGAGAAGCTTGGGGTTTTGTGGCGTGGACTTTTTTGAACAATTGATGAAAGACCCACATGAGAGGCTGGTAGTCTTTTGAACGAAAAACCTAAGAAAATCAAAATATTTTACAGTTTACAGTTATGGTGGTTCTTCAAAGTTTAAGCCAGTCTCTGTCTCTTCCCAAACCTTTGTAACAAACCATCCTCCTTGATGTAAAAATTCAGTGGCAAGTTTTAGAGCAGCCAGTGTCAGATGGGCTAAAAAGAAGTGAGACAAGATGTCAGCATTTAAGCTAGAAGGTTTCAACTTGGTAAGGTCCAGGTCAGGCCAACAACTGTTCTACTGACTCTCAAAAGATTTCCATGTAAAAAGGTAAGAATTATAAGACAGAGCACACACTATACATTAAATTGCATTCAGCCTTAGTTTTAATTTACTAACCCTGCGAAAATGCATCATGGGCCCATGCAGAACCCACATTAGGAGCCCCATCATTTAACACACAATCAGCTTTCCATGTTTTTAATTCTTTTTTCAAGTCCTATATAAAAGTAGATTAATGATGTTATTACTTATTGTTCACTCTTTTGTTATATCAATCCACTTTTTCTTTTTTCCCTCACTCTATTAACTGTAATTTATTTGATTGCTTTTTCATTTCTTATTCCACTCTTCCACTCAAATCTACATATGTAGCCGCAAGTTATTCTGAAAGCCAGCATTAGTAGGCCAATTGTATGACCCACTTACTAAGGTGGCCATTCAGAATTTTGTCTGTACTCAAACCAAATTATTTTATCAGGGTAAGTGAGTAAGCAATCAAATAATAAACACACTTATATATAAATCATCAGCATTACTAAATAATCCTGTCATTACAGTGCTAAATTCATTTATCTAATGAGTTCTATTTTATGGCCAAGCTCATAATGATCTTTGAATGATTTTTCAGAAGCAGTTGTCCCACACTTTGATGCAGTAAGTGTCATGATTTTGCATCATCTTTGATACATATTGAGCATAGGATATCAAATTATCCCTGTAAACTTACATACTCTAAGTGTTTATTGATACACCCTGAGAAAATGATAGTATCTCAAAAAATAAGTTCAACTTTAAGAATACAAGTGAAATACAAGTACATGAGATATAGGTAGTGGTAATCTTTTGTTTATTGGAGTTTCAAAGGAATTTAATTGAAAATGAACCCTTAGAGAATCTCTCAGTGAATGAACTCTGGTGCCTACCTGTCTACATTTCTGAGTTGTAATATCCCCTTGAAAAGTAATTACATTTGCAATAGGTTTAATTGGTACCAAGTCCACTCCTAGTAATTGACAAAAAAGAAAACAATTTCCACATAAATTCTTGCCAAAATAAGGAAACCAGCAGAAGTTTAAAACCTAATGATTATGACTCAAAGTTCTCAAACTCATTAATAATTCACAAAGAAATACAAGTACATGAGATATAGGTAGTGGTAATCTTTTGTTTATTGGAGTTTCAAAGGAATTTAATTGAAAATGAACCCTTAGAGAATCTCTCAGTGAATGAACTCTGGTGCCTACCTGTCTACATTTCTGAGTTGTAATATCCCCTTAAATACATAATTAATCAGTATTTAGTAATCAGAGGAAGATTACAGCTGAATTTTTTAACTTTTGGCTGGATTTTTGCCTAAAACACTGGTTCATTTGAGAAGTAATTTCAAACACTCGTTTAGTGTTCTTCCTCCAATTTCTTGATACCTCGAAACTCACTAAAAAAACTCAGCTTTGCCTTGTTTTTCAAATCATTTCTCAGTCTCTAGAAATCGGAGGAAGAACACTAACTCGTACTTGAAATATTACATAAAAGACAGAAACTCCTCAGTAAGGAAACTGTTTGTCTTACTAACAAGAACTGATCAATAGAAAAGATATCCACAGAATTATACTTACCTATGATAATACTTGATACAGGCATAAATTTTGATGCAACTTGTAGCCTAGTTTGCAAAATAAACATACAAACATTAAGGCAGAGGAACTCATTTCTATCATGTTTCATTAGATTTCCATTATCTTGCTTATCCTTACCATCCTCCCGGAGCAGCACAGAGATCAATACAAACTTGAGAAGACTGAAGGAACTCAAACTTCCTATTCAGCTGGATCAGTTTGAAAGCAGAGCGAGCACGATAACCTGACAAAGATGAAAAAATTTGGCAACTAAGTGACTTTTTAACAATAATTTTTCCCAAGAAATACTGAAGCATTCTGAGATATGAAATATTATATCTCTGTATAAGTGGTTTATAATACATAATTATATTATGTTACATAATTATATGATATAGGTGGTGCAAGACATGAGAGATCATCATTTTTTGGGTTGTTCTGGTACATATAAACACAAGTTATTACCTAAGTACACTATTACCTATACCTTGGAAACCTCAATACAAAACAAATTCACTAGTGTATATATTATAGTGTATATGGAGTGTATATATATATATATATATATATATATAGACACAGCAAATTGCAAAAATTATGGTACAAAACATATCAGACCATTGTATCTCCATTTTATTCTTACTTTAATGGTCAGTGAAGATATGCTATTTGTTTTTTGGTACATTCTTTGGCCAGTCTAATGTATTAAGGTTGATTAATGTATTTATAGTTGCAGATTTACCTATACATTCCTTTTTTATGATATGTTTAGGTTTGCCAAAATTTATGCAATTTGCTGTATATATATATATATATATATATATATATATATATATTGCTTACCTCAAAAAGTCACTACAGCCTGTTTCATCTTGGGAAAGAATCTTCAGGTGATCTTCAGTCACCTGAAGATTCTTTCCCAAGATGAAACAGGCTGTAGTGACTTTTTGAGGTAAGCGATATAATCCCATTTGCTCTTTCTTTGCGTTATTGAGCCCTCTTTGCATTTCGTAAACCTAAACGTTCACGTATATATATATATATATATATATATATATATATATGAAATGTGAGAGCTTGCAACATGTATGTATACATTGCATCAATAACATTATTAACATACTGTGGCTGCTACTTAGGTCACACATGTCAAACTTGTACCTTATCTCACCATCTGAGTCTTGGTACCTTAATGGTTAGAGTATCTCACTGGTCATCAGAAGGTTGTGGGTTTGATCCCACCTGGGGCTCAGAAATCGTCTTTCTGAAGTTGGGGTTTGTTACAGAATTGTTAGTAAAATAAAGTTGTAACAAGTGACTGTAATCATGGATGAACTATGTTGATAAATTTTCCTTTATTGTTTTCACAGCACTGCTTAGTATTAATGAAGCAATAATGGGCTGTTCATGGTAGATGAATGACCTCCAAGCTTGATACTCAGAAATGACTTCTGAGCCCCAGACGGGGATTGAACCCGCAACCTTCTGATGACCGGTTAGATGCTCCAACCATTGAGCTACTGAGACTCAGATGGTGAGCTAAGGTGCAAATTCGATATATATGTGCGACCTAAGCGGAAGCCACTATATGTTAATAATGATCAAAGCAGCCTGATGCCAGAGAAACACAAGAGCTTGGATATATTATGGTAGATAAATGACCTCCAAGCTCGATACTCATATCAAGCTTGGAGGTCATTCATCTACCATAATATATCCAAGCTCTCATGTTTCCCTGGCAATGGGCTGTTCATGTTTGTTGGAACAGGAATAAAATAACATTGAAAAAACAAGTATATTCACCGTGGTTAATTTGATTGTTCAACCCTGTAACAAGTTTTCACAGCACTAATAGATAAGCAATGTGGGACCACATCATTATTTTTTGCTGTATAATTTCATTGATAACACTGCTTACAGGATGCACCAAATATTGTTCATAGATTGTATCACAACAATGCCCTTTTACGTATTTTTCAAAATGACAGTGCTTCTTAATATTTCAGCTTCATCTGTCACTGGCCAAAGATTAATAGATATTTTAAGACTTGTCATGCTTTATTTCTACCTGTCTCTTTTGCAAGATGATAAAATTTATCTCTTCGTTGCTTTCCAAGTTTACTTTTCTTCCCCATTTGTTTACTTGTTGACTGTAATAGCTCAAGTTGAGTAAGTCACCATCTGGATGAAGATTGGACAAAAGTTCAGTTTTCAAGGCTAAAATTCAGAAAGGAATGTCATTATAAAATATACATATACAAACATGGTCAGAATATAAATATGAAAAGGGAATATCATTGATTATCACAGTAGCATACGTAGCCCAGCAATTGCCTTGGAGTAATATATGCAGGAAAAAAATAAAATGCAAAGGAAGTGAAGGTATAATTCTATCATAAAACTAATGGTAGATGAACGATCTTCAAGCTCAATACTCAGAAAATGATTTCTGAGCCCCAGACAGGGATCGAACCCGCAACCTTCTGATGACCAGTAAGACACTCTAACCATCGAGCTACCGAGACTCAGATGGTGAGCTAGGGTGCAAGTTTGATGTATTGGTAGCTCAATGGTTAGAGCTTCTTACCAGTCATCAGAAGGTTGTGGGTTCAATCCCCATCTGGGGCTCAGAAATCATTTTCTGAGTATCGAGCTTGAAGATCGTTCATCTACCTTAATATATCCAAGCTCTCATGTTTCTCAAACATTAAACTGTAGAAAACTAATGTTATTAAGACAGCTTACCAAGAGACACTTTGGATACGGGTTTTTTTCTTTTTTCAACTCATCCCAGAAGCCATAAGATTTCGAAACAACTCATGTGTTGAATGTGACTTTAATAATAACCAAAATACACAGTGACAAACATCACAATGTCTTCATTTTTAGCACACGTGTTTGGTCTCAAAATTATACATTTATATATTTTGTAGTGCTACTGCTGACCGCAACTATTTTTTCCTGTTTTCTTTTCTTATTTTTTTTATTATGGTTTATTCAAAGTTTAACTTTAATCTTTTTAAAGATACGCTTCTAAACTATTTAATGGGACAATGTTGCGATTTGGCAAATTATAAATTTTACTCTGCCGAACGCCAACACCATTTTACTCCTGGAAACCACTGATCTCAATCCCAGTTAGCTGATTAGGACTGGAAACAAGTATATGATTACGTCATCTGCCTTTCCTATGATTTCTCCGTAAGGGAAGGTTTAATACAATTTATTTAGTTCGATTAACAAAAGATGTCTCGGTTTTTCGCAGCTGGTTCGTCGGAAAGTGATAGTGAATCGAACGACGATGTCCCTACAATTAATCAGAAGCCCGCGGCTCCAATTGCTTCGAGGTAACTTGTCGAGTTCTGGCACGATACGTTCAATTTCAAAGGACATTTTTTACATGTTTAGTTTGATTTCCTACTTGTTCTGGTTTTCTCTAGAGATTTAGACAGTTCTGGAAGCGAAGTGGTTAGGTTAGCTGTTCGAGTAGAGAGTAACGAGCTGTTAGACATTATAGTTAGCTGGTTTAAAATCAGTCACTTGAGAAATAAGATAATATGAATAAATTAGAAATTTATACAGGCCATACAGGGAAACGCCAGATGGTTTTATTCCAGGAAATCTTATTGTTTACAATGCCCAAGCCCGCAGTCCATAATCCAAACCCAAACCCTAACTCTGTCGGCTAATAATACTAACCTTACACTAATGGTTATAATGCTGCCAAGCACAATCAATTACTGTGACGAAATCACAGTTAAAACGAAAATGAAACCATAACTCTGTCCCTGTTTTTGACAACTAAACCTAAGATGGGTACTGTAAAGTGTAGAGTACCCTTCATCAGTAGGGCAGATTGCCAGCACCTAGATAGGCCTGAACTTAATTTTCCAGTCTTAGTCTCCACATGGTTACCTGGTCTAAGTGGTTACATTCTAGTGCTGATCACAGTTCTAGCCATGCTCACCCTGGTGACTAGGCTGGAAAAATTAATGGTAATGCTAGCTCATGAAATAGCATTATGTGACAGTGTGTGCAGTGTCTCTTTTCTCTCTATTAATAACTACCAAAGTTTTAAAGCAATCTGCCTCTTCTTCCTAGTTTGCCTTTGCATTTAAGCATTAACATATGTATACTCAATAAATAAATGTTTGTGACTGATTTGTATTTAGTTTTGTTTGTGCACTTGCTCTGTATCAAATTTAAACACTTAGTTGCAAAAATTACATATTTGTCAGATATCTCATTTTGCCTTGTAAACACATGCTTTTCTGTGGTCCAGGTCTTGGCAACAAGAAGTTCTGGCCCCTTGAACATCCTGGGACCTGAAGTAGTTACTATGGTTATCCCTTTCAAAGTAGTCTGTGATGTAGCATTGATAGTAAATGTTTTGATCTTTTTAGAGCTCAGTTTCTGTTCAGTGATGATGATGATGAAGATACTAAGAGAGTCGTCCGCAGCCAAAAAGATAAGCGGTAAAACCATAAAGTCAACTTAAATCAAACCTAACTGGGCCATTTTTATCACTTTTAGCCATACTACAATTTTCCCATCACAGGCTGTAAAATAAGCTTTAGTCACTGTACCTACAAGGCTATCAAAATACTGGAGCCATCATATAAAGCCAAGCTAGCTTATCTAGCTGGTAAGTCCTGGCAAGCAGACAGCATTGCTTATGCTTTGAACAGCTAAACTTTCAAGTTTATCCATGCTGTGTTGCTATAAGGTGGGAAACAAGGGATTCAACTGAGGAAATTATAAGTTCAAATATATCTTCTTGCTTGCCTTGTAATTGTTATATTAGGTACTAGTAATGGTTATCTGGAACATAAAATATTTTTGATATCACCTGTATAATTCCCATACTTACATTCATTTAAATATCTTTGGCAGACAAGCTTAATCCATATATCATTATGTCTGTGTGAAAAAAATCCATCAATGCTCCCACCCCTATGCCAGATAAGGTGTCTTATCCTTGTAAGAAAAATGATTGAACATCAGCTAAACTAAAATTAAAAATGCCAATGGATTAATGGGATGTCAGGACAATCATAGGGGTTCCTGATCAAGGGAAGCATTCTATAAATTACTATGAGACTATCTTATACCTTTTAGTTTTGAAGAAATTTCTACCATCACAAAGCAACTGAAAAATCATAAGAAGATTAAAGATATGTCAAAGATTTTGACTGGTATGTTTTATAATAATTGTAGTAACTGTAAAAATAATCAGGATTGTTATCATGCCTATCACCATGTCATTTAATTGTTCTTTTCTTTTTATATAGTGGTATTGAATTGTATTATACATGTACCCTAATATCACTGTTCTTATCTCTTTATTTGCAGAGTTTGAAAATCTTGGTCGAGCTTTTACAAAGGCAAAAGGTGTGATAGACAAAGAAGGAATCCCAACTTCATTTATCAAGAGTTTGGTGGAGTTAGAGGATTTTATCAAAGAGGTTAATTTGTCAATTCATTGCAGTGGGTTATTAAAATAACAATCTAAAGCCATGTAAAAATAAACTGCAAAGTAAAGCATCTCATTTTGAAGTAAATGATTTAGAAATTTACTAATATACTGATTTTGGGCATGCAGAAACTTCCTTACAAAGACAAGATGGAGATTTTGGAAATTCTTTGTGTACTTTAATTCTTAATTCAACCACTCAACATGCAATTCAATTGTTTTACTCTCAAATACATTCAAAATGACACTGTAAAATATCTTCAACTGGAAGTATGGATGACTCTTAAAAGGATTAGTGAGACCTCAGTCACTAATCTTCAATTCAAATTCACAATTTGGTTGCCTCTGTTTACTTTGGCTTAAGTACAGACATGTTAATTAACCAAGGGGGGAAAAAACTGTCATATTTTTAGCTTCTATCAGCCTTGTGGCATTTTGGTCTAAAAGATTTATTTTTAAATTTTAAAAATTACCAGTGTGAGATGAAGTTGAAGCAAAAAGATCACTTCAGTCTTCATCAAGAACATTTAAGTTTATCCTAACTATTTCATTCAGTCTCTGATATTATTATATTGAAAAAACTAGATAAGACAGTATAGTTGACAATATTTTTTACTTTTTAATTTTTTACTTTTTGAAATTGTGAGCTGGTAATAGCTTTATGCAACAACATGGTCTTTGTTACTTTTTCAATGTATGTTTTCAGAATTGGGAGGATACTGAAGGAAGGAAAAAGCTCAACAAATTGAATGCCAAGGTTTGTGTCTGTGTTCCTGGAAATTTACATCTTGCTTATGAAAAGTAGGAGAGTAAAACTTCCCTGTTAACCATGGTTTAGAGAGTAAATATAACAAGAGCATTGAAATTTCAGCAAATTATGTGTTCTTAACATTGCAGCACAATCTGTTAATTTGAAGCCTGTTAAACATTTTATACTTTAGCCATATCTTTTTACAGTTTCTACTCATGAACTGCTCTTTTATTTGCCTTCAATTAACCAGGCTCTTGGTGCTCTGAGGCAAAAAGTAAAGAAGTACAACAAGCAATTTGAGAATGACATTGAGAAATATCGGGAGGTGAGTACTGTGGTTCATCATAAATGCTGTATTAAAAACATATACAAGTTGTTGAAAAGACTATTGCAATTATTTGTGTTCTTTTTTTATAACCTGTAAAAGAACCCACAAGATTCAGAAGGAGAAGAAGAAGAGAAATCAGGCATGTATTGTGCTGGCTTTTGGTCTCCTATTGCAAGTTACAAATGTCTGAGAGGAAATCCAGATTTTTAGGGGAAAGTTTTTGGAAAATGTTACCCACTTTCAAATCATCTTTTCTTTGCATCAACTGCAGTTTTTAAAATTGAGCTTATAACTTTTGGTTTCACCAAGTGTGTTTATCCAATAACCAAAATGTACAGTAATGCAAAAAAAAACAACAAAGGTTTGGTTGTATCTTTTACTGTGGAAATTAATTTTAACATTGGCTGGTTCAAGGTCTGCCAAATGCATATCATGTGATGTGTAATATAATATTACATTCAATGTGAGCAGCCAAACAGTGTGGGACTTGCCAGGCAAACTGAAGGCAAGCTGTACTGAATCCTGAACAGTTTGGGTGCAAATGTGTTGAATATCTTTTACAATAAATAAGATAACAAGTACTTGAAATTATCTTATTTATTATAAAATTATGTGCACATTCCAGCATATTTCTATTGAATATTTTTTTATGATAAAAATGACCTGAATGTTCATGTTTAACCTTTTAATTTATCAATAGAAGACTCTGAACCTGAGCCAACTGAACAAACAGATCATGTAATTTAGGATGATCCTGCATCATATTTTTAAGTGCTAATTCAGCAGCCATTAGTCTTGTCATATTTCAATAATTAGTGATGAGAATAACCAGTAGGATGTAGGAATGTTCACCATGTCTAAAAACATAATTTCATTATGTCACCATCCAAGCTAATCCCTGTATGTTTAAACTTAATGAAGGTTCTGAAGGTGAAGAAGAAGAAGATGAACCTGTGATTATTAAGAAACCTGTGGATGAGATAAAACCTAAACCAGTATGTTGTCATGATAAGTTGTAATGATAGTCTACCTTCCCACTGGATTTTTTTTTTTTTTTACCCCAGTAGGTAATCTCATCAATTACTGAAGGGTTTTTTGCTAGAAATTTAGGAAGGTCTGGGTTTGATTGAGATAATCGAAGTTTCAAATCATTGCAAAAGACAACAGTTTCACTTTTGTGTAACTCTTGGATGTTTACTTCAACTCTTGTGAAGCCTCATTTATTTACAAATAACCCAATGAGAGTACTCTGGAGTCCTCTTTGATCCTGTTGAAACATTCTTGGCCAACTTTCCTTTAAATGTCATAACATAGAGACACAGGGATGAACTGACAGAAAGGTAGTCAAACTGACCGACAGACAGACAGGTATATTGGTGTACAGACTGACAGACAGGGAGACTGACACAGATGGATGAACCAAGACAGAGCAGTTTGTGTAGTGTGGAAAGGGGAAGTGGATTGAGAGCCCTCTAAACTAGGATTTCCAGCTGCTTGGCAGTGGACTTATACCAAACCATAGATGAGTTGCCTGCAGGCCGTGAAGAGATAAAAAATTTAGACAAATTAATTTCCTTGATAATGTTGTTATAAAGTACAATACCACTTCATCCACCACTCCCAACATGTTCTAATTTCTTAAAATGATAAATCCATGTATGGAGTTGAAGTTCGGCACATCTGCAGTTGCTTAACCCAAGCAACCACTGAAATTGCTTATATTGCCTTCTTGGGAAGGCTGTGTTTTTGAATTACAGCTGTGTTTTACCGTCAAATGTTATCTAATATCAGGATTTTTGTTTTGGTTATTTGCCAGGATGATGAAAGTGATTCCGATTTTGAGGGTTATTCCAGTTCGAGCAGTAGTATGAGTGATATGGATATACCTCAAGGAGGGAAGGTTACTGCAGCTATGTTCTTGAAGAGGTATGTCAGTTATGCCATTGTCCACAGTCAGAGCTCACCAAACGTGGGTCCGTTTGCCAGCGGTCTAGCCAAGCCTAGGCCCACCTGGGCCCCAGCCTGAGCGATGCTGTATTGTCCAGCGGCAATGATTGCCTGCTATAATAACAATCTTAATATTTACTTTCACTGAATTATATTGCTTTTAGTCAAAATCGTTGCGATTGAACAGCCAGGTGGGAAACGAAGTTTAGTTAAAAATATAATAGCCCAGCAAACAAGTTTAAATAAAGCCATAATGGAACCATATCTTTAAAAAAGATTTTATTGACTAACGTTTCGTTACTTAACCAGTAACATCATCAGAGTAGTTATTTACAGGAGTTGAGAGGCTTAAATAGCTAACTGTTACAAAAATAGTGATGAAAGAATGTCACAAAGGATTAGCGGAACGATTAGCAAGAACAATTAGCGGAAGGAGTGCGAATAGTCAAGTCGCACTCCTTCCGCTAATTGTTCTTGCCGCCAATCCTTTGTGACATTCTTTCATCACTATTTTTGTAACAGTTAGCTATTTAAGCCTCTCAACTCCTGTAAATAACTACTCTGATGATGTTACTGGTTAAGTAACGAAACGTTAGTCAATAAAATCTTTTTAAAGATATAGTTCCATTATGGCTTTATTTAAACTTGTTTCCTGGACTATTATATTGCTTTTACTTCAATGTACTACGGATCACGGAAATCACCGAACTGTAGAAACGCGAGAAAATTCTCAAACTGTGCAGCATCCATGTTGATAATTGCCTCAAGCCTGACTGAATGTAAAAGCCAAGTATAGAACATGGACCGAACAAGCGGCATGATTTCAAACAAGAAAGATATGCATTATACTTCATAAAACCTAATATTTCCTTGCTATACTTGCAACGGTCTGTGAATCATAAATCACAAAGTCTATGTTTTTGACAGGAAATATAATTTATATAAATAAAACATATATTAGCATTAGAAATGTAATGTTTGGTGCTCATTTGTTACCCGGGCGATCCCTCAATCTCGGCCACACGCCACAGTCGTTTGCCTTTTGACGTTAAGCCAGATAATTTTTCACGCAAAAGGGCTCACAGTTTTGTGCTGAAACAAAATTGCAATTAAAAAACAGTAAAAAACAGTGGACCATCAATGAATATATGACGCGCGAAAGAACCTTGACGTCCTCAAAAACAAACCCGTATAACTGTACCGGACCATCGCTGAAACACCTTCAAACGATCGTTAGGGAAAATGAAGATGATAAACCGAAGGAAAGAAGATCGAAGAAACCCAAACAACCAAGAATGAAACCAAAGGAAGAAGAAGATGAAGACGAGGATGATGAGGATGACAGGGACTGGGAACAAGTGAAATCCAGCCATTCCACGGTATGAAGATCATTAAAGTATGTTATTTACCACACTCTAAAACCTTAAATTACATTTTCTTTTGCCGTGCGTGTACAGAGATAGACTGAAATCTATAGAAGGCATAACGGGCGTTGTTGGTACCATAGCTTTGTGTCAGTTGTTAGACATGGGATATGTTTTCCATCAAACTTCTAGAAGTCTCACATTCCTCCATATGTTTCTCCTTATCTGGGATATGAACGTGGGATATCGCGACAAACGCTAAGGATATAAGCTTAAATATGTCAACACAACCGATGTGAAAACAAACTTTCAGTTGACCGAATAAGAAAGAAAAACTATAACATAAATTCATTCAATAATATTTTTAAGGCAGAGACTCAACAAACAACTGATCTGATAGATTGGCACTTAGAGCAAGAATGATAGCTTAATACCGGCCTCTCTTGCTTTGTAAATTCACCGTCCAGTTCCGGTGGGCAGAGGTTGTTTTATATATTCAAACTGTCAGTTGTGTTCTACCAGGTTGTCGTTGTACAGCGGTATTAGTTCACGGGATTTAACTATACATGAAGACAGGAAAGGCATTTACGATATGTTGTGGAGAGGTGTCCATTCTTAGAGTTTCCACTGTTCTCACTTACATAGTAATCCTTGGTTGATAATTTACATATTTCAGGAAAAAACGAAATCACTGTTCGCGAAGGATGTTGAAATTTCTCCGAATGTTATACTGAAGAAACTTCGTGAAATTCTTGGCGCACGTGGCAAAAAGGTATGTTTAGCGGTGGTTTATTGTCTTGAGGTCACAAGTGAATTATATCTGACACTGATTTAACTAAGGAAACTTTTGATTGAGGTTTCTGCACTGTTTTAACGTCTGTGACAATTGAGAGTCCTGGAAATAGTAAGTACATGTCCTTTTCGCTTAAGGGAACGGACCGCACAGACCAAATTGAGTACTTGAAAGAACTGAGGAGGCTTTCTGATAAAAACCATTTGGGTGAGTCTAGTCTCCACTCCTTTCCTCTCAATCTCTGTCTTACTCTTCATCTCTCTTTCTTTCCTCCTCTGCGCCTCTGTCTTGGTCTTCATCTCTACTTTAATCCATCTTTCTCGTTTTTTAAATGCTGTCCTTTTGAGCCTCTGTATATCTTGCAATTACTGTTAGTGTGGTCATTTCTTTTCCTTCATTTGTTTAAACAGGTCCTGGTCTGAGCATTAAAATCCTGTTCAACATAATTGCATCAATATTTGATTACAATCCTAATGTCGCCACCTGTATGAAACCAGAGATGTGGAAAAGGTAATTTCTGTGACTTTTTTGCTAAGTTTCTGTAGCAACCTTGCCTTGATGAGTAACATCACCAGCCGACCAGGTATTTGGCGCACATAGATTTGTGATTTCAAAGGAGAGTTTTGAGGTCAACATCTGTGAAAACATCACATTGAGAATTTTCGGGGCTTGCCAGTACGTACTGACTCTACGTAAATTAAAGACACCAAAAGACTGGGCGCTCTGGGGTCGCGTTTATTATAACTGATGAAAATATATTTTCCCGAAAAGTGATGATAATTTTTTTGAACAAACATTCAGGGGAACATCTGGAGGATTTAAATGTTACTGTTCCTTTCTAGAAACTTTATAAAGCAAATTCACAAATAAAAACATCCGCTCGTTTAACCGTTCATCAGCAGAAAGATAAAGTGACGAGGATCTGTGGATTGTATTGGATTGTCAGGGACTTTCCAGAATAACTTCAGTGATTTTGTTCTGTTTTGTTTTTAGCTGTCTGGAGTACGTGCAAGAACTTTTGACTCTTCTTCGCAAAAATCCTAATATTACAGTGGGAGAAAATATTCCAGAAGATACGGAAAATCTTGAGGTATCTTCATGCCATTGGAATAGACAGTGAGGGTAACATTGCCAATGAATAGATCTAGGCACGGTGATAGTGTCACAGATAATGAAGCTAAACTCAACACACTGAGAGCGAACTGGCACTGAGACCGACTCTAACAATGACGTCGACACTGGCGCTGCTGCTCTCGCTAACACTGACACGGGCACTAACACTAACATCGACACAAGCCCTCTGACCGTAACCCTTGCTGGGACACTGGCACTAAAACCGATTCTTACACCAGCTCCGGGAACTGGACACTAGCATACGGACGCCATCACCGACATTGACTCTAACAAGGAGACTGATGCAGGCAGTTACCCCAAAACTTACCGTAACATTAACATTCAACACGCGGTAAAAATTGGCGTTCATTACTACTCTCTAAGTCAAGCCTTAATCCAGTTGTTCTCTCTAATTTTAACGTGTTCGCGACAAATTTCAGAGTGCTGACGAAGCCGTTTACAAAATACGTGGTTGTATATTGATCACAGTTGAAAGAGCGGACGATGAATTTACCAAAATGCTTCAGGGTTGCGATTGCCATTCAACGGAATACGTTGACAGGTAGAGACTTACGGATTTCATTTTCTTTCGTCATGTAGTACCGACTAAGTTCGTGAGGTCTTGCCATTACGTGACTTCGAACTGCAATCCTGGCCAATAATGACTGGGACAGCGTTGCAAGTGACTCCCTACTAACCGCACAAAAGACGAAAGAGGGAATATCACTCGCTCTTTCCCCTCTCCCGCTCCATCAATGTTGCTTCATTCTACCGTGTAAGGTGATGCTGGCTAGGTCATACGCAAAGCGAAAATTTGACCAATAACTCGCAACATTGAAGAGGGGTCAGGATCAAAAGTGTGTTCATTTTAAAGTGTTGTCCCTGTATTTTTGGCCAGGGTTGTAGCTACCCTCTGTAGCAATGGGTAACAGTGATGAAGTAATATGGAATGGTGAAAGTTTTTACAACAATAATTAATCAGTTAAAGTGTAGTGACCATGAGATAATTAGCAATTAAGTATTTAGCTTATAAAATGCCAGTTAAGTGAGCTTTGTACGACGGTGAGGGATGTCATCTGGTTAGGGAACCAAACAACCTTGGGTTGATTCGAGAAAAGCAGGTCGAAATAAAAGTCAATACTTTTTTTGTTCTGCTGAATTTACCAAAACTGTTTTATATTGCGGAGTTGGCATGTCTTTGCCAGACTTTCTCTAAATAGAGAAAGGTTTTAGCTCGTGACGTTTGACGAGATATGACCAGAAAAGGAACACTGAACGTTGATTATTGGGGGGTTTTTTTGGGTTGTGTTTTCTCAGGTTGAAGGATGAAATTACTCTGACCCTGTTGATCAATAATGTGATGAAGTATTTGGAGGAACATGACGCCGGTCCCAGCATGCTTTGCCGCTGCTATTTGCGATATATTGAGCATATTTATTACAAGGTAAATGTGACTATATAACGCTTGTGTTCTGTCTAAATATTGTCCGAATTTAGATTTAAGGTAGTTTTACAATCTGTTTCCTCAATAATTTATATTACATACATATACAGAAACTACCACTCCAAACTGTCAAAAATGAAATCCTTCATTCAATGTGGCCAAATTTCGTCACAAATTTCAGTCCTTCGCAAGGGTAGTTTTGAAAGACACGTCTGTTATCCCAAAGACTTTCCCATTCAATTTGTTCATCCTTTTCCTTTTCTCTCGGACCCTCTTAGCTTCCCTCTTCCTTCTCTATTTTCCTTGTCTCTTTCTATACCTTCCTTATGCGCATGCTCTCAAGCTATTCTCTCAGAAAAACTTTCTGAGTCCCTGACGGGAATCGAACCCGTAACCTTCTGATCGCCGGTGAGATCATACCATCATATGAACCAGTACATAAAATGTAATCTTCGCTCACCATCTGAGTCTTGTAGCTCAATGGTTAGAGCATCTCACTGGCGATCAGAAGGTTACGGGTTCGATTCCCGTCAGGGATTCAGAAAGTTTTTCTGAGAGAATAGCTTGAGAGCATGCGCATAAAAAACATTACATAACTACCAAGCTACCACAATTACATCATAAATAAATAATATTTAACGGAATCTAACGTTTTGTTGTTAACATCATAATATTATCAGAGATAACTATGACAAATACGTATGCTTAGATTTGTATTACAAACTGTGTACAGCTCAGTGGCTCCTCTGAAGATTATATTCCAGGCACTTCTCTTCATTGTCAAGTTACGCTTTCCGCCTGGTAAATCTATAGCTGATGTTTTAAACTAATCATGACTTACTCGCCATCAGATAGACGCAGTACGTGTCAAGGAAATGGCGGAAGAAAGAAAGCGTGAAAAGGGGGAACAAGATGGAGAAGTGGAGGTAGAAAAGGATGAAGTGACTGCATCTACTGCGTCGCGTATGGAGACACTCTGCAAGTACATCTACTCCAAGGACGACTCAAACCGTATACGAACACGTGCCATGTTGTGTCACGTGTATTTCCTTGCCTTGCACGATCGATGGTACGAAGCACGTGACCTGATGTTGATGTCTCACTTACAGGAGAATATCCAACACTCAGATATACCCACACAGGTAAACTTATCAGCAGGAAGAAGAGCTCATGTCAGCATATTTGGCAGCATTGCTGTTGTACGTCTGGAGAAACTTACTGAAACACATGTCACTGATCTTTGTTGTCTTTTGTTTGTAGATCTTGTACAATCGGACCATGGTTCAGCTTGGTTTATGTGCATTCCGTCATGGAATGATTAAGGATGCCCACAACGCTCTTCATGATGTTCAGTCCAGTGGTAAAGCCAAAGAACTTCTGGCACAGGTTTGTCTTTGAACAGCAGTTTTGCTGCCTGTTACGTGGTGAGATCACGCTTTCGTTATGACCTCCCAGATGTCTCTATATCCGGGAGAGGCTTGGTAGTGGTAGAGAAACCTATCATAACAATCCCGCATCAACTGAATCCTTCCACCAAGGAAAAAGCCTCAGTAATTTGTTGTTACTTGTGTCATTAATCGAGGTATGTTAACACTTCCTCTCTTTTCTTCTGATTTGTTTAATCAGGGCCTGATGCAGCAGAGGCAACATGAGAGAAACCCCGAGCAAGAAAAGATAGAACGTCGAAGATTGGTATGAACTATTTTAAACACTTTCAGTGGACTTACGTCAAACCTGCCGGGAGACAAGATACATTTGTTAGAAAAAAAGTTCATAAACGATGGCTTTTTATTTTCATATATTTTTACGGATATTTAAACAGAATGACCCATCAATACATAAAAATGCCGTTGTGTAAGCCGTATATAACACTCTTTTACTCTAGGTCCCGTTCCACATGCACATCAACCTTGAACTTCTCGAATGTGTATACCTGACGTCGGCCATGCTCCTGGAAATCCCTTACATTGCAGGTAAAGTAGTTACATTAGATAAAGTCTGTTCGTAACTTAAAAAGCATGGCTATTGATCTTTGCGGGTTAGTAGGGGATATACACAGACGCGTGGGGGCTTGGAGGGATGTACACAGACGCACATTAATCTGAGAACGATGGAGACGTTTTTTAAGGGCACCAGCATTACTACGTCCTGCTCAAGTTCTGAAAAGCGATAGAAACAAAAGCTTCATTTACTTCTTCCAAAATTGCAGCAAAGGCCATTTCATAGACCGCCAGAACCGTAAAATTTCATTGGAAAAATATTCGCGGAGCTTCCTTGAACGGGATATTTACCTTGGCAAAAATCTTTCCGAAATGGTCGAGACCAATTGTTGAATCCCGTGAAACTAAATTCTGGAAATTCCTTGTCTTATAGTTGTCTTAAAATTGTCAAAGAAATTGAGAAGGAATATTCCTTATCGTCCAGATGAATCAGTGAATGAATTTTAAGTCGTCCAATTTGCGACTATTTTTTCCACGAACGACGATATTTCCTTTGATTTGATGTTGATTCTTAATGTTTTTCATATATTCCTACAGTATCCAAAACTGTGCGGACTTGTTTTTGTTTTGAATACATATAAAAATTTCGTTTTCTGGTTTTATAGCACGAGAATTTGAGCATCGTCGAAGAATGATCAGCAAAAGTTTCCATCACCAGTTAAAGATCAGTGACAGACAGCCATTAGTTGGTAAGGAGAACAGAGTTTTGAGGTGTCAGAAAAATATTGATTCGCAATTGACTGGCGCCATTTATGAACAATATTGATAAGTTTTTCTTCAACCTGGCCTGATGAATGTTTCAGGTCCGCCTGAGAGCATGCGTGAACACGTCGTTGCTGCCTCGAAAGAGATGAGGAAAGGAAACTGGCGCGAGTGTGCTGATTACATTTTGGCTGTCAAGGTACCATCATACCTCTCTCTAAACATTCTTAAATTGACTGCACAGGAAAATTTACTGTCGATCACGATACACATGTACCAACACTGCACTTGCACTGAAAATTTACTACACTCGAAGTCAATTCAGCCACGTTTTCCAAAGAAACATTAGCGATCTTCAGTTTCCTCAGTTGTCGCAATTCTTCTGGAGAAAAACGTTTGCTAAAAAGGGAAAAAAATCGTTGGCAGTATTATTTTGTCTTTAGCTTGATTAACTGGACGAGGTGTGCAGGGGATTAATGAGGTGTACAGGGGGTTAATGCACTGTAAGATTTACAAGCACTAAACTTCAATATTTGTGATCCACCTACGTTACCATTATTGGTCATGGTGATCTATGTATATAATTTCGCGTATAACCATGGCCTAAATAAAGTATTTTGCATATTCCACAGCCTACACTGATGACCTATGAAAAGTATATGGAAAATAACTGATATCCGTACTTGTTGGTTCTGCTTTTTCCGATATATATTATTCCGGTTGAATTGACGCTTGTCTCTATTTTGTCAGGTGTGGAATTTGTTTGATCAAGCTGAGGACGTTAAGAAGATGCTAAAAAGGTATTTTATCGAGAGTATTTTTAAAGGACTTCTATTCTTTCTCGTTTTGTTGTGATCTTTGTCGCACACCTGGTTTAAAGCATGTAAAATATGTAGGAATGTTGCTGAACTGGTCCACAGACCGGTAGAACGAAACCAGGATGGCATATCTGGTGGTAAATCACCGCGAGGCGATGGCGCTATCCACCTTGTGAACCACCAAATTTAC
The DNA here is from genome assembly GCA_030142905.1 of Heliopora coerulea. NCBI lineage: Eukaryota > Metazoa > Cnidaria > Anthozoa > Scleralcyonacea > Helioporidae > Heliopora > Heliopora coerulea. Next base: position 19,562 of record JASJOG010000740.1, on the reverse strand, counting down.
ATTTATTTGCGCAAAAGCAAATTATCCTCCTTCCGGCGCAATTTCGCCGATGAAATTGGAGTTCGGTTGTTCAGTATTGGGGTTAACCTGTATTATCACGAAGACTTCCCCCCTGAGTGTTGAATAAGCAATGCCGGGGGGGCTTCGTACCAGTAGCTCCTGAACGTTGTTATATGGTCTCATCTTTATCCAGAATGACAAAATGTCTTCCAGCGCTTGTAGTGGTGACATTTTGGTATGATTGTGTAGGATTTATTTTACTTACTAGCTTCACTCTCATTAATTAGTTGTATAACTTTTTGAATAAATTAATCGATAAATAACTTCATTAATTTATCAATCGATTATTAAAAACTCAATTCATTTTTATTTATTTATCACTTTATTTATTCATCTATTTGATTGCTTATTTGTTATTTATTTATTTATTTGCTTATTTACTTATTTATTTATTTATTTATTTGTTCTATTTACTTAGGAAAATACAAGAAGAATCATTACGAACGTATCTTTTTAGTTATAACAGTGTTTATGACTCCGTCAGGTAAGTACTGGTAACGAGTGAAACGTGAATTCCATGGTCCCCAGGTCCCGCCGTTGTTACCCGAGGAGAAGCCCATTTGTTACAAGACACTCAGTGTCACCGAGCTGCCGGCAAAGAAGTGGTTCGTTGTGTACCAGTTGTCAAATGACAGAAGAAAACAGTGTGGAAAGCCTTGGGACAGTGTTATAAATAACGACAAACCGTAAGGTGTGACCTGACAACTTCTGCTTTTTCCAAGCCTTTCGTAGTAAATACTATCCAACGAAGCGTGGTGGCTGGGCTACTGTTGATTTCACGTAATCTGTTGTTAGACTTTCTCATTTGTTGCGCCAGCTATCAGTTGATCACACGACCAACATGCTATTTTTACCTTTCATTTGTAGCATGGTTAACCTGGCTGAGATGTTTGAGTTGGAACCTCCAGTGGTTCATAGCATAATAAGCAAAATGATCATCAATGAAGAGCTACAGGTATGCCATTACCATCAACTGGATTCGTTATTATCTGTCTCTCCAAAGCTTGCCTTTTCACGAAATTTCTTTCTTTTTCAGGCATCATGGGACGAGCCAACTCAAACTATTGTCATGCATCGTGGAGCAGAGCCTTCTCGTCTTCAGAGTTTAGCGTTACAACTGGCAGATAAGGTTTGTGATCACGAGGCTGCTCAGATCGCTTGTTAATTGATTGTTAGGTCCGTTGGTGGTCCGTCGGTCCTGCCCTTTTGATCTTGTGGTTCTGTCCGTCCGTCTGTCCGTCGGTCTGTGTGTTGGTCCATTCGTTGTCCCGTCGGTCCGTCCGTCGGTCCATCTGTTTGCTGATTGACTTCTCAAGCAAGCAATGACAGTCGCAAAGGAACTTTTACGTTTGCTCTAGGTATCCCGAGTGTTCCAGAGCAATTTCTTGGGCCCAGTTTCAGATAAAAGATCTGGGAAACGCTGGTTATATTTACTTATTTTTGCTTTCTACAGATCAGTTCTCTCGTTGACAATAATGAAAGAATCCTGGACTCCAAATACCCATTCAACTACAGGGACAGGCAAGGTATGAGGGAAAGAGGGTAAAGAAATCCCGGAAAGGAGTCGATGGCATACTACTTCTTGCCTTCAATTTATAGATGTCTGTTCAAAGTGACAGTAGCATTATCTTTTTGTATTATTTTTATTTTTTTAATTCAGGAGGTGGCAGATACAGAGGACAAAGAAACCAACAATCTTACTAGACGTGGAAGTGTATCATTTCATTGCGATACCATTACTGAAGGGGACACCAACCAAAGCTTTTTAATTTATGTCGAGTTGTTTTCATGTGTGGTCCGTCGCACAAAAGTTATTTAACTAGAGTGTTGAGAACTAAAAAAACTTAAATATGGGTTAAGGTGGCCACAATATTTACAGATTTTTCAACGCATTTCTGCACGAATGGGTAAAATTGGTAATCAATGTTGGAAGTTCACACGTTGCGTGACACATGTTGCTTTCTGGGCTCAGTCCACGTCAACTTTCGTCTGATAGAAACTTCAAATTCATAATCAAAGTGTTAAATATTACGGTTTGAGTAGGCCCACTGGTTGCTCTGGACGTAATAACTCAAACAACAAAATGTTAATATTAATAGCAGTATCAAAAACTTGTTGGCGATACTCTTTGTCACTTGAAGGGTTACAAGCTCTTTGATGTAGACTTTTAGTTCTGGTTTGTGTTGGTCATATATTTAGGATAAGGATTTGGGTTAGGATCAGAGGTGGGGTTAGGATCATCAAAATCCTCAAGTCGTTCCAAAATTACGACGTCACGATACCCACTAGGAGCACAATAGCCGCAGCTGTTATTTTACGTTCGAGGAGAGGACAAGATTTCTATCGCTGACAATCAAAATAAACTAAGGAAATAACCAGGGGTGGTTTAGAGGGGGGGCTGAATTTGCCGCCCCCCTAACTGTGCGATAACTTGCATGATCGTGTTTTCGAGTTTCAGTCCCATAATACTTCACGTGATGGATTTCGGTAGCATTTGAAATCCACCACCGAATCAGCATCGAATGGCTTGATATCGACGTCAATCGATGATGATGGCTATCGAGACCGCGATAATTTTGCACCAACGTGTAAATGGAAGTTTACACTCCGGTGGTGGACATACAATGTTTGAATTTGAAATTCACTTGACTGCAACAAAACTTCGTATTTAATTTAGCTTAAAAACTACCGAGGAAGACATTTTTTTCTATTTTTAAAAACCATCTGATATACATGCTTTCCGTGTCCGAGTTTCCTGGATCCGCCCCTGATGACCTAAATATGTTGATGCGGAAATTGAGTTGTTTTTATTTACCAAAGGGAAAACATTTGCATTTGGTAGGGTCGCGTTCTCTGGGGGGTTCCCCCAGTAAATTTTTTAGTTTTTAACTTCACGCAACTTTTAGTATTCTTGTGATAAAAATTGTCGGTATAACCCATTGGCAAATACATGCAACGTTTCATAGATTCAAATGTTATCACCTAGAGCAAGTGCCATAAGCGCTATGGACTTCGTGCTGAATTTCGTACTGACGAAAGGTGGCAACAGCAATAGTTAATGCAAGCAATTTGTTGGCGAAATTACAAACATCTCAAATACTCGATGCAAATCGCTGTTCAGACATCCCTGGTTCTATTCCCTTTTTGAATTAAAACGTTTTATTAAACCACGTATTTTGAATTGCGTTAAATACTTTGGGGTCTTTAATTTCTTTTCTAAACAGGATACTGATTTTTTTATCAAATATGAGCGTGCGTGACTGGGCTGTCCTTAATCATCTTGACAGGATTTTCGGTTACTCGCGTCAACTTTCCGACAGCAGATGCGATTTTCATTGGATATTTTTGTTTATATAACCGTTTAACATTCATGGTATCTCATGTCTGGGTAATTGGAGATGAGTCAACCCACGCTGCTTTAATACTTACGACGACGGCTCTTTTTTTTCCATAAAAAGAAGCATATACTTGTTTTCGAATGCTCGGTATTGCTCTTCGCTGTGTAAGAGTCATGTTTATTTGCGTTGCACTTCTCGGCGTCATTTTTTCAGTCGTCACGACCAACACCCATTGCTGATTCCATATATGGACAAAGAATGTATAAATTTTAACAAACTTGAGCTGCTTTCAGTGATGAGATGTTGGAAATTGGTGGATTTTCCGGTGATTAGGTCGAAATTATCACTACGAGCGATCTATATTGGAGGAGAAAGACTAAATACAGCTCTTTTGTTTGGGATACTGGCTTGGTAGCAAAGTTCTGGAGGTGACGATTTGTCTGTTACTTGAACAACAGCTCGAGATCCCGTTGTATTCGACGAAGAAGAGTAATAAATTCACGTGGATAAAATGGACGATTTAGGTGAGGATGTGTGCCTCTTGTTGTCTGTTTCTAAGTGTCCAGGCTGTGTTTTGTCGCCTGTTGTTCAGTCTATATGGTTTATTTCTCTTAATAAGTGCATTTCGAATTTGAAATTACCCTTTAGTTGTATCTGAACAAACAGCTGACAAAGCCTCCGTCAAATCGTCTGTCGTACTTGCCAAATTGGGACAAAAGCACATGACAAACAGCACTCCTATAGACTGAAATATCCAGTCGATTTGAATACTTGTATGTGACTGTAACAAAGGTGGACATTTATGGGGATAAAGACGTTCATTTGTGGTCTGTTTTCATTTGCTTTATCTTTGATATTAGTTGATTGCCACTTTGTCTGGCAACCCTTAGTTTGTATTTGTTTTGACATTCGCACACTTTGCGTTCACTTGACAGGTTTTCTTTTTTGATGAGTAAGGTTCTCCATGGGGATATCCCGTTTCTTCTTGGCATCCGTATGTCCGGCTTGAGATTTAGTAATAGACTTGACGTTTGTTCACAGTGATAGTCCCAGCTAGCCATTAGAGCACTTCATAATAAATTATTCATGATTACGTTTGTCAAATGGACTCTGCTGTCACATCTAATCTGTTAAAACATCAAAGTGTGTGTATTTGAACATGTGCACGTGAAAGACCGACTGTCGTCTGTCCTTCAAACCAAGGCCACTCGTTTATCTTTCACTTTACTTCCTGCAACAAACGTCTTCGGGGGGAAAAGAGGTTTTCGTTCACCTTAGAGCTTCAGATCTGACACCAAAGAACCAAACTTGGGCCATTCGTAGTCCCACCATGGTCGACACAAAACCAAGTAAAGATCTTGGTGCAAAATTTAAGGAAAATATCGATTTTTTAGATGCACTGCTGGCCGATTTGCAAGCCATTCCTACCAGTGGAACGACGAAGTTGACTAGAGACCCAACAGACTCACCACCTCCAATTCCCGCTCCTCCAAAAGAGGCCCTCTCCAATGGCAGTGCCAGAAACACCACGTCAAGCTTAGGAACTAACTTATCAGAACTGGACAGCCTTTTAGAGGACTTGAATACTGCAACACATGTGAAAGGTAAGCCGGAACGAATTGTTTTTCTCCCTCACGACAGCACTGAATATGGGATTCTTTGTTTTTTCGCGACGTTTTCGTTTCAGGGCCAGTTTAGAATTGGACTTGCGTTGCCTAGTTCTGGCAAGTTTGCTGAAAAGATTGTTTTGCTAAAAATATTTGAAGAGAACTATTGTTGAATAAGTAAAATTTGTTGTATGTTGGCGAGAAATAGGTGGCTTTGAATATTTTGCATAGCAAAAGTGATGACCGTGTTCTTCGGTTTCACACTCCGCCCTTTTTCAAGAAATCTGTTGTTGATTACGGACCTCGTACGACATCAGGCCGACGTTTTCGCAGACACTTTAGTCTACAAAACTGTTCTGAGTCGTATTTTTAACCATATATCGAAGTAACGCGCGAGTCTTGCCCATTTTGCCTTGCAGTGTCCGCACTGTTTAGGTTCTAGTGATTGTAAATTTAAATTTGACATTAATTCATTCATCAGAATGGCACTTAAGTTAAAATGTGAAACACAGTTACTTAATTATCTTGAATGTCTTCCGTGATAACTTTGCAAAGGACACAGCCTTAGCCTTGGTGCACCAGCTTTATTAGTCTGAAAGTCAGGGGATGCTAAAAAAAATTAAAACTAAAGTGAGACTGCTTTACCACAGCCATTTGCAAACAGCACAATGTTCACCAATAACCAGACGTTCAATTTGACACTCTTCAAAATAAGAAAAACACAAAACAACACTTGGTTATTTCTAATACGCCCATTATTTGATTTGTTATGAAAGCGAAGAAAAAAAAATACATATTTTATTATATTATTAATTTTAAAGTCATGGAAACTTACGTTGAAATACAATAGAAATAGTTAACTGCTTGACTGAAGTTAATGAAATGTCTCAATTATACCATAAGCTGCCAAATTACAGGCTTTTCAGTATAGAGTCTTTCAAGAGCTCTTCACTACCAGTGAAACAGAGCTTGTGAACAAATCATAGATATTTGAAAATGCTGGGTCCTAAGTAGTGTACAAGTGTTCATAAATTTTTGTGTCAATTTTGAACACCATCGCACCAACTGATTGTGGTCTTAAACCACAATTAATAGACCTGCCCTAGCATGCTGTGGGACCCATTACAAAATGGCTTAAACTTTGTACGTATGTAACTATTAAGATTCATAGACTTTTAGCCTAGCAGCTTCTTGGTATTTTGGATCTGTTGTGGTTGCAGATCTATGAAGACAGTTAAGCCTCATTTTAGCAGTTTACCATTTAAATATAGGAATTGATTTAACTTATACCAGGAAATGTTGTGATGCTAAGTGGTCAATTGATTTTTATTCAAAGTTTCCATCTTCCTGTCAATCTGCTATAATTTCATATTTCAGTAGGGCTGCCCCATGTCAATGTATTTTGAGATCTTTAAACTTTTAAATCATATGTTAATTAAAATGATCTTTGGCAATTGAGGAACATTAACACAAAGAAATTATTATGTTCTCAATAGGCTGTGGTAGTTTTTTGATCATTTTGTGATTATTTTATCATCAACTTCATTGACATTTCATCAGGCCAACTTTAGTGCTGAGCAAAGTATCACTTATGCTGCTCCAAATATTTTATTACAGAGATATGTTTCTTAGGAGTTAAAGTTGGTTTATAATTACTAGAGGTAATCCAGAGATTGTTTTTCTATAATCCATCAGTAAATCAGAACCAAGTTACTTTTGGTTTTTATTTTGATTAAGTCAGAATATTCTCATCTGCCATCACTTCTGTCCTCACAAATATGAGCTGGCTTTCACACCTCAGTTGCTTTTAACATGAGAACCCATTAATTGCATCTTGCCATGAAATTTAATATCATATTGCTGCATCCTAGGTGACAATTATTTCTTGACATGTGGGACTACAAATTAGTCTTCAGACTTCAATGTTAATATTACATTTAAATTATATGGCTATGATTTCAACATAATTTCTTTTTCTTTAAGTCATGAGATGTCTGTGGGAGGTTTAGCAAAAATAACCATACTGTAAAATGGAATACTTAAATCCTAAAACGACATAAAATATTTTCAAAATGTTGTAACTATTTGTCATATTATTCTGTTGAGCACCTTGCACTTAACAAAGATGTTATGTTGTAAATCATATGGATCCCCAGCATTATTGTAACTTAATAAAGTGTTGCTTGGTTAAAACTCCCTCTGTAAACCAAACCTGTTTTTTTAACCACCAGGTCCTTCCTTTCAGGAGTGTTGTGCAATTCTTGTTGGCATTTTCATGACACAAACAAGGGTCATTTAAGTTGCAGTCTTGCAACAATTCCTTATACATCCTAATTTGTCTCTATTTTACCAGTAACCATTTTTCATTGAAACCTGACTTCAGTCTGGGCCATAGCAAGCTGCCAAATTCTGGTGTGAGCAGTGGGATGGTGGAAGAATTCAGGGGGTTAGGGCATGGTCACCCTGAGGGTTTTTCAAAATTTACTTGTTCCACAATGCTACCTAAAATGTCTTAAATTTTAAAGCAGATGACAGTAGTTGAATCCTTAAGTTACTGAAACTGTGCAAATGGTTGCTGGGATATATCATTCACCATAGGGCCTGTTAAGGTATAATTTCAAATAATTATGCATGTGGCATATGATATTTATCAGGCAGCTGACACAACCTTATGACCCCAGACTAGTTGCTCTTAGGAAACAGGTGAAAACACTTTGTAAACTTAGTGAAAATAAAAACATGGAGGTTCCTTTTTGAAGACTGTATGTCAGAAATTTGCATTACATAGGTATCCTTCTCATCATTAAAAAATGTCAAGTATAATTAGGGACAAATAAGGTGATATCAAATCTTTGTTTTGACTGAATTGCAGTAAAATGTCAACATTTCTTTTTCAGGAGGCAGTAACCGGAATAGTGAGAACAGATTGTCTGACAAAGTCAACAGCAGCACACCTCAGAACAGTAATAGACCTCCAGGTGGGTTTTAGTGTTTATCTCATATCAAAGCTGAAGGCACAAACTTACAGTTTGCTGCTAAGACTTGCAATTATGTATCAAACAGGCAAGTATAGAACAAAGTAAAGAACTTTGTCTGTGCTCATTCAACTGGAAAAAAACATACCAGATAAAACATGCTTATCAAAGTTATTGAGGTAGTGGAAAGAAGTGTTGTTTTGTTGGTTATTTTGTTATGAAGCAATTTTCAAAGGATGTCCAGGATTATGTGAGCATAAGTCTAGACATTTCAATCTGTAATTTCTCATAGAAGTCTTCAGTAGATAAAAGTCTACAAGGAATGTTATTGATAAATTCAGGTTGATAACAATATGAAATAACTGTTGAGAAAGTTCCATTTTGAAATGCTGTGGTCTGTAGTGTGACCTGAAGCACTTACAAGAACCATTGCAGTACAAAACTGTTTCTCCTTGGGAAATTTCATCCCAATAGGCTTAAAATCTACTATTTTTTTGTGAGACATGATATGTTAAATTTTAATATGTTAAATTTAAAATTTTAATGTGTAAAATCTGGATTTATTTTTATAAATAGTTGAATCCCTACTTAATGAACTTGACAGTGCTGTTAGTTCACGTCAACAAATGAATGAGTCCTCTGGTAGCTTGCATGATTCATCTGCCCCGAATAAGGCATCTTCAGCAACAAAAGAACTGGATGACTTGATGGCCTCATTGTCAGACTTCAAGGTGATAGTTCAGACTGCAGGACCTGCTCAGTCTGTGAAGCATAGTGATGAATATGCCAAGCCACAAAAACCAAGTTCTATTAAACCATCACCACAAGGTTGGTATAATTAAATGTCCTCCCTTTTATACTGATATTTTAACTTTTGCAACCACTAGTGTTAGATTTGTTTATTAATTATAGTTAAATTCTTGCTTTGCCCTTCCTTGGCTTAGGGGAAATATCCTGTTAAGAAATGGTTGTATAAACTAACCCTATTGAAATAACTATTGTGAAGTTATCATTTCATAATACCCTGAGGATGATTCTGAAATAAAATAACTATAATTGTCTTATTTGTAATGTTTCATGTTGTTTTGAACTCTATAAAAAAGTGAAAGACTCTTAGAGTTCTGAAATTTTACACAGTAAGGTAGATATCTGGATAGCTAAGCTAAAACTAGTTGGTGTTAATTAATATTTTGGTTTTCTACCAAATTTGCTTACTGTCAATTAATAGATCTTTTATGCATAGAAGTCCCCTATATGTATCTTGCTAAGGTTCAGATCAGTCAATTCATATTGAATTAATCTTGCTTTTCAAGGTGGTCAACCCATGAGAGTAAGTCAGCTAGACTCTATGCTTGGGAACCTTCAATCAGACATGAATCGGCAAGGTGTTAGTACTGTGAAGAAAGGAACGTGTGCAGCTTGCAACAAACCAATTATTGGCCAGGTGTGCACTGCATTAGGGAAGACATGGCATCCTGAACACTTCACTTGCATTGCTTGTGAGCTGCCTTTAGGTTCAAGAAATTTTTTTGAGAGAGAAGGGAAGCCTTTCTGTGAAAAAGACTACCATGAACTTTATGCTCCAAGATGTGCCTACTGCAATGGACCAATACTTGACGTAAGTTGCTCATAAATGTCATTATTTTTGTGGGAGGCTATTGAATTTTAAGTCCTACACATTCTGTCACTTTACCTGAAGTTATTTGGAGCAAAGAATTGTGGAATCCTATAATACTGTCCTTATATTAATTTCAGTCATAAGTTAGTTGAACCTTGATTATGAGTTATTTGCCCTGTTTTGATATATTTTTCAATGACTGTGATACCAAAATACCCTGACCTAAATTGCATAATTAGTACCTTCTTCACAATAGCTACAGTTGACCACACAACTATCACTGCATTAAACTGCTCCTAATAGATTCATATGATGGGTTAAGCAGGGGGTATAGAACTAAGAGGGGGACACATACAAGCTTGGCTTGTTCATTTTGCTGAGCCAAGGACATTTTACATCTGTTCTTATGTGGTTTAGTCTTGTGTTACTGCCTTGGATAAAACATGGCACCAAGAGCACTTCTTTTGCCATCAATGTGGCAAGCCATTTGGTGATTCCGGATTTCATGAACGGGATGGCAAGCCATTCTGCCGTGATGATTACTTTGCTGCATTTGCTCCAAAATGTGGAGGATGTGAGCAGCCAATTATGGACAACTACATTGCAGCCTTGGGACAACACTGGCACCCAGAATGCTTTGTATGCTATGTAAGTACCTTTTCTTGAAATTTTGCTAGGGAAATTTTAATGCAGTTTTATATTTCATTAAGTAACAGAATGAAAGTTTTGGATTCAAAAATTTATGTGGTGTGTAGGAGTAACAGACTTGCATGATTTGATTACCAGTGATATGATGAATACTGTGGTCAGTAATTCAGAGTTAAATATTCAATTGTGTGATGTACTTGACTTCTAGGAATGCCATCAGCCATTTCCAGGTGGAAGTTTCTTTGAACATGAGGGAAAACCTTACTGTGAAATGCATTACCACTCTAAACGTGGTACTTTGTGCTACAACTGTCAGAAACCCATCACTGGAAGATGCATCACAGCAATGCATCGGAAGTTTCACCCAGAACATTTTATTTGTGCATTTTGCCTGAAGCAGCTGAATAAGGGCACCTTCAAAGAACAGAACGATAAACCATACTGCCATTCTTGTTTTGTAAAGTTGTTTGGTTGAAAGAATCGGTGACTAGGCTAATTGTTTGCTGTCAAAACTGACGTGAGGGAATTGTGTTTTATAAGCAGTTCAAGAAGAGTCTGTCCTTCTTCATCTGGCTTGATACCAGGCTTCACTAATCAGTCAGAATTGTGGAAACAGGTTAGAACCAGGCTCAAAAAACATGTTTTATAACAAAAATATGTAAAAATGAAGAAACATTGAACTGTAAATGGTTTTAAGCATTAGGCAGCTCGGTTTGTGAAACATTGCAGTTACATTAGCTAATTTTTAGTTCTTTATCTACTACGTCATTGACATGATGATACATCCTTGAAATTTGATGTAGGAAGTTTAACGCTAAATTAGGTTTTATACTAAAGCATAGTTTTAATGAGGAAGTTAGATAGATAATTTTTATTTTTGAAGTGTTTTTAAGGAGAAGGGTTCATTAAATTGTAATCTGAAACTTGCTATTAAAAATTTATGAGTTAAGGAATGGAAATAAGTATTAAGGTGCATTTGGCAATACAAAATTTCAACAATTTTCAAGGTGGCTATGTCTTTAAGTAAGGATATGCATGAGTTGTAACATCATACCCTTGAAAGTGGTGTTTCATCAGGTATCCAAACATCTAGGAGTTGGTTAAAGGTGGCTAACACCTCATTGCACAACAGATGTGTTGATGTTTGGACATGTGTTCAAACAGTTGTCATGTATATTGGATGTGAGGTATTGTTTTTAAGTCTAACAATTAGTAAGTGAAGCAATCCAATAAACTTGAACTGAAAGAATTCTTCATTTTCAGTGTGTGCAAAGAGTAAGGGTTTGTTTTTAGAAAAGATTTGAGGAACCTGAAATGAATAACAGTAAAAAATCAATACAAATGAAAAGACCTTTTATTAACACTATTGTAAAACTGCTTTGGTAACTGTTACAAAGTTATACAAATAGTAGCAAGGAATACCTCTTCAATTTGTGTTAATCTGGTTGTGAGTCAAAGCAGGAATTGTACACACTTTTTTCCCTGTGGGAACACTTTGTCTGCTTTACCTAGGTTTTAAAAGGTTGTTTTTGTCTAAAAAGATGCAGTGAAGCATCAACTGTAGCTTAGGAGTACATTTGGGTTGCTATAATTTGCAAAATGGCAATCCTAATCTAGCATGTCCAACTCCAAAGGACTTCAACCATTCTGTGCTACTGCCATTAGACTGTAGTAATGAAGTTACAAAAAGTAGTCAATGACAGGTCTCTTTGTTGGAATTCCTCTTACATCCTGAAATAAAAACAAATGATGAGTAGGACAGCTAATGTTCATTTTAGTAAATATCATTATTGGTGTTTTTTTGTTTTGTTATTTTTGTAATGAGAAATAACCCAGTTGAAAACTTGAGCTGAAAAATGTCATAATGAATGACAATCAGTGTGAAGTTCTCCTGATAATGAGTAATTAAGCCATAGGAAATTCACAATTTAACTATGAACTGTTTCCATCATCTGTGAAATAAGGAATGTGCAGTAACCTGAGGGGCTGCTTCAAAGATGGTGAATTCACGTTGAAGGTTTTCATCAAGTTGAAGAATTGCAGCAACATTTCCACACCTGAAAATCACAAAAGTTGAAACTCTTTAGACAACTAAGCAGGAAATATTTTATCGAAATTACCCATATACTTCTGTTCACCTTGTTTCTCAGTACTTGTATATCAGGTCAAAACAGACAAAATTACATGGTAAATTCTACTGCTTCACTAGATTTTCTGCTGACGTACCTATAACAATAGTTTGGTGCTGACCAGACTGTTAGCACTGTTTCATTGAAGTGCCACTTGTAACCTTCCATCACCAGCTGGTGGGCACGACATATGATGTCAATGTCATTGGTTGAGTTGAACTGAAATTGGAAATGTCAGTGACTTTACTGTCTTACACAAAAAGAGTCTACACACTTAAACACACAAGTATGTCCATAGCAATTTGACATTGGAGGGGGCAGTGGAAAAAATTTTGGGTTTTTTTTTCATTTAAAATAAAATAGTGAATTATCCTGAGAACATGTTCTCTATACAAATGTTAACTCCAGCTTTTCAGGGCCAAAATAAATCTTGTATTACTAGTCTGTAAACAGACACCATTCACACCTCGTGGCAACAAGTCAATTTTTCAAGTGCAGTACTGATGGTCACGTGTTAAACACCAACCTGTGACACAACATCACTCCCAAAGAGGTAACCTGCTCCACGAGGACTAACACCCCATCCTTGTGTATCTAAAGCACAAAGATGTGGACATTTTTAGTCAGCATGCCTATATACCAAGTAAACAAACAACAGTTACTATACTTATAAATTTAGGTGGAAATTATCTGGAATTACCCAGGGTAAGATTCTCAAAGGCTAGCTTAGAGATAGAAAGGGTTAAAAACAGCTACTGTTATCTTGTTTAAGTCTATTTTCTGCTTTTAACAGTATGTCATCATACATTTTGGTCAAGGGCTTGTTTGAACTATCTTCAGCTGAAAATGATGTTTTTCTTAGTTTAGGACATCGTAATCTGACCAATATTTGTTTATACTCGAAAACTTTCATTACTGTGCCATTGAACACTCGTAACAGTCAACAATGGTCCAAGATTTCAAGTCTTCATTACCTATATTCAGTTTCCCAACTCATAATTATTAAACAAAAGTTGTTTCAAAAAGATATTGTTTAACAACATTCACTAGAGTGGGAGTGCCAACTCTTGTCAAAATATTAGGTCTTATCCTAAGTCTGCCTGGCTGTCAGCTAAATTTTTATTACCTTCAGGATCTGACCACAGAAGATCACACATGGGACCATCATGAGGAACTTCTTGCTTACGATCAATGGAACGAATCTGAAGATGAAATAAATTAAAACCTTTCATTTTTCACATTATCATGTCTACAACATCCACCTCATACAAGAGTAATACTCTTGGTCTTTCAACAGGATGAAACAATCCTTAAATAGCCTATATTGTATCTTAAAGAGATAAGTTAACAAAGGACGGCCTACAACATGAGCAGGCTTGGCAAAAAAACAAAACACAATGCAGTTCTCTTGCTGCAAAGTTATGACATATATACTGTAACTCACCTGATCTAATGTTGTAATGGAGGGTGACAAACCACCATGGACACAGAATATCTATAGGAAAAAGGTTACATGATACAGGTGATGCAATGCTACTGCTGTGATGTCAATCAGATAGTATTCACAAGTATTTCAGTTCTGGGAGCCTGTCTCTGTGATAATTATGTAGAGAAGAATTTTTAAGACTACATTCAGTTACCCTGTTGTCAATAATTGCTGATAAACTAAGGTAGTCAAATATTTCTGTACAATATCTCCACACTGAAACAGAGCCATATTTTTTTAAACATTCATCATAAAATCCATAAACCTACAAGAAAAAAAAAAACACAACTTGTCAAACTCAAGCAAAAACTGGGCACTATCTTTATTCAACCCAATGACTTGTCAACATACAGTTTTTCTTTCACTGCATCTTCCAGCATTTACTTTAATAATAGAACTCTCAGTTTCTTTTACAGTAGGAATGTCTAATATTTTGCTAGTTCCAACAAAATACAGGCAAACTGGCTTTTTCCCACAATTTTTTATTACTTCTTCATGATTATGGCTTTATTTCAGATGCTGAATTTGACCAAATAAAAAATCTGGTTCCTGTTTGATAAAGAGAGGTAAGAACCTGGAAATGTTTCAGGATCAACTTTCTTTGTTCTGTGGATCACAGGTATACCCAAATATATTCATTAGTATAAGTAAAATAGTTATTTTATTGCATTAGTACCTGAGTTATTTGTCTGCTTTCATGGTTTCCTCTGATAAGCATAATGCGATCTGGATAGCGAACCTAAATTTATGAGATGATCACAAAACATTTCAAAATACAAAATTAAAAGCAAAAATAAGTGTTGCCAAAGGATTTATACAGTCCTACCATATGAAAGCTAGCTTAATGAATTAAGATCACTGTAAAGTTATACCCTGTATCTCTGGCTAGCAAAACTGTACCTTTAATGCTAACAGGAGAAGAAATGTCTCCACACTATAGAAACCTCGGTCAACAAAATCCCCCATGAATAAATAGTTTGTCTCTGGAACATCACCTCCAACCTAGAACAGTCAAGAATAATAACTGGTAAGTGAGGCTAGCTAATCAGTCAGTTCTGTCAGTGACTGAATGATAAGCTGGTGTTCAAAAGCCTAATGATTTCACTGAGCTCTAATTTTTCTACAGTGATTATGCTGACCACCTTGTTCATGTAAAAATTTATCAAGAACCAAATGTTGCATGGCTTTGCTGATGCAAGCAATCAAATATTAATACATATTATCATAAAGTATTATTACCTTAAAAAGTTCTTTCAAATCATAGAACTGTCCATGGATGTCACCACACACCTTTAATGATAAAACATTTGCAGTGTGTCTTAAAAATAATTTTGTGTTAAAAGTTCTGGTTTCTAGTATCATAAAAAATGAGATTTTATTCAGCTGTTAAAACATGTGTCATTATTTCCACAAATCACAAAATTATTGCATGGTAGTTAAATCCATGCACGAGAAGATTTTGGACATTTTTAAAATCTAAATTACCTGTACTTACAGTCACAGGAGAATCCACTCTTTGAACATTGCTTTCTTCCACAAGGATTTCTCTGTATTGAAAACCAAATGTGAAAAATTTAGCCAGACTCAAAAACTGTTAAGAAATTTTTCAGTATGGACAAATTACAAAGAAGATTTCACTTGATAGAATGTTGAAGATTTTAATGCAATGTAGAGTATTATAGCTTAGCAGAAAATGTTCAAAGAAGCTGTACATGCTCAGCCTTGTCCAGTAATTGCCTACCATTATAATTATCATATAATTATCATATGATTATCATATAATTATCATATGGTCATCATCATTATCATCACCATTATCATCATCGTCACTACCATTACAATTATTATAATCAACCTTTTCTGTTAAGTGGCCTTGATCAGTTTATATTAAACATTGTTGCTACCAGAATTATACAAAGTATCCTGTAATTCTTTAAATACTGACAAGACTGCATAACATCCATGTGAAAACGGAAGCCGTAAATATAAAATACACGAAGCTACTGGAGGATCTATTTCTTTTACATTTCATCCTCAGTTCAAAGAACTTAGACTGTTCGAGGGCAATTCATTAAGCTGACATGAACAAAATACCTCGCTTTGCCACACAGCTGTTTGACCTCATTTTCAGAGATGAGTTCGCACCGACGCAACTTTTCAATCTGGCTAAAATTTGAAGTAGTAAAAACGATTTCAATGAATTCTCTGTCTAGTCAGCTGTAGACTTGGATCATGACGCAAAATTTCGATAAAAATGCTCTCACTTACCGGTCTAGATCACTGCAACTAGAATCTACCATTCTTTGTGTTTTCCTCTTCTATCAGAACAACAAATTTCAGTAGATATACAGCAGAACTAGCAGATATACAACAGAACAAGGTCAAAACATTTACTCGGGAAACATCAAAGAATAGCATTATAAATGAATAGTGATTCAAGAAACATCACTTGCCTGTGATTTTAACCGGCAAACCGCACCAAGACCAACTAATTAGACGGTGATAACGTAAACTAGTGACTTTTTGTTGTGTCGGAGGGAAGAGCTCTTCGTAAAAACCACATATTAGTTCATATAAATCATTCAACGTAAGTAAATCAATCCTCCATTATCTCTGTCACTCGGCTCGTGTCACTTTTCCCGCATATTTTTGTATGCTGGTTTCCAGTCTTCTTGCTACCTTCGAAAAATTTGTCGGAAAAATGGCCTTGGCTTTCTCAGCAATCGAACAACGTAACACTTTCTGTGAATTCTAAACTTGAATTCTATTGCTTCCTGTGCCTTTAATTTAGCTGAATAATTTAGTGCCTACAATATTCTTTATAACCACATGCTAAAAACTGGAGCTTTCAGTTTCAATTTTTTATCTTCTAAAAATTAAAATAGTTGATAGGTCAGAGTTATTTCCCTGCAAAAGAAAATTTAGAATATCGATAGTGTACCAGCATATTTAAAATTACAGATAACATGCTGATTGGTTACGAGCAGAAATACGCTTTCGCCAATATTGTTTAAGTGTGAATGTGTTTTTTTGTGTTTTGTTTCTGTCTTTACTTTTTTTGTCTAGCTTTTTGACGCAAATAAGTTAGATATCGAGAAATCTCTAAAAATCCATCCAATGCAACTTTCTTGTTTAGGAAAACTTGGCGGAATTTGACAAGTTCCTTGATGAGGAATGTCTCAAGTTCCGTGGTTCAGGCTGCTGGTTCATTAGCGATTAAAATCGACCTGTTAACACTTGCCGTTCTGAACAGCGTTACCTTGTTTACAACTATCCTCGGTGGATCTTCCAGAAAGAGAACCTTCTACACCATAGCAAAGAACTGATATATTTGAAAAAAAATTCTTAATCCAGCCCAAGCAATCCTGTCACGGGGCTTTTCTCGACTCGACTATTCCAAGAGAAATGTCAATTCGTTTGTACGACTCGAAACTCACAGAGAGAGGCTTGCATACCTACGTCTTCATCGTTGAAAAGTTCTCCTTCCTCGGCTCAGAACAGTATTCGAGACCTTTTCACTTTGGTGGACATCGGTGGAAATTACAAGCAGGTATAAAAGGAAAATATTTTGGAGTATTTTTACGTTGGTTAGGCGGTGGTGCCTTGGTCAAGGGTGTAAAATGCAAGTTAAACTTTACCTTGGCTGTTTTAAACAAGAAGGAGATGGCGAAGTCGATTCGACGCGGGAATTTGGAAGAGAAAGACGACTTTGCAAAACCTGGCTGTGGAGTGGGTTGGGGGAAGTTGGCCGAGGTGGAAGAACTCTTGCGTGATAATAGTTTCGTCAACGACGACTCACTTTGCGTGGAATTACAATGTCGCATGGTGGAAACAAGTTTCGAGAATAGGCTTGCATTTAATTTGAAGCCTGGGGATAAGTTTGTCAAAAGCCCAAAGTTTTCTCTGTGCAACAGTCGATGGTCTATTGTATTGTTTCCCCAAGGTTTGCCGACCAAGAAAGGCGCGACCGCCCAGACCGACCACGTGGCCGTCTACCTCCATTGTGAAGACGTCGGACTGCTTCGTTACAAAGTCGTGTTCTCGTTCCACAGTCGAAGTAAAGAGGCCAAACAAAGTGAAATCTCCCATAATTTCTTTGACGAATGCCACGAAACGTGTAACACCTTCGGAATCGAGAAATTCATGCCAACCAAAGACTTGAAGAAAGTCGCCAAAAACGGAAAAGTGAAAATTCGATTGAAGATTAAGTCGATTGAACCTTACTTTTACTTGGGCATTGACCCCAGTCACTTAAAGGACACAGAGGGTGATGAGTGTACCAGGAGAGACTTAGTGGATCAGTGTAACAATCCTCTCGGTCTGTCCCTCAAATCTTCTCCAGACGGAAAGGTCGTTTTTAAGTTAAAATACGATCCTAATGGCGAGAACGTCGCTTTGGATGACATGCCTTATTTCAAAAAGATCTACTGGCAAGCCGTGGTACACTCGTTTGAAAATATTTCCGAAACAGTGGTCGTTTCGTCATCGGAAGAGGCCGGAAAGAGTTCATTTTGCTATAGCGAAGCCGAGTGCTGTATCACTTCCAGTTTAGAAATGAGCAAGGTATGGTGGGAAGGTGATTAGTTCATTATTCTGAGAATATTAGGGTTCCGGCATTATGAGTTATTAGCAAGCTAATATTGCAACTTACTACGAGCAAAGCCAGGGTAATTTTGCTCGAACAATCTACAACAGGATTGTTGGCATAAGAAACTTACAACTTTGCCAATATGACTGAGGCTAAAGTCTGTGAAAATAAGAACTGAGCAAAGTGATTCACGTGAAGGCTCTTCAACGAGTGGAACCTCTAATGGTAAATAAAGCGATAGGAACTCTTCGTCTGGACCGGTTTTTAAGAAAATCTTTTTTCTTGAGAACAAATGTGCTTTTAGTTTGGCAGGAGAAGAACTCGAACGAAAAACTACAATACTTAAATATTGCAGTCTTTGTTTCTAGGTTCACGACAGGAACAGTATTTTCATCGATGAAGATGGCTTTCTTAGCGTACATCTTTTCATCGAAGACGCCAACCTTGTGTACGATCCCTTGCTTGATCCCCTAACCAAACAAAGTGTATCACGACTGCGAGAAGAGAAGGAACAAAGATTAAAAAATCTCGAGAAAGAATGGTGAGTAGTACAGCCGCACTTTGCCTAACATACCAACTTTCTCTGACTTTCTGAGGTTTTTGTCAATTTTTAAAGAAGTACTAGACTTTTCCCACCTTTTCAGTAAAGTCGTGGAATGATAAAACCAAGACTTTAATTTAAAACTCTTAAAACTTAACTTAAAACTATATCTGGAGACAGTACAAAATAATTTCATGTATTGTTTCCACCACGATTTTGAGTGTTTGACCACAGTATCAAAACACGAAGAAGCGAATGAGAAAGCTAACTGCTTTCGAGTGTTTTGATATCGTGGTCAAATACACAGATCGAGTTTCAGAAAATACTACTCAAACGATCACGTTTTAAGTAGCTTTCAGAACAACTCTTGGAGTCTCTAAATCCTGGAATTAGATACTTGATCAAACACACATGGTTTGATCTAATCACCGGCTTACCAGATTCCACATGCATGACGGAACCCAGCTTACTGACTGACTAAATTCTCATAAATGAATAATAAGTTTGATTACTGACGTTTCCTAAAGATGAAAAGTGACTAGAAATTAACATGTCAAACAAACAAAAAACAA
>JASJOG010000074.1:1252500-1556245 GCA_030142905.1 Heliopora coerulea | reverse complement strand
TGTGGTCCCCCCTTTGCTACTGGGCCCAATTTTCAAGTGTGGATATCTGGCGCCAATCGAGTGGTAAACGATCGCAATCAACGGCAAACAACGAGATTTGGGAGCCTCTAGCCTTTGCTGACCAGATTAGAGAAGTTTGGAAAAGTTGGCAAAACGTCGTTTTGCAAAGGGGGGACCACATGGCTCATGTGGTCCCCCCTTTGCTACTGGGCCCAATTTTCAAGTGTGGATATCTGGCGCCAATCGAGTGGTAAACGATCGCAATCAACGGCAAACAACGAGATTTGGGAGCCTCTAGCCTTTGCTGACCAGATTAGAGAAGTTTGGAAAAGTTGGCAAAACGTCGTTTTGCAAAGGGGGGACCACATGGCTCATGTGGTCCCCCCTTTGCTACTGGGCCCAATTTTCAAGTGTGGATATCTGGCGCCAATCGAGTGGTAAACGATCGCAATCAACGGCAAACAACAAGATTTGGGAGCCTCTAGCCTTTGCTGACCAGATTAGAGAAGTTTGGAAAAGTTGGCAAAACGTCGTTTTGCAAAGGGGGGACCACATGGCTCATGTGGTCCCCCCTTTGCTACTGGGCCCAATTTTCAAGTGTGGATATCTGGCGCCAATCGAGTGGTAAACGATCGCAATCAACGGCAAACAACAAGATTTGGGAGCCTCTAGCCTTTGCTGACCAGATTAGAGAAGTTTGGAAAAGTTGGCAAAACGTCGTTTTGCAAAGGGGGGACCACATGGCTCATGTGGTCCCCCCTTTGCTACTGGGCCCAATTTTCAAGTGTGGATATCTGGCGCCAATCGAGTGGTAAACGATCGCAATCAACGGCAAACAACAAGATTTGGGAGCCTCTAGCCTTTGCTGACCAGATTAGAGAAGTTTGGAAAAGTTGGCAAAACGTCGTTTTGCAAAGGGGGGACCACATGGCTCATGTGGTCCCCCCTTTGCTACTGGGCCCAATTTTCAAGTGTGGATATCTGGCGCCAATCGAGTGGTAAACGATCGCAATCAACGGCAAACAACAAGATTTGGGAGCCTCTAGCCTTTGCTGACCAGATTAGAGAAGTTTGGAAAAGTTGGCAAAACGTCGTTTTGCAAAGGGGGGACCACATGGCTCATGTGGTCCCCCCTTTGCTACTGGGCCCAATTTTCAAGTGTGGATATCTGGCGCCAATCGAGTGGTAAACGATCGCAATCAACGGCAAACAACAAGATTTGGGAGCCTCTAGCCTTTGCTGACCAGATTAGAGAAGTTTGGAAAAGTTGGCAAAACGTCGTTTTGCAAAGGGGGGACCACATGGCTCATGTGGTCCCCCCTTTGCTACTGGGCCCAATTTTCAAGTGTGGATATCTGGCGCCAATCGAGTGGTAAACGATCGCAATCAACGGCAAACAACGAGATTTGGGAGCCTCTAGCCTTTGCTGACCAGATTAGAGAAGTTTGGAAAAGTTGGCAAAACGTCGTTTTGCAAAGGGGGGACCACATGGCTCATGTGGTCCCCCCTTTGCTACTGGGCCCAATTTTCAAGTGTGGATATCTGGCGCCAATCGAGTGGTAAACGATCGCAATCAACGGCAAACAACGAGATTTGGGAGCCTCTAGCCTTTGCTGACCAGATTAGAGAAGTTTGGAAAAGTTGGCAAAACGTCGTTTTGCAAAGGGGGGACCACATGGCTCATGTGGTCCCCCCTTTGCTACTGGGCCCAATTTTCAAGTGTGGATATCTGGCGCCAATCGAGTGGTAAACGATCGCAATCAACGGCAAACAACAAGATTTGGGAGCCTCTAGCCTTTGCTGACCAGATTAGAGAAGTTTGGAAAAGTTGGCAAAACGTCGTTTTGCAAAGGGGGGACCACATGGCTCATGTGGTCCCCCCTTTGCTACTGGGCCCAATTTTCAAGTGTGGATATCTGGCGCCAATCGAGTGGTAAACGATCGCAATCAACGGCAAACAACAAGATTTGGGAGCCTCTAGCCTTTGCTGACCAGATTAGAGAAGTTTGGAAAAGTTGGCAAAACGTCGTTTTGCAAAGGGGGGACCACATGGCTCATGTGGTCCCCCCTTTGCTACTGGGCCCAATTTTCAAGTGTGGATATCTGGCGCCAATCGAGTGGTAAACGATCGCAATCAACGGCAAACAACAAGATTTGGGAGCCTCTAGCCTTTGCTGACCAGATTAGAGAAGTTTGGAAAAGTTGGCAAAACGTCGTTTTGCAAAGGGGGGACCACATGGCTCATGTGGTCCCCCCTTTGCTACTGGGCCCAATTTTCAAGTGTGGATATCTGGCGCCAATCGAGTGGTAAACGATCGCAATCAACGGCAAACAACGAGATTTGGGAGCCTCTAGCCTTTGCTGACCAGATTAGAGAAGTTTGGAAAAGTTGGCAAAACGTCGTTTTGCAAAGGGGGGACCACATGGCTCATGTGGTCCCCCCTTTGCTACTGGGCCCAATTTTCAAGTGTGGATATCTGGCGCCAATCGAGTGGTAAACGATCGCAATCAACGGCAAACAACGAGATTTGGGAGCCTCTAGCCTTTGCTGACCAGATTAGAGAAGTTTGGAAAAGTTGGCAAAACGTCGTTTTGCAAAGGGGGGACCACATGGCTCATGTGGTCCCCCCTTTGCTACTGGGCCCAATTTTCAAGTGTGGATATCTGGCGCCAATCGAGTGGTAAACGATCGCAATCAACGGCAAACAACAAGATTTGGGAGCCTCTAGCCTTTGCTGACCAGATTAGAGAAGTTTGGAAAAGTTGGCAAAACGTCGTTTTGCAAAGGGGGGACCACATGGCTCATGTGGTCCCCCCTTTGCTACTGGGCCCAATTTTCAAGTGTGGATATCTGGCGCCAATCGAGTGGTAAACGATCGCAATCAACGGCAAACAACAAGATTTGGGAGCCTCTAGCCTTTGCTGACCAGATTAGAGAAGTTTGGAAAAGTTGGCAAAACGTCGTTTTGCAAAGGGGGGACCACATGGCTCATGTGGTCCCCCCTTTGCTACTGGGCCCAATTTTCAAGTGTGGATATCTGGCGCCAATCGAATTTTTCTTTTAAATACTATTTTTTTTTTACGTAAACTGTTGATTTTTTAATGTCCTTTTTATTTAAATATATTTGTGATGATTTATATTTTTGTTTTGTTCATTAAATGTATCGAATCTTTGTCGATTGGTTTTTTGTAATGAAAACTATTTTCGAATTGGATTGTGGGTACATATTTGAAAATTTCGGCTTGGAGGTCTACTTATTTTAAATCTCGGGGAACTTATACTAAGTCTAATTCGAGGTGAAAATCAAAATACCAAACATATCCTAAGCGAGAGATTTTCCAACATATCTCAATGATATGCGAATCTAAATTTTTCAAAAAATGTTTTGGCCTATCTACGCTAAACTTCAGGTCTCCGTCGGTTCCCTATTGCGACCTCTACCCGAGTAACAACAAGGCCAAAATATGGAATTGTTTCGACTTCTCGGTTCTTTGAAAAGCCATGGGCAGATCGACTATCACTCGGACTTTACATGATGTCCCTTAAGTCAGCCACAACACTGAAGTGGAACCTTATTTAGACGGATTCACGCCTTAACAGAAATGTACGTCTTGGCTCCATTTTAACGTCTCTCGCGTGGACGTTGCTATTTGATTTGAAATTTGTCTGCGGTGCCCTTTCTTTGAGACTCTTTTGAACTTCCGTTTCGCGTAGTACGTGGATATCACGCGAGAGAGGAGGCAAAAAAACCATCCGTAGCTAAGAATCAAGAAAACCCGCTGCCTTTTTTCTACAACAGAAGTACTTAAACTGATTTGTTAATTGGTAGCAATATGCCGAAGGAAGGAAAAAAGAGCAAGTCTGGAAAGGCAGGGAAAGAAAGGTATTGATCCTTACTTATTTCAATAGGTATTTAAGACATGCGCTGTAGGCTGACCTACGAAAACGTTAAAAGAGTTTGAATAACTGAGCGTTTTGAATGGTATGTTGTACAGGCATAAGTATTGGTGGTAAAATCGAAAATCATGGGCAATTGGATTATTTGGTCTCTATTTAGAAGTTAATTCATTTACATGTAGTCTTCAGGCCACAGCACACTAGTTCAGTTAAATCATTAATATACAGTTTTGCGACCTGCAATGATTCAGATTCATTCAATTCCCTTAAATGATCGCTAACTTTTTAACCCCTCTAATACTGGACTTCAATGTTAAAGCCATTTGCAGTATGTACAGTACTGTATCAATTTTATTGTTAAATTGAATATTGTTATTTTGAATGTACATGTACACCTATACTTGTTATCAAATGTTAGTGTCATAGTTAGTGTTTGTCAGTGGCATAGCCAAGGCCAGGCCTAACTGGGCATATGATTGGCCAATCATGCACGTGATTAACATCATTGGATATCCCACTCTATTAATACTGATTATAATATATAATCTTAATGTGTAACACATGTATTTTCATTAACAGTGTCTGGTGTGGGTTCATGAGGAACAGCTAGGTCAGAACTGGACAAAGTTACTCTTAAATTGCAGGAAATGCCATTTCATGCACTCAATAATCCAGAAATGCCTTGGGGACTATGTCCCCTCAGCTTTAACCACCCTTAGTAAATTGATGGCTTTGTGTCCATGCCCACTGAAAACCAATGAGCTGGCTATGCTAGTGGTTTTTGTTATACTAAAGAGCTATAGCTGTGTATACGTATACAAAGAAAAATACAATAAAGGGAAATTATATACTTAAATGTTAAAAGCACAATTTCTGCAGCTATAATTACATGTATGATGTGGTGACAGTGATTGTCGCAATATTTTTGAATAAAGGCTATTGCCTTAACCAGTTTGAGTCACTGCTAGGGTTCAGTTGTGGGTCTGTGCAGTTATCTAATTAAAGTTACCTTGGTCACATGTGAGAAGAGTGTTATCCAGTTTGACTTTACCAAGCACTGCAGGTTTTTGCCTGGGTGTTCTGGTTTCCTCTTGTAGTAACACTGAACCCATAAGATGGTCCCTTACTGGACCTCTATGGAGATCTAGTATAAATAAAGACACTATACTTTACTTTGCTTTACTTTGTTTTGCTTTGCTTTGCTTTGCTTTGCTTCACTCTACTTCACTTCACTTTTACTTTTACCTTGCCTTAACTTACCTTACTTTTACATTTACTTTTACTTTTACTTTGCTTTACTTTTACTTTGCTTTGCTTTACTTTGCTTTGCTTTGCTTTACTTTGCTTTACTTCACTTCAGTTTACTTCACTTCAATTTACTTCACTTCACTTTACTTTACTTTACTTTATTTCACTTTACTTTACTTTAACTTTACTTCACTTCACTTCACTTCACCTTACTTTACTTTACTTTACTTTACTTTGCTTTACTTTTGCTTTGCTTTGCTTTACTTTATCAAAATTCATTCAATTACCCAGTCATCAGTCTGTTGTACTGCTGATCATATTTATTATGATTTTGAATAAGCTTTACCCTCACCTGTTTAAGAATTTTTTTTTGTTTAATAAACTTCTGGGCATCTGTCAAAATAAATATGGTAAACAAAATAACCCATGAGGCTAAGAAATCAGTTCTCATCATTGGCTTTTACTTAAAACCTTTCACTTTGTCTTGCTGTTCTATGTTATTGCTGTCAAAAAGTCTGGTGAGTATGAGGAGATGACATCTCAAAATTTTAAAATCTGCAGGGAAATCCAAGATAAACAACAACAACAACAGTCATTTTACAGCCATTTTCCCCACTTACACAGGGGTTGGTCGGCAACTCTATACAGCAGCCTCCTCCACCTCTCTCTATCCTTCGCATCTTTCCTTTTCAACCTGCACTCTTTCATGTCCCTTTCCACCACCTGGCTCCATGTCATCCTTGGACTTCCCCATCCTCTCTTACCTTCCACCTCAAATGACATGATCTTTTTCATCCAATCATAACATAGTTTCTCATAACTGTCTAAATTGGCCAGCTTTAAATCATGGAGTGTGGTTGAAATCTTCATGGTGACAATAACTAAGTGAACTGTTAAAAGAGCAAGCAATGACAGTGCTGTTGAGTGAAAATACAAAGTGCTCTTTGATTGTTCTGATGGCATTAAGCCTCTGATAACATTAAGACACTTAAGTCTCTACAAATAAGAAAGTGGCAGTGTATAAGACAAACTAGATATAATCAAAATTGGAATCAATCTATTATGAAATGTAACAATCAGAAATTGATAATTTCCAATTGTTCCATGATCAACAAGCACTAAAAGTAGTTTGCTCAACCTCAGTAGCAGAGCTGCAGATAATAATATAAGCACAAATAAATTATTACCTAATATATGATGTATTTCTTTAAAAGCAAACTTCAACAATTCTGCTTTTCCTTTTAACAAATCTAAGAGTGCCAATAAAGAGGCAAAGAGAGAGTCAGTGGTTAAAGATGCTGCTGCAAATGCAATGTTTTAAGAAGCTAAGCTGGAGGTTTCTCAAAGAGTGAAAAAGGAATACAGGTAATGTTTGATGTTAGCAATGTAATTATGCAAAATAAATTGTTATTGCTTCAGAAATGTAGAATGACAAACAAAACTGTCTGATATTACCCAGAATAAAACTTTAAAAAGTTGGCATGTTTGGGACTAGTAAAGCTAGGGCCAGTTAAGTATGTAGAGTAAAGGGTAAGAAAGATGATCATTTTATTTAGTTAAAACACAGCATGGATTATTTAAGTTGCTATTACATGTGCAATTTTCTGTCATGCTGATGTATGCATTAACCTCAAAAGGGCCTTGACGATAAACTGAAGTGAATCATAAGCTAAAAATCTTCTTGCATGAATTGTTCCAGGATTATTTCATGCACCAGGGTGACAATGATCACAAGGCAAGAAACCACAATTGTGAACAGCACCTTTGATGTGATCTTTTTGCCTGATGACTTGGGCCTTCATCAGAGCAAATGCTAATGTCAAATAAAAAGAACTAATTGTTCAACAAAATCAGCTCATATAATTATAAGAGTATAATCTGCTATAGTGATGCCACTATAATTATAATTCTAGATCAAAGGCATCAAACAAATAAGAACCTGCTAGATGTGTTATGTTGTACCAGGTTTTATTTTCATCCAGTGTTTGCTCCTGTGAAAGGCTTAATCAGTAGGTTTACAACTCAGCAATGAATAATTTAAAATGAAGGTAAAATAGAGTGAGGATAACTTTTTTTTAATTTTTATATTTTTGTTTTATTTAAAAAAAAAAAAAAAAAAGTTGTATTTTGTACAACCATTAAATCATTCTTCTTTTATTTATTGACATAGAGAAAATGCAAAGAAACTACTATATGAGAATGAAACATTACAGAATGAGCTTGTTCAGGCTGAGGGGGGAGGGGGGGTTCCAATAGATGCAGCTGCCCTGGGCAGTGATGTAACGGACTATGGTCAGGGTTAGAGCAACTCCTAAGGACCCCCAATGAATTTATAAAGACAATTGAGATTGAAATCTTGAAATGTATGTCTATACTAAGAGGAGTGATGGGGGCCCCTGAACGAAAATCTCCTAAGGGCCCCCAGTAGTTCCATTACACCATTGGCCCTTGGTGGCATTTTTTGAAACCAACTGACTACTCATTATTTGAAGATTGATAACTGTTGAACTGTTAGTAAAGTTTGCATAGTGATTACTGGTTAGGAATAAGAATTACATGTAATATACATAGTGGAGACAGAATATTCTATTTTTTGATAGAATATTCTTTCCATCTTATTCTTTGAGCCTTCTTTTGTTCATTTTTTTGTGTGGGTGCATGGGTGGCAATTCACCTTGGTGCACCACTGTCACCAGAGCTACCAATTTTTTTGTGGTTATTGGCACGTAACATGTCTAATGAGTGTTTCATTTATGCTACAAATCTATCAACTTTTAGATTTTAAAATCTGAGCAGGAACTTAAAGAATGTAAAGCAAATTTAACTTTTGACAAGGAGTCCCCGGTGAGTAAAAGTTTTACTATTTACCCACAATTTCCACATAGTTATAATAATTCAATGATATGCTTATCACTCAATTCAGAAACCATTTTAATGAAGTGTGTTATGTAGCACTTGTAGCCTTTGAGTTACTGGCCAGAATTTGAAAAGGAGGAAGACAAAGTTTTAGATTAGACAACTCACTTACCTTAAATGTTTATAAATGATATGTAAATCCCTTTGCAACCTGGGCCCAAAGTAACTGTAAGACATTGATTGGTGAAAGTAAACTCGATGCGTACCTAAACTGATGTGTTTTCTTCACAAGATTGGTAAAGTATAACAATGATGCAAGGGGAACAAAATATTGAGAACAAGCTGAACTCATTACATAGCAAGCTTCAGTGATTCCTTGTGTTGGAGCAAGGCTTGACAATTCAGTAGAGACGCAAAAGTACATTCATTTTATTCAATCGACACTCGTTAGCGTAGATACGCAACCATTTGCATCAAAGGGCATTTCATAGCGCCAACAGACGACCATTAACACCATTTTACTATACATTAAGAATAATAAAATTTCAATTACACGAGAGAAATATCTTGTCTAATTGAAAGTTTATTATCCCTAATGTATTGTAGAATGGTGTTAATGGTCATCTGTTGGCGCTATGGAATGTCCTTCGATGTAAATGGTTGAGTATCTACGCTAGTAAATGTCGATTGAATAAAACGAATGTATTTTTGCGTTAATGATTTTAAGGTTGAAGTTAGTGGTAGCTTATTTTCTAGTAATGAACAGCGAAAGGCGTAATGCGGAAAAAATATAATGAATATCTTGACAGTCGTGTTAGTTTGCTCAAAGACAATCCGAAGAGATCTTATAACATAGATGTAATACAACACCACTTCTAACCGTTGCCATACGTGCTCCTTAACTCGATGGAGCACGGGAAAAACGGCGGGAAAATATTTAGAAAGAAAAAAAAATTCTTGAGAAAATTATTATTAAACGGTCAAAAAAGCGAGTTCTTAAAAGGCGAAGGAAAACTTTATCGACAGCTGGAAGTGGGTAACAGATATTGAACCAACATTTGGGCTGGACTTTGTTGAGGAAGAAGTGTTTTAGCTCAATGTTAACAAGCAAAACGACGAATCTACTCGACGAACGAAACGTTTTGCCTCTTTGCCAATGGAAGAAATGCGTCCAATTTTAGCTAAAAAGAAAACATTCGATGAAAACAAAAACAGCAACAAACTGGTCTACGAGAACATTTTAATGAAAATGGAGGCCATGTAATACTTTAAGTAAACACAAACGGTTCAGACAACAAACTGTAAACAGAAAACAAAACCCGGTGGCACTTCTTGTGACTTACATCAATTTAAAGCCATAAAATATAAAAAAAAAAGTATAAAAAGAACAACATTGAAATAAATACCTAATACATTCTTCTAATTTTTCTGTTATGTTTTCTTTCTTCAAAAATCTCAGTTTGGTCCACAGAAAAACACTCGCTTTGAGAGTAATTATTGCAGAAAAAATCGAAGCCCGAGGCCTTGGTTATCACCCGATGTTTAAGCGGCCAATCAAAAAGTTTTGCATTAAAAAGTGTTACAACCAAAACATTTATAATCCACTGTGGGACAAATGATATAGAAAAAGTTTCAAATGAAGAGTTCTGTCAAAACGTTTCCTTCATGTTCACCACCGCACAACAGAAATACCCTAATAGTTGGATCATCACGTCGAGCCTGCTCCCGAGAAGTGACAACCTTTTATCCCAACTTCCTACATTCAACCAACGGTTAGAAAAGATCTGTTCACCAATGGCTAAAGTTCTCCTGGTCAAACATGACAAGCTGTTTGCATCAAGGAACATCTTATACGATAGAAAACGTCTAAATGACAAAGGCTTCAGACTCTTCGCAAAGAACCTGAAAGGCGCTTTTTTTGCAAATAAGCTACAGCTTCAACCCAAAGCCAGACTACCAAAAACACATGAAAGAGGCCACAAGACACCAATAACAACATGACCGACACAACCCACACCATCCAAAACCAATCCATCCACCTTTTCACCATTTCAATTCCACCTACAGCAAATCCCTCTACAACACCGCAACCCACCCAACATCTGAGAATCGTCTTTTCCATGGCCCTCCTAAACCCTATACCTATCCACAACTGAGACACTTTATGAACATACCATCCACCCAAAGTAAATACCCTACAATAAGTAAAGCTCGAAATGAATGGCTAGGGAATGGAAACACTCCAAAAAACCAGAACACACAACAGGGAACCAATGATGCCAACCTGCCAAAACATTTTGTGGACCTGGTTAAACTACTACATGGAAATATTTCCTAAGTACTGAGTCAGACGTACTGTATGTAAGTGATTGAATTTAATAACCTTTTTTACATTATTGCAGAAAGAAAAAACATAGTTTGGTCCCTAGTTTCATTAATTAACGTTATATTACATGCACAACACATACACACACACTCAGAAAGATATATTATTTTATAAGTTAGATATAGTTTATCAAAGGTCACTCAATCATACTCAAATCACTTATCTGTGATCGTGACTTTTGACAACATGCGTTCAGGCGTTTCGATTAGTGCCTGGAATATAAATGGCTTAAGTCATAGAACGCTTGGCAATAAGCTTAGCGATATTAACTTTCTTAATAATGTAAGAAATCATGATTTTATTTTCCTTATTGAGACCTGGTCAGATCAGGCCGACAGCATTCCTGGTTTCAAGGCAATATCGACTTGTACAGCAACTCCGAAAACAACCTCTAATTGTCGTATTTCCGGAGGTATAACACTACTATTTAAAACAAGATTTGAGTCTAGGGTTAACATTGAAAAACATACAAAGAATTTTTTATGGTGTCAAATTGGTAAATCAGTGTTAGGCTCCCCACAAGACCTATTTATATGTGGGGTGTACATTC
Source organism: Heliopora coerulea (assembly GCA_030142905.1). Lineage (NCBI taxonomy): Eukaryota > Metazoa > Cnidaria > Anthozoa > Scleralcyonacea > Helioporidae > Heliopora > Heliopora coerulea. Next base: position 1,545,307 of record JASJOG010000074.1, on the reverse strand, counting down.
CCCCGGGAAACTCACCATACTTTGATGATGAAATATTTAATAATCTAGAAAGTGATGTTGCATATTTCTCCACAAAAGATAACATTATACTTCTAGGGGATTTTAATGCAAGAACGGGTAAGATTGAAGATTGTCTCTAAAGAGGGAAACACTTTTATTAACTTCTCTGATCTCCTCAGCAAAGGCCAGAAGTTCCCAAATAATGCTATCTGGCGTTGATTCCGAAAATTTAGCACTCGATTGTCAAGAGATATCCACACTTGGAAATTCGCTTCAATAGCAAACCGGGGACCACGTGGCTCATACGGTCAGCTCTTTGAAAAACGAGGTTTTGGCAACTCTTCGAAACTTCTCTGATATGGTCAGCCAAGACCAGAGGCTCGAAAATATTGCTGTTTGACGATGATTCCGATTGTTTGTCACTCGATTGGCACGAGATATCCACACTTGAAATTTCGTCCCAGTAGCAAAGGGGGGACCACATGAGCCATGTGGTCCCCCCTTTGCAAAACGAGATTTTGCCAACTTTTCCAAACTTCCCTCATCTGGTCAGCAAAGGCTAGAGGCTCCCAAATCTTGCTGTTTGCCGTTGATTGCGATCGTTTAGCACTCGATTGGTGCCAGATATCCACACTTGAAAATTGGGCCCAGTAGCAAAGGGGGGACCACATGAGCCATGTGGTCCCCCCTTTGCAAAACGAGGTTTTGCCAACTTTTCCAAACTTCTCTAATCTGGTCAGCAAAGGCTAGAGGCTCCCAAATCTTGTTGTTTGCCGTTGATTGCGATTGTTTAGCGCTCGATTGGCAGGAGATATTCACACTTAGAAATTCAGCCGAATAGAAAATGGAGGACCACGGGGCAACTCTTCCAAGTTTTCGTTTTCTTGTCAGCAAAGACCAGCGGGTCCCATATAATGCTTTTCGGGGTTGATTCCGATTCTTTAGCACTCGATTGGCAAGAGATATCTACTCTTCGAAAGTAGGCCCAGTAGGAAAGGGGGGACCACATGGCTCATGTGGTTCCCACTTTGAAAAAATGTGGAAGCCTCTGGCCTTGGCTGGAAAGATCTGGGAAGTTTCGAAGAGTTTCAGAAACATCGTTTTGCAAAGGGGGTACCACGTGGCTCATGTGGTCCCCCCTTTGTTATTGGGTTGAATTTTCAAGTGTGGATATCTCGTGCGAATCGGGTGCCAAACGATCGGAATGGACTGCAAACAGAAGGGTTTGCAAGCCTCTGCCCTTGGCTGACTAGATCAGAAGACTTTCGAATAGTTGCAGAAATCTCGTATTGCAAAGTGATTACCAAATGAGCCATGTGGTCCCCCCTATGCTTTTCCGTCGAATTTTCAAGTGTGGATTTCTCTTGCCAATCGAGTGCGAAGCAATCGGAATCAACGCCAGGATTTGGGACCTTCTGGCCTTTCCTCACAAGATCACAAGAGTTTCGAAGAGTTGCAGAAATTTCGCTTTCCAAAGGGGGAACCACATGAGCCATGTGCTTACTTCTTTGGCAAACAAGATTTTGTTAATCTTTTCGAACCTTACTTAAACATGTCAGGAAATGAACATGTTAACCTTTGGTTTTTGACCAATTTCAAACTTTAGTAATAAGTTCAAACTATGAAAGTTTATTGCATAGAATTTAGTTTTGCAGTGACTCGAGTGATTTTTCATTGAAATCACGTTGAATATTTCAGAAAACTAAAGGGGTTAACATTTGGTTTTTGACGAATTTTCCGCCAATTTCAAACTTTCGAAATAAGTTCAAAATATGACAAATTACTGCATAGAATTAAGTTCTACAGGTAATGGAGGTGGTTTTTCGGGGAAATTACGTTGAATATTTTAGGTGGAAAAATTTGACCAAAAAGTAAAAGAGTTAATCTTTGGTTTTTCACGATTTTTCGATTAGTTTAAAACTTTCAAAATAAAATGAAAATATGAAAATTTAGTGCATAGAATTTAATTTTCCAGTAACTGGGGTTGTTTTTGGGTGAAACCGAAAAATAGTTTTTGACCATTTTTCGAGCAATTTTAAACTTTACAAATAAGCTGAAAATATGAAAGTTCAGGCCAAATAAAATGGTTTTACACGAATTCCGATTACTTTAGGCCGAAATTAAGCGGAATTTTTCAGGTGTAAATATTTGACAAAAAAAGTAAAGGGGTTAACCTTTGGTTTTTGACCATTTTTCGACCAATTTTAATCCTTCTTAATTAGGCTTAAATATGAAAGTTTAAGGTAAATAATATCGTTTTGCATTAATTGGAGGCACTTTACACCGAAACTGAAGAGAATATTAGACTTCGAAAAATGCGACCAAAAAGTAAAGGGGTTAACCTTTGGTTTTGACCATTTTTCGAGCAATTTTAAACTTTCGAAATAAGCTGAAAATATGAAAGTTCCGTGCAAATAAAATAGTTTTGCACTAATTTCGGTCAGTTTAGGCCGAAATTAAGAGGAATTTTTGAGGTGTAAATATTTGACCAAAAAGTAAAGGGGTTAACCTTTGGTTTTTGATCATTTTTCGACAAATTTAGAACTTTCGAAATAAGCTCACAATATGAAAGTTCCGTGCAAATGAAATAGTTTTGCAGTAATTTCGGGCACTTTATGCAGAAACTAAGCGGAATTTTTGAGGTGTAAATATTTGACCAAAAAGTAAAGGGGTTAACCTTTGGTTTTTGACCATTTTTCGACAAATTTTGAACTTTCGAAATAAGCTGAAAATATGAAAGTTCCGTGCAAATAAAATAGTTTTGCACTAATTTCGGGCAGTTTAGGCCGAAATTAAGCGGAATTTTTGAGGTGTAAATATTTGACCAAAAAGTAAAGGGGTTAACCTTTGGTTTCTAACCAGTTTTCGACCAATTTTGAACCTTCTTTATTAGGCTTAAATATGAAAGTTTAAGGTAAATAATATCGTTTTGCATTAATTGGAGGTACTTTACACCGATACTGAAGAGAATATTACACTTCGAAAAATGCGACCAAAAAGTAAAGGGGTTAAGCTTTGGTTTTTGATCATTTTTCGACAAATTTTGAACTTTCGAAATAAGCTCACAATATGAAAGTTTCGTACACTTTATTCTAAAGAAACTAAGCTGAATTTTTCAGGTGTAAATATTTGACCAAAAAGTAAAGGGGTTAACCTTTGGTTTTTGACCAGTTTTCGACCAATTTTAAACCTTCTTAATTAGGCTTAAATATGAAAGTTTAAGGCAAATAATATCGTTTTGCATCAATTGGAGGCACTTTACACCGAAACTGAAGAGAATATTAGACTTCGAAAAATGCGACCAAAAAGTAAAGGGGTTAACCTTTGGTTTTGACCATTTTTCGAGCAATTTTAAACTTTCGAAATAAGCTGAAAATATGAAAGTTCCGTGCAAATAAAATAGTTTTGCACTAATTTCGGGCAGTTTAGGCCGAAATTAAGCGGAATTTTTGAGGTGTAAATATTTGACCAAAAAGTAAAGGGGTTAACCTTTGGTTTCTAACCAGTTTTCGACCAATTTTGAACCTTCTTTATTAGGCTTAAATATGAAAGTTTAAGGTAAATAATATCGTTTTGCATTAATTGGAGGTACTTTACACCGATACTGAAGAGAATATTAGACTTCGAAAAATGCGACCAAAAAGTAAAGGGGTTAAGCTTTGGTTTTTGATCATTTTTCGACAAATTTTGAACTTTCGAAATAAGCTCACAATATGAAAGTTTCGGGCACTTTATTCTAAAGAAACTAAGCGGAATTTTTCAGGTGTAAATATTTGACCAAAAAGTAAAGGGGTTAACCTTTGGTTTTTGACCATTTCTCGACAAATTTTGAACTTTCGAAATAAGCTGAAAATATGAAAGTTCAGGCCAAATAAAATAGTTTTGCACGAATTTCGATTACTTTTGGCCGAAATTAAGCGGAATTTTTCACATGTAAATATTTGACCAAAAAGTAAAGGGGTTAACCTTTGGTTTTTGACCAGTTTTCGACCAATTTTAAACCTTCGAAATAAGGCTTAAATATGAAAGTTTAAGGCAAATAATATCGTTTTGCATCAATTGGAGGCACTTTACACCGAAACTGAAGAGAATATTAGACTTCGAAAAATGCGACCAAAAAGTAAAGGGGTTAACCTTTGGTTTTTGACCATTTTTCGAGCAATTTTAAACTTTCGAAATAAGCTGAAAATATGAAAGTTCCGTGCAAATAAAATAGTTTTGCACGAATTTCGATTACTTTTGGCCGAAATTAAGCGGAATTTTTGAGGTGTAAATATTTGACCAAAAAGTAAAGGGGTTAACCTTTGGTTTCTGACCAGTTTTCGACCAATTTTAAACCTTCTTAATTAGGCTTAAATATGAAAGTTTAAGGTAAATAATATCGTTTTGCATTAATTGGAGGCACTTTACACCAAAATTGAAGAGAATATTAGACTTCGAAAAATGCGACCAAAAAGTAAAGGGGTTAACCTTTGGTTTTTGACCATTTTTCGAGCAATTTTAAACTTTCAAAATAAGCTGAAAATATGAAAGTTCCGTGCAAATAAAATAGTTTTGCACTAATTTCGGGCAGTTTAGGTCGAAATTAAGCGGAATTTTTGAGGTGTAAATATTTGACCAAAAAGTAAAGGGGTTAACCTTTGGTTTTTGATCATTTTTCGACAAATTTTGAACTTTCGAAATAAGCTCACCATATGAAAGTTCCGTGCAAATGAAATAGTTTTGCACTAATTTCGGGCACTTTATGTAGAAACTAAGCGGAATTTTTGAGGTGTAAATATTTAACCAAAAAGTAAAGGGGTTAACCTTTGGTTTTTGACCAGTTTTCGACCAATTTTAAACCTTCTTAATTAGGCTTAAATATGAAAGTTTAAGGCAAATAATATCGTTTTGCATCAATTGGAGGCACTTTACACCGAAACTGAAGAGAATATTAGACTTCGAAAAATGCGACCAAAAAGTAAAGGGGTTAACCTTTGGTTTTTGACCATTTTTCGAGCAATTTTAAACTTTCGAAATAAGCTGAAAACATTAAAGTTCCGTGCAAATAAAATAGTTTTTCACGAATTTCGATTACTTTCGGCCGAAATTAAGCGGAATTTTTCAGGTGTAAATATTTGACCAAAAAGTAAAGGGGTTAACCTTTGGTTTTTGACCATTTTTCAAGCAATTTTAAACTTTCGAAATAAGGTGAAAATATGAATGTTCAGGCCAAATAAAATAGTTTTGCACTAATTTCGGGCAGTTTAGGTCGAAATTAAGCGGAATTTTTGAGGTGTAAATATTTGACCAAAAAGTAAAGGGGTTAACCTTTGGTTTTTGATCATTTTTCGACAAATTTTGAACTTTCGAAATAAGCTCACCATATGAAAGTTCCGTGCAAATGAAATAGTTTTGCACTAATTTCGGGCACTTTATGTAGAAACTAAGCGGAATTTTTGAGGTGTAAATATTTAACCAAAAAGTAAAGGGGTTAACCTTTGGTTTTTGACCAGTTTTCGACCAATTTTAAACCTTCTTAATTAGGCTTAAATATGAAAGTTTAAGGCAAATAATATCGTTTTGCATCAATTGGAGGCACTTTACACCGAAACTGAAGAGAATATTAGACTTCGAAAAATGCGACCAAAAAGTAAAGGGGTTAACCTTTGGTTTTTGACCATTTTTCGAGCAATTTTAAACTTTCGAAATAAGCTGAAAACATTAAAGTTCCGTGCAAATAAAATAGTTTTTCACGAATTTCGATTACTTTCGGCCGAAATTAAGCGGAATTTTTCAGGTGTAAATATTTGACCAAAAAGTAAAGGGGTTAACCTTTGGTTTTTGACCATTTTTCAAGCAATTTTAAACTTTCGAAATAAGGTGAAAATATGAATGTTCAGGCCAAATAAAATAGTTTTGCACGAATTTCGGGCAGTTTAGGCCGAAATTAAGCGGAATTTTTCAGGTGTAAATATTTGACCAAAAAGTAAAGGGGTTAACCTTTGGCTTTTGACCATTTTTCGACAAATTTTGAACTTTCGAAATAAGCTTAAAATATGAAAGTTCAGGCCAAATAAAATAGTTTTGCACGAATTTCGATTACTTTAGGCCGAAATTAAGCAGAATTTTTCACATGTAAATATTTGACCAAAAAGTAAAGGGGTTAACCTTTGGTTTTTGACCAGTTTTCGACCAATTTTAAACCTTCGAAATAAGGCTTAAATATGAAAGTTTAAGGCAAATAATATCGTTTTGCATCAATTGGAGGCACTTTACACCGAAACTGAAGAGAATATTAGACTTCGAAAAATTCGACCAAAAAGTAAAGGGGTTAACCTTTGGTTTTGACCATTTTTCGAGCAATTTTAAACTTTCGAAATAAGCTGAAAATATGAAAGTTCCGTGCAAATAAAATAGTTTTGCACTAATTTCGGGCAGTTTAGGCCGAAATTAAGCGGAATTTTTGAGGTGTAAATATTTGACCAAAAAGTAAAGGGGTTAACCTTTGGTTTCTAACCAGTTTTCGACCAATTTTGAACCTTCTTTATTAGGCTTAAATATGAAAGTTTAAGGTAAATAATATCGTTTTGCATTAATTGGAGGTACTTTACACCGATACTGAAGAGAATATTAGACTTCGAAAAATGCGACAAAAAAGTAAAGGGGTTAAGCTTTGGTTTTTGATCATTTTTCGACAAATTTTGAACTTTCGAAATAAGCTCACAATATGAAAGTTTCGGGCACTTTATTCTAAAGAAACTAAGCGGAATTTTTCAGGTGTAAATATTTGACCAAAAAGTAAAGGGGTTAACCTTTGGTTTTTGACCATTTTTCGACAAATTTTGAACTTTCGAAATAAGCTGAAAATATGAAAGTTCAGGCCAAATAAAATAGTTTTGCACGAATTTCGATTACTTTAGGCCGAAATTAAGCAGAATTTTTCACATGTAAATATTTGACCAAAAAGTAAAGGGGTTAACCTTTGGTTTTTGACCAGTTTTCGACCAATTTTAAACCTTCGAAATAAGGCTTAAATATAAAAGTTTAAGGCAAATAATATCGTTTTGCATCAATTGGAGGCACTTTACACCGAAACTGAAGAGAATATTAGACTTCGAAAAATGCGACCAAAAAGTAAAGGGGTTAACCTTTGGTTTTTGACCATTTTTCGAGCAATTTTAAACTTTCAAAATAAGCTGAAAATATGAAAGTTCCGTGCAAATAAAATAGTTTTGCACTAATTTCGGGCAGTTTAGGCCGAAATTAAGCGGAATTTTTGAGGTGTAAATATTTGACCAAAAAGTAAAGGGGTTAACCTTTGGTTTTGACCATTTTTCGAGCAATTTTAAACTTTCGAAATAAGCTGAAAATATGAAAGTTCCGTGCAAATAAAATAGTTTTGCACTAATTTCGGGCAGTTTAGGCCGAAATTAAGAGGAATTTTTCAGGTGAAAATATTTGACCAAAAAGTAAAGGGGTTTACCTTTGGTTTCTGACCAGTTTTCGACCAATTTTAAACCTTCTTAATTAGGCTTAAATATGAAAGTTTAAGGTAAATAATATCGTTTTGCTTTAATTGGAGGCACTTTACACCGAAATTGAAGAGAATATTAGACTTCGGAAAATGCGACCAAAAAGTAAAGGGGTTAACCTTTGGTTTTTGACCATTTTTCGACAAATTTTGAACTTTCGAAATAAGCTGAAAATATGAAAGTTCAGGCCAAATAAAATAGTTTTGCACGAATTTCGATTACTTTAGGCCGAAATTAAGCAGACTTTTTCACATGTAAATATTTGACCAAAAAATAAAGGGGTTAACCTTTGGTTTTTGACCAGTTTTCGACCAATTTTAAACCTTCGAAATAAGGCTTAAATATGAAAGTTTAAGGCAAATAATATCGTTTTGCATCAATTGGAGGCGCTTTACACCGAAACTGAAGAGAATATTAGACTTCGAAAAATGCGACCAAAAAGTAAAGGGGTTAACCTTTGGTTTTTGACCATTTTTCGACAAATTTTGAACTTTCGAAATAAGCTCACAATATGAAAGTTACCTGCAAATGAAATAGTTTTGCAGTAATTTCGGGCACTTTATGCAGAAACTAAGCGGAATTTTTCAGGTGTAAATATTTAACCAAAAAGTAAAGGGATTAACCTTTGGTTTTTGACCATTTTTCGACAAATTTTGAACTTTCGAAATAAGCTGAAAATATGAAAGTTCAGGCCAAATAAAATAGTTTTGCACGAATTTCGATTACTTTAGGTCGAAATTAAGCAGAATTTTTCACATGTAAATATTTGACCAAAAAGTAAAGGGGTTAACCTTTGGTTTTTCACCATTTTTCGAGCAATTTTAAACTTTCAAAATAAGCTGAAAATATGAAAGTTCCGTGCAAATAAAATAGTTTTGCACTAATTTCGGGCAGTTTAGGCCGAAATTAAGCGGAATTTTTGAGGTGTAAATATTTGACCAAAAAGTAAAGGGGTTAACCTTTGGTTTTGACCATTTTTCGAGCAATTTTAAACTTTCGAAATAAGCTGAAAATATGAAAGTTCCGTGCAAATAAAATAGTTTTGCACTAATTTCGGGCAGTTTAGGCCGAAATTAAGAGGAATTTTTCAGGTGAAAATATTTGACCAAAAAGTAAAGGGGTTTACCTTTGGTTTCTGACCAGTTTTCGACCAATTTTAAACCTTCGAAATAAGGCTTAAATATGAAAGTTTAAGGCAAATAATATCGTTTTGCATCAATTGGAGGCGCTTTACACCGAAACTGAAGAGAATATTAGACTTCGAAAAATGCGACCAAAAAGTAAAGGGGTTAACCTTTGGTTTCTAACCAGTTTTCGACCAATTTTGAACCTTCTTTATTAGGCTTAAATATGAAAGTTTAAGGTAAATAATATCGTTTTGCATTAATTGGAGGTTCTTTACACCGATACTGAAGAGAATATTAGACTTCGAAAAATGCGACCAAAAAGTAAAGGGGTTAAGCTTTGGTTTTTGATCATTTTTCGACAAATTTTGAACTTTCGAAATAAGCTCACAATATGAAAGTTTCGGGCACTTTATTCTAAAGAAACTAAGCGGAATTTTTCAAGTGTAAATATTTGACCAAAAAGTAAAGGGGTTAACCTTTGGTTTTTGACCATTTTTCGACAAATTTTGAACTTTCGAAATAAGCTGAAAATATGAAAGTTCAGGCCAAATAAAATAGTTTTGCACGAATTTCGATTACTTTAGGCCGAAATTAAGCGGAATTTTTCACATGTAAATATTTGACCAAAAAGTAAAGGGGTTAACCTTTGGTTTTTGACCAGTTTTCGACCAATTTTAAACCTTCGAAATAAGGCTTAAATATAAAAGTTTAAGGCAAATAATATCGTTTTGCATCAATTGGAGGCACTTTACACCGAAACTGAAGAGAATATTAGACTTCGAAAAATTCGACCAAAAAGTAAAGGGGTTAACCTTTGGTTTTGACCATTTTTCGAGCAATTTTAAACTTTCGAAATAAGCTGAAAATATGAAAGTTCCGTGCAAATAAAATAGTTTTGCACGAATTTCGATTACTTTTGGCCGAAATTAAGCGGAATTTTTGAGGTGTAAATATTTGACCAAAAAGTAAAGGGGTTAACCTTTGGTTTCTGACCAGTTTTCGACCAATTTTAAACCTTCTTAATTAGGCTTAAATATGAAAGTTTAAGGTAAATAATATCGTTTTGCATTAATTGGAGGCACTTTACACCAAAATTGAAGAGAATATTAGACTTCGAAAAATTCGACCAAAAAGTAAAGGGGTTAACCTTTGGTTTTGACCATTTTTCGAGCAATTTTAAACTTTCAAAATAAGCTGAAAATATGAAAGTTCCGTGCAAATAAAATAGTTTTGCACTAATTTCGGGCAGTTTAGGTCGAAATTAAGCGGAATTTTTGAGGTGTAAATATTTGACCAAAAAGTAAAGGGGTTAACCTTTGGTTTTTGATCATTTTTCGACAAATTTTGAACTTTCGAAATAAGCTCACCATATGAAAGTTCCGTGCAAATGAAATAGTTTTGCACTAATTTCGGGCACTTTATGTAGAAACTAAGCGGAAATTTTCAGGTGTAAATATTTAACCAAAAAGTAAAGGGGTTAAGCTTTGGTTTTTGTCCATTTTTCGACAAATTTTAAACTTTCGAAATAAGCTGAAAATATGAAAGTTCAGGCCAAATAAAATAGTTTTGCACGAATTTCGACTACTTTAGGCCGAAATTAAGCAGAATTTTTCACATGTAAATATTTGACCAAAAAGTAAAGGGGTTAACCTTTGGTTTTTGACCAGTTTTCGACCAATTTTAAACCTTCGAAATAAGGCTTAAATATGAAAGTTTAAGGCAAATAATATCGTTTTGCATCAATTGGAGGCACTTAACACCGAAACTGAAGAGAATATTAGACTTCGAAAAATGCGACCAAAAAGTAAAGGGGTTAACCTTTGGTTTTGACCATTTTTCGAGCAATTTTAAACTTTCGAAATAAGCTGAAAATATGAAAGTTCCGTGCAAATAAAATAGTTTTGGACCAATTTCGGGCAGTTTAGGCCGAAATTAAGCGGAATTTTTGAGGTGTAAATATTTGACCAAAAAGTAAAGGGGTTAACCTTTGGTTTTTGACCATTTTTCGACAAATTTTGAACTTTCGAAATAAGCTCACAATATGAAAGTTCCGTGCAAATGAAATAGTTTTGCAGTAATTTCGGGCACTTTATGTAGAAACTAAGCGGAATTTTTGAGGTGTAAATATTTAACCAAAAAGTAAAGGGGTTAACCTTTGGTTTTTGACCAGTTTTCGACCAATTTTAAACCTTCTTAATTAGGCTTAAATATGAAAGTTTAAGGCAAATAATATCGTTTTGCATCAATTGGAGGCACTTTACACCGAAACTGAAGAGAATATTAGACTTCGAAAAATGCGACCAAAAAGTAAAGGGGTTAACCTTTGGTTTTTGACCATTTTTCGAGCAATTTTGAACTTTCGAAATAAGCTGAAAATATGAAAGTTCCGTGCAAATAAAATAGTTTTGCACTAATTTCGGGCAGTTTAGGCCGAAATTAAGCGGAATTTTTGAGGTGTAAATATTTGACCAAAAAGTAAAGGGGTTAACCTTTGGTTTCTAACCAGTTTTCGACCAATTTTGAACCTTCTTTATTAGGCTTAAATATGAAAGTTTAAGGTAAATAATATCGTTTTGCATTAATTGGAGGTACTTTACACCGATACTGAAGAGAATATTAGACTTCGAAAAATGCGACCAAAAAGTAAAGGGGTTAAGCTTTGGTTTTTGATCATTTTTCGACAAATTTTGAACTTTCGAAATAAGCTCACAATATGAAAGTTTCGGGCACTTTATTCTAAAGAAACTAAGCGGAATTTTTCAGGTGTAAATATTTGACCAAAAAGTAAAGGGGTTAACCTTTGGTTTTTGACCATTTTTCGACAAATTTTGAACTTTCGAAATAAGCTGAAAATATGAAAGTTCAGGCCAAATAAAATAGTTTTGCACGAATTTCGATTACTTTAGGCCGAAATTAAGCAGAATTTTTCACATGTAAATATTTGACCAAAAAGTAAAGGGGTTAACCTTTGGTTTTTGACCAGTTTTCGACCAATTTTAAACCTTCGAAATAAGGCTTAAATATAAAAGTTTAAGGCAAATAATATCGTTTTGCATCAATTGGAGGCACTTTACACCGAAACTGAAGAGAATATTAGACTTCGAAAAATTCGACCAAAAAGTAAAGGGGTTAACCTTTGGTTTTGACCATTTTTCGAGCAATTTTAAACTTTCAAAATAAGCTGAAAATATGAAAGTTCCGTGCAAATAAAATAGTTTTGCACTAATTTCGGGCAGTTTAGGCCGAAATTAAGCGGAATTTTTGAGGTGTAAATATTTGACCAAAAAGTAAAGGGGTTAACCTTTGGTTTTGACCATTTTTCGAGCAATTTTAAACTTTCGAAATAAGCTGAAAATATGAAAGTTCCGTGCAAATAAAATAGTTTTGCACTAATTTCGGGCAGTTTAGGCCGAAATTAAGAGGAATTTTTCAGGTGAAAATATTTGACCAAAAAGTAAAGGGGTTTACCTTTGGTTTCTGACCAGTTTTCGACCAATTTTAAACCTTCTTAATTAGGCTTAAATATGAAAGTTTAAGGTAAATAATATCGTTTTGCTTTAATTGGAGGCACTTTACACCGAAATTGAAGAGAATATTAGACTTCGGAAAATGCGACCAAAAAGTAAAGGGGTTAACCTTTGGTTTTTGACCATTTTTCGACAAATTTTGAACTTTCGAAATAAGCTGAAAATATGAAAGTTCAGGCCAAATAAAATAGTTTTGCACGAATTTCGATTACTTTAGGCCGAAATTAAGCAGACTTTTTCACATGTAAATATTTGACCAAAAAATAAAGGGGTTAACCTTTGGTTTTTGACCAGTTTTCGACCAATTTTAAACCTTCGAAATAAGGCTTAAATATGAAAGTTTAAGGCAAATAATATCGTTTTGCATCAATTGGAAGCGCTTTACACCGAAACTGAAGAGAATATTAGACTTCGAAAAATGCGACCAAAAAGTAAAGGGGTTAACCTTTGGTTTTTGACCATTTTTCGACAAATTTTGAACTTTCGAAATAAGCTCACAATATGAAAGTTCCCTGCAAATGAAATAGTTTTGCAGTAATTTCGGGCACTTTATGCAGAAACTAAGCGGAATTTTTCAGGTGTAAATATTTAACCAAAAAGTAAAGGGATTAACCTTTGGTTTTTGACCATTTTTCGACAAATTTTGAACTTTCGAAATAAGCTGAAAATATGAAAGTTCAGGCCAAATAAAATAGTTTTGCACGAATTTCGATTACTTTAGGTCGAAATTAAGCAGAATTTTTCACATGTAAATATTTGACCAAAAAGTAAAGGGGTTAGCCTTTGGTTTTTGACCAGTATTCGACCAATTTTAAACCTTCGAAATAAGGCTTAAATATGAAAGTTTAAGGCAAATAATATCGTTTTGCATCAATTGGAGGCGCTTTACACCGAAACTGAAGAGAATATTAGACTTCGAAAAATGCTACCAAAAAGTAAAGGGGTTAACCTTTGGTTTCTAACCAGTTTTCGACCAATTTTGAACCTTCTTTATTAGGCTTAAATATGAAAGTTTAAGGTAAATAATATCGTTTTGCATTAATTGGAGGTTCTTTACACCGATACTGAAGAGAATATTAGACTTCGAAAAATGCGACCAAAAAGTAAAGGGGTTAAGCTTTGGTTTTTGATCATTTTTCGACAAATTTTGAACTTTCGAAATAAGCTCACAATATGAAAGTTTCGGGCACTTTATTCTAAAGAAACTAAGCGGAATTTTTCAAGTGTAAATATTTGACCAAAAAGTAAAGGGGTTAACCTTTGGTTTTTGACCATTTTTCGACAAATTTTGAACTTTCGAAATAAGCTGAAAATATGAAAGTTCAGGCCAAATAAAATAGTTTTGCACGAATTTCGATTACTTTAGGCCGAAATTAAGCGGAATTTTTCACATGTAAATATTTGACCAAAAAGTAAAGGGGTTAACCTTTGGTTTTTGACCAGTTTTCGACCAATTTTAAACCTTCGAAATAAGGCTTAAATATAAAAGTTTAAGGCAAATAATATCGTTTTGCATCAATTGGAGGCACTTTACACCGAAACTGAAGAGAATATTAGACTTCGAAAAATTCGACCAAAAAGTAAAGGGGTTAACCTTTGGTTTTGACCATTTTTCGAGCAATTTTAAACTTTCGAAATAAGCTGAAAATATGAAAGTTCCGTGCAAATAAAATAGTTTTGCACGAATTTCGATTACTTTTGGCCGAAATTAAGCGGAATTTTTGAGGTGTAAATATTTGACCAAAAAGTAAAGGGGTTAACCTTTGGTTTCTGACCAGTTTTCGACCAATTTTAAACCTTCTTAATTAGGCTTAAATATGAAAGTTTAAGGTAAATAATATCGTTTTGCATTAATTGGAGGCACTTTACACCAAAATTGAAGAGAATATTAGACTTCGAAAAATTCGACCAAAAAGTAAAGGGGTTAACCTTTGGTTTTGACCATTTTTCGAGCAATTTTAAACTTTCAAAATAAGCTGAAAATATGAAAGTTCCGTGCAAATAAAATAGTTTTGCACTAATTTCGGGCAGTTTAGGTCGAAATTAAGCGGAATTTTTGAGGTGTAAATATTTGACCAAAAAGTAAAGGGGTTAACCTTTGGTTTTTGATCATTTTTCGACAAATTTTGAACTTTCGAAATAAGCTCACCATATGAAAGTTCCGTGCAAATGAAATAGTTTTGCACTAATTTCGGGCACTTTATGTAGAAACTAAGCGGAAATTTTCAGGTGTAAATATTTAACCAAAAAGTAAAGGGGTTAAGCTTTGGTTTTTGTCCATTTTTCGACAAATTTTAAACTTTCGAAATAAGCTGAAAATATGAAAGTTCAGGCCAAATAAAATAGTTTTGCACGAATTTCGACTACTTTAGGCCGAAATTAAGCAGAATTTTTCACATGTAAATATTTGACCAAAAAGTAAAGGGGTTAACCTTTGGTTTTTGACCAGTTTTCGACCAATTTTAAACCTTCGAAATAAGGCTTAAATATGAAAGTTTAAGGCAAATAATATCGTTTTGCATCAATTGGAGGCACTTAACACCGAAACTGAAGAGAATATTAGACTTCGAAAAATGCGACCAAAAAGTAAAGGGGTTAACCTTTGGTTTTGACCATTTTTCGAGCAATTTTAAACTTTCGAAATAAGCTGAAAATATGAAAGTTCCGTGCAAATAAAATAGTTTTGGACCAATTTCGGGCAGTTTAGGCCGAAATTAAGCGGAATTTTTGAGGTGTAAATATTTGACCAAAAAGTAAAGGGGTTAACCTTTGGTTTTTGACCATTTTTCGACAAATTTTGAACTTTCGAAATAAGCTCACAATATGAAAGTTCCGTGCAAATGAAATAGTTTTGCAGTAATTTCGGGCACTTTATGTAGAAACTAAGCGGAATTTTTGAGGTGTAAATATTTAACCAAAAAGTAAAGGGGTTAACCTTTGGTTTTTGACCAGTTTTCGACCAATTTTAAACCTTCTTAATTAGGCTTAAATATGAAAGTTTAAGGAAAATAATATCGTTTTGCATCAATTGGAGGCACTTTACACCGAAACTGAAGAGAATATTAGACTTCGAAAAATGCGACCAAAAAGTAAAGGGGTTAACCTTTGGTTTTTGACCATTTTTCGACAAATTTTGAACTTTCGAAATAAGCTCACAATATGAAAGTTCCCTGCAAATGAAATAGTTTTGCAGTAATTTCGGGCACTTTATGCAGAAACTAGGCGGAATTTTTCAGGTGTAAATATTTGACCAAAAAGTAAAGGGATTAACCTTTTGTTTTTGACCATTTTTCGACAAATTTTGAACTTTCGAAATAAGCTGAAAATATGAAAGTTCAGGCCAAATAAAATAGTTTTGCACGAATTTCGATTACTTTAGATCGAAATTAAGCAGAATTTTTCACATGTAAATATTTGACCAAAAAGTAAAGGGGTTAACCTTTGGTTTTTGACCAGTTTTCGACCAATTTTAAACCTTTGAAATAAGGCTTAAATATGAAAGTTTAAGGCAAATAATATCGTTTTGCATCAATTGGAGGCGCTTTACACCGAAACTGAAGAGAATATTAGACTTCGAAAAATGCGACCAAAAAGTAAAGGGGTTAACCTTTGGTTTTGACCATTTTTCGAGCAATTTTAAACTTTCAAAATAAGCTGAAAATATGAAAGTTCCGTGCAAATAAAATAGTTTTGCACTAATTTTGGGCAGTTTAGGCCGAAATTAAGCGGAATTTTTGAGGTGTAAATAATTGACCAAAACGTAAAGGGGTTAACCTTTGGTTTTTGACCATTTTTCGACAAATTTTAAACTTTCGAAATAAGCTGAAAATATGAAAGTTCCGTGCAATTAAAATAGTTTTGCACGAATTTCGATTACTTTTGGCCGAAATTAAGCGGAATTTTTCAGGTGTAAATATTTGACCAAAAAGTAAAGGGGTTAACCTTTTGTTTCTGACCAGTTTTCGACCAATTTTAAACCTTCTTAATTAGGCTTAAATATGAAAGTTTAAGGTAAATAATATCGTTTTGCATTAATTGGAGGCACTTTACGCCGATACTGAAGAGAATATTAGACTTCGAAAAATGCGACCAAAAAGTAAAGGGGTTAACCTTTGGTTTTTGACCGTTTTTCGACAAATTTTGAACTTTCGAAATAAGCTGAAAATATGAAAGTTCAGGCCAAATAAAATAGTTTTGCACGAATTTCGATTACTTTAGGCGAAATTAAGCAGAATTTTTCAGGTGTAAATATTTGACCAAAAAGTAAAGGGGTTAACCTTTGGTTTTTGACCAGTTTTCGACCAATTTTAAACCTTCGAAATAAGGCTTAAATATGAAAGTTTAAGGCAAATAATATCGTTTTGCATCAATTGGAGGCACTTTACACCGAAACTGAAGAGAATATTAGACTTCGAAAAATGCGACCAAAAAGTAAAGGGGTCAACCTTTGGTTTTGACCATTTTTCGAGCAATTTTAAACTTTCAAAATAAGCTGAAAATATGAAAGTTCCGTACAAATAAAATTGTTTTGCACTAATTTCAGGCAGTTTAGGCCGAAATTAAGCGGAATTTTTGAGGTGTAAATAATTGACCAAAACGTAAAGGGGTTAACCTTTGGTTTTTGACCATTTTTCGACAAATTTTAAACTTTCGAAATAAGCTGAAAATATGAAAGTTCCGTGCAATTAAAATAGTTTTGCACGAATTTCGATTACTTTTGGCCGAAATTAAGCGGAATTTTTCAGGTGTAAATATTTGACCAAAAAGTAAAGGGGTTAACCTTTTGTTTCTGACCAGTTTTCGACCAATTTTAAACCTTCTTAATTAGGCTTAAATATGAAAGTTTAAGGTAAATAATATCGTTTTGCATTAATTGGAGGCACTTTACGCCGATACTGAAGAGAATATTAGACTTCGAAAAATGCGACCAAAAAGTAAAGGGGTTAACCTTTGGCTTTTGACCGTTTTTCGACAAATTTTGAACTTTGGAAATAAGCTGAAAATATGAAAGTTCAGGCCAAATAAAATAGTTTTGCACGAATTTCGATTACTTTAGGCCGAAATTAAGCAGAATTTTTCAGGTGTAAATATTTGACCAAAAAGTAAAGGGGTTAACCAGTGGTTTTTGACCAGTTTTCGACCAATTTTAAACCTTCTTAATAAAGCTTAAATATGAAAGTTTAAGGTAAATAATATCGTTTTGCATTAATTGGAGGCACTTTACACCGATACTGAAGAGAATATTAGACTTCGAAAAATTCGACCAAAAAGTAAAGGGGTTAACCTTTGGTTTTTGAACATTTTTCGACAAATTTTGAACTTTCGAAATAAGCTGAAAATATGAAAGTTCTGGCCAAATAAAATAGTTTTGCACGAATTTCGATTACTTTAGGCCGAAATTAAGCAGAATTTTTCAGGTGTAAATATTTGACCAAAAAGTAAAGGGGTTAACCTTTGGTTTTTGACCAGTTTTCGACCAATTTTAAACCTTCGAAATAAGGCTTAAATATGAAAGTTTAAGGCAAATAATATCGTTTTGCATCAATTGGAGGCACTTTACACCGAAACTGAAGAGAATATTAGACTTCGAAAAATGCGACCAAAAAGTAAAGGGGTCAACCTTTGGTTTTGACCATTTTTCGAGCAATTTTAAACTTTCAAAATAAGCTGAAAATATGAAAGTTCCGTACAAATAAAATTGTTTTGCACTAATTTCAGGCAGTTTAGGCCGAAATTAAGCGGAATTTTTCAGGTGAAAATATTTGACCAAAAAGTAAAGGGGTTTACCTTTGGTTTCTGACCAGTTTTCGACCAATTTTAAACCTTCTTAATTAGGCTTAAATATGAAAGTTTAAGGTAAATAATATCGTTTTGCTTTAATTGGAGGCACTTTACACCGAAATTGAAGAGAATATTAGACTTCGAAAAATGCGACCAAAAAGTAAAGGGGTTAACCTTTGGTTTTTGACCATTTTTCGACAAATTTTGAACTTTCGAAATAAGCTCACAATATGAAAGTTCCCTGCAAATGAAATAGTTTTGCAGTAATTTCGGGCACTTTATGCAGAAACTAAGCGGAATTTTTCAGGTGTAAATATTTAACCAAAAAGTAAAGGGATTAACCTTTGGTTTTTGACCATTTTTCGACAAATTTTGAACTTTCGAAATAAGCTGAAAATATGAAAGTTCAGGCCAAATAAAATAGTTTTGCACGAATTTCGATTACTTTAGGTCGAAATTAAGCAGAATTTTTCACATGTAAATATTTGACCAAAAAGTAAAGGGGTTAACCTTTGGTTTTTGACCAGTTTTCGACCAATTTTAAACCTTCGAAATAAGGCTTAAATATGAAAGTTTAAGGCAAATAATATCGTTTTGCATCAATTGGAGGCGCTTTACACCGAAACTGAAGAGAATATTAGACTTCGAAAAATGCGACCAAAAAGTAAAGGGGTTAACCTTTGGTTTTGACCATTTTTCGAGCAATTTTAAACTTTCAAAATAAGCTGAAAATATGAAAGTTCCGTGCAAATAAAATAGTTTTGCACTAATTTTGGGCAGTTTAGGCCGAAATTAAGCGGAATTTTTGAGGTGTAAATAATTGACCAAAACGTAAAGGGGTTAACCTTTGGTTTTTGACCATTTTTCGACAAATTTTAAACTTTCGAAATAAGCTGAAAATATGAAAGTTCCGTGCAATTAAAATAGTTTTGCACGAATTTCGATTACTTTTGGCCGAAATTAAGCGGAATTTTTCAGGTGTAAATATTTGACCAAAAAGTAAAGGGGTTAACCTTTTGTTTCTGACCAGTTTTCGACCAATTTTAAACCTTCTTAATTAGGCTTAAATATGAAAGTTTAAGGTAAATAATATCGTTTTGCATTAATTGGAGGCACTTTACGCCGATACTGAAGAGAATATTAGACTTCGAAAAATGCGACCAAAAAGTAAAGGGGTTAACCTTTGGTTTTTGACCGTTTTTCGACAAATTTTGAACTTTGGAAATAAGCTGAAAATATGAAAGTTCAGGCCAAATAAAATAGTTTTGCACGAATTTCGATTACTTTAGGCCGAAATTAAGCAGAATTTTTCAGGTGTAAATATTTGACCAAAAAGTAAAGGGGTTAACCAGTGGTTTTTGACCAGTTTTCGACCAATTTTAAACCTTCGAAATAAGGCTTAAATATGAAAGTTTAAGGCAAATAATATCGTTTTGCATCAATTGGAGGCACTTTACACCGAAACTGAAGAGAATATTAGACTTCGAAAAATTCGACCAAAACGTAAAGGGGTCAACCTTTGGTTTTGACCATTTTTCGAGCAATTTTAAACTTTCAAAATAAGCTGAAAATATGAAAGTTCCGTGCAAATAAAATTTCGGGTTTTGCACTAGTTTAGGTTGAAATTAAGCGGAATTTTTGAGGTGTAAATATTTGACCAATAAGTAAAGGGGTTAACCTTTGGTTTTTGACCATTTTTTGACAAATTTTGAACTTTCGAAATAAGCTCACAATATGAAAGTTCCGTGGAAATGAAATAGTTTTGCAGTAATTTCGGGCACTTTATGCAGAAACTAAGCGGAATTTTTCAGGTGTAAATATTTGACCAGAAAGTAAAGGGGTTAACCTTTGGTTTTTGACCATTTTACGACAAATTTTGAACTTTCGAAATAAGCTCACAATATGAAAGTTCAGGCCAAATAAAATAGTTTTGCACGAATTTCGATTACTTTAGGTCGAAATTAAGCAGAATTTTTCAGGTGTAAATATTTTACCAAAAAGTAAAGGGGTTAACCTTTGTTTTTTGACCAATTTTCGACAAATTTTAAAATTTCGAAATAATCTGAAAATATTAAAGTTTAAGGCAAAAAGTGGATTTCTGCTCTGTTTTTTACTATTTTATAAGAAGTTACGATCCACTTTTCGAGTTTTAAAAATTTCGCTATATAGTAAAGGGTTTAAGGCAGGGTTTTTTAAGTTTTTTTAGCCCATCTGGAAAATGTCGAAAGATGGTTAAAACATGAATGTTTATCCTAAAGAAAATTGTGGTGGACTGATTTCAGGAATTTTATAACAAACTTCGACCCACTTTTCGAGGTGAAAGAATTTGACCAAAAATTAAAGGGGCTATAACCCATGGTTTTTGAATAATTTTCGACCCGTTTGACACTTTCGAAGGTGAAAATATGAAAGTTTAGGACAAAGAATCTAGTCCTACACTGATTTCAACCCTTTTAGAAGAAACTTCCACCCACTTTTCGAAGTCCAAAAATTTCGCCAAAAAGTAAAGGGGTTAACGTATGGTTTTTGAGGATTTTTCGAGGAATTCCAAACTTTCGAAATAAATGAGATATTTTTGTCGTAAAATATCGGATATTGTAGTCCTATATTTACATGATTTCGAAAGAATTTTGGAGTGAAAATTTATTAGTTTGTAGAGCCCCGGCACTACTTTAATCTGATAAATTTTTGGCTAAATTGGCTGAGTAGTTTCCGAGAATAACTTGATTTTGTCATGAAATGTCGAATACTGGAGTCCTTTATTTACGTGATTTAGAAGGAATTTTGCAGTGAAAATTTACCAGTTTGTAGAGTCACGTGAATACTTTAAACTCGTAAACGGATTTATCTTGGTAATCAAACGCAAGAAGCAAATACACAGGCATAAAAGGCAAGACTTCAACAAGTAAAAGGATCTAAGAAGCGCACTCAGGATTTCGTAAATAGAGAACATATCTGACACAGACTGATCAGACACCAACAACAAAAAGACGCAACATGCTACGGCAAACGTTTATGATTTGATGTAGCATTTCTTTTACATCTCTTTACGTAACTCTTTCCTGACGGCACACGACTTCTGTTATTCCACTCTGGCTTACCCCAGACGATTTTGCTCGTCAGGGGAAGAGCTTCAGCAGTAATAGAATTAATGCGCACATATAATTTTTCGATATGGAACTTGTTGTGATAAAAAAGGTAACAGTGAACACATAAATTAAGAAAAACATTTGTGGAGACTTGGTTTCCTATAAACTTTAAGTTTCTTAAGGCTGTCGTGGATCCTTCTACCCAATCTGTTTCATTCCAGGAACAATTTTAAGATCTAGTGCAGGTGTGACCAGTGTACGCTGTAAGTTGCTAAAAGAGTCAAATAAAATAGTAAGCCATTATTATGAGTTGCTCAAGTACAAAAGTTACCTTAGGGACTGCAAACAAGTTTCTCCCAGAGGGTCTGAAATACATAATAGCTCTTAAGGCTGGTTTCCGCTAAGGAAAATTTGAAAGGAATGGACTGGAAAGTTTCCATTGTCTTGTAAAATCTCGGGTGCAACTAATGACTTTACGACAAAGAAAACTTTCCTGTCCGTTCTATCTCTGAGGTAAATTTTCCTTTGTGGAAACCAGCCTTTATTCAAAACACAAGCATACCTTTCATAAGCAGAGGTCAAAACTCCATGGATTCAATTGTGTAGGCTCCCAAACGGTCTTTCCTCGGCAGTGGCTCACAGTTCTTAAAATACGCGAGATAACTCTCCAGCTGTTCCAAATGTTCAAGGGTGCTTATCTGCATGCCAAAAAAAAATTGAAATAGTAAGTTAAGGCTCGTTTCCACTAAGGAAAACTTGCCTCAGGAAAGGAATGGACAGGAAAGTTTCCATTGTCTTGCGAATTCTCGGGCGGAATTAATGACTTTAAGACAAAGAAAACTTTCCTGTCCGTTCCTTTCCTGAGGCGAATTTTTCTTAGTAGAAACCAGCCTTTACATTGAATGTATGATAAACTTTGAACGTACATGGAAATCAAGTACGCACGCGGATTAATAAACACACGTACACTTGCACTTGGCACAAAACGCGCACACACTTACGAGAACTCTGTTGTAGCAATGATGAAACTCGATAGCAAACATAGGTCAACGCTTCTCATAAGTGAATTATCACTAATAGGTCAATTCAACACAGAAAACATGATTTCAAGACCAAATTTATAAAATTTCAAAGCGTTTGGCGCTTTAAACCATGGCATTTCTGAAAAAAAAACCAAAAAAGCTTTCTTTACTTTTAATTAGACGAATGCATATGATAAATAATACCTGTTCAGCAACAACTTGGTGTAAATTAACTAACAATGTCTGCGCTTCGGGAAGTAAGATCAGTTGAGTGAAATGAGCATTGAGTACAAGGCCAGCCCAGTCCAATATCTAAATGAAATGGAATATATATTTATATCTATATATCTATATATTAAGAGATAATTATGTATACGTATATGTGTATGTACATGTGTATGTGTATGTGTATGTGTATGTACTTATATGAATGTATGAAATGGTTCGTTTCAGAGGTCGTTTAAAAACTCGCAACACGTGCTTTATCAAGTCCTAAACACCCGGCGACAGCCGAGTATTCTACGCCAGATAAAGTCCCTCAACTCATTCATTTATTATCGTTTAAAATATGTTGGTGATCATAATACTCACCTGGGAATAAGTTAATTTGTGAGTAAGATCTTCAAGTTTTAACAGATCTCGAAAGGATGGTTTCCAACAGCTTATTGTGTAAAGCAGAAACTTGATAAATAACTACAAGAATGAAACAATAGACAAAAATACAGTCAATTCTTGCTTGTTCCCATATTACAAACCTTTTTAACGAAACAGGCTGCGCAGAAAGTCACTCACTAAAGTCTCTTCAAAATGAAGTCTTTTTAAACTTTCTTGCATAAACACATCATTGATCGGGTACGCTATAATGAGACATCTGATATTGTAGTTAAGAGTAAAATATACAAAATTTGTAATGATTCCATTTTGGAGGGTAACTTTCCTAATCCATTTTAACTTTTCAACGTTAAGCCGGCCAAGATATCTCGCGCGTTTATCATTGTGAATAGTGATATGTGAACGGGGGACATATTTGTTTCCGCTCACAAGGACATAAAATACTGCAGCCAAGCGTCATTCCTGTGACAAATATTTCACTTATTGGAATTTTATCTGAATAAAAAAAACTGGCTTGAACAACAGTTCCAAAATTTTTCATCTTAATTCTTAAGGTTTAAAATTTTTACAATATTTTTTGAAACTCATTGAACGATTTTTTAAACTTTTTCAACATTTTTGTCATCGTACAAAATCAACGGTTATTAACCACAGGTTCAAATATCAGCACAATATCATACATAACATAACTAATACATAATGATTTGGATACAAGTATTTAGCTTTTGAGAAACTACACGGAGGTTTGGTTTGATGCCATTCCTCTGGACTGTCGCATGAGCCAAATATATCATCATTCACTCTATAAAAAGAATTTAATTAATGACGATTAGTGCTTGATAAAGTTGCAGTCATGAAATCCTGAATGTCCTTAAAAGTTTTCAACGTTGTATAAATTACCAAGCTACAATGTCTTCGGCGATGAAGTTCAGTTTGCATGAAATGGGTAAGTAACTGAAGTAACCAGTACTCCTGGGCAAAGTTAAGTGCTCGGGTAGACTGGCAGCAAATGTTTCAAGTAACACGTCAAACACGCCATAGAATGTGTGAGCCTTCGATGAAATACAAGCAAGAGCGTTTGAAAAACGAGGTGAAGCCGAGGTTTTGCAGACACTCTTCAATGTGTTTGAGCGGAGGATCGAACATTCGTGACAATTCACGAATGTTTTGATATACTTTCTCAAGCGAACTATATTTTAGGGAGGAAGTCGAGAAAAATAATGTCAATTAATGTAAGCTTTGATGGTGGAATCCAAACACTACTCGGTTATATTCTTTAGCGCTTTCCTTATAAATTATTGATAAGCTGGAGAAGCTTATGTCGATGTTTTAATAATAAAATACAAATTAGTTCTTGGAAGTTATCCTTGTGATCCAAAATAGAGCGAGAGACGATTTATTTGTCAAATTCGAGAAAATTATAGTCGGCATGGCCATGTCGAGAATACCCTAGACCAGGGTTCTGCCATTGAACTCTAAAAAGACTGGAACGCTACCTCGTAGTACCAGGCTTCACGATTGAATGAAGTTGGCTTCATTCAATGGGGGCAGCCATGGGGGCAGCCATGTAGGTCAAAAACACGCGTGGGGAAAAGTTGTATTGAACCTCTACTTTTCATTGACAGTTAATTCTGACAAATATGCAGTCCTACCGACATTCTCCTCTACTTACTATGGATAAAAAAGAAAACTGTCAAAAAATTCGAAAGTTGGTTTTTCACAATAGGTCGCGTGTTTTATTGCGCAGGGGACTGGGATGACCTGCAAATTGACCTACGTGTCAGCCTCCATGATGGCTTCAACATACAGTTTGCAGGTATCGTTCCAGTCTTTTTAGAGTTCAATGGGTTCTGCCCACAACTATATGAGCCCCGAGTACCTGTTGGCCTGGGGTCATACCCCCTACGTCATCAGGCAATCCGTTCTGGTTTTGAATGGATATTATATTTCACAGAATAACCAGTGGGTGACTGAGTGTATTGTGGCGCTAAATTTTACCAATAATATTGTTTAAGCAAAAAACAAGATCACTTGAGGTTTTCGTATCACATATTTGATATTTTTCGAGAGTCGGGCGGAAGGGTCCGCTTTGGCTGAAGTGCCGGGGCGCTATCTCCCGGCATCGCCCACCTGGGGCAGTTGGGTGTGTGTGTTGTAATTGTTGGCAGCAATCTCCAACTTTTCTTTTTCTTTCAGATTACAGCTGAAAATGTTGGAAAGTCGTAGCCATTGCCTATACCCACTTAGATATGTTTCCCCTCACGACATTCACTTATCCTCGACATGCACGCGCTCCTCATTTGAGGACTTCAAACACTCGATTAATTACCTTAAAATGTACTTCAAACAATCCACCACTGATGTTTCTGGGATTCCATTTAGCACTTGAAAACATTCTTGTAAAAGATTCTGTAAATACAAAAATAAATACAAAAGTTAAGTGTTCCAATGTATTCCGTACCTCTTGTGAGACTTACTTTCCTTAAGATTTGAACTACTTTCACTACCCAAACTCCTAACTCTTCAAACCTTACCCATTGTTCAATACCTACAGCAGGTCCTTTTTAGATCATAATCAAAAGTATAACGAGCTCTCGGTTTTTGTTTATTTGATTATTCTGGCTATTCCTTCCTTTTACATCTTTCTGAATTATGTCAACACTCTGCCCGTGATTTCGTATTGTAAGTTACGTGTCATTTAAGAAACTTAAGACCTCTTACTATTTCATTGTTCTCACAAACCAGCTCCAGGAAGGGCGATAAAGTGCTAATACAAGAAAGGAGAGAATCACGTAAAAGATTTAAATACTTTATATACCGAAACCCACCCCCCCCCCCCCAAACTATGCGACTTCGCAATCTAAAACTTCCCATACAAAAGCATTGTAAAAGTGCCTCGCAATATTTATGTTCAAGTTGGCAAAACGATGTCACCTACAGCAGTTTACAATGCCAAAATTTCGGCATTGTTCAAATCGTGCTCCAATACGTTAAAAATACAGACGAATTTTCCATGTGGATAATCGTGAACTCTCTCCCAAACGTTGAGAGTGAGAGATCTCGGGTACCCCGAGGTCTATCTCTGGGCAACCTCTTGCATATTCCAAGGACAAACTCCTCCATACACCTTGAAAATCCTCTCCAATGGTCTAAGGACTACAGTACCTCCAGCATACATACCCTTGGATAACGTCTTGAATACTTTTCTGAGCGTCTAGCGCTCCTCATGGACAATACCGTACTTTCCATACCATCTGGACAATCTCTCCCATACCTTGTGGACAACCTCTCCCACACATGTTGAACAACCCTCTCTACGGCCTCGGAACAATCCTTCCATACACTCTGGACAATCTAGTTCAAAACAACTCAACACCCGTTGAATACTTGCAGGAAAAACTTTTTGGGTACCCCATGTTGTTCACACCTTACTTTCTCACTGTGTACAGTGGCTCAATTCACCTTGTAGGAAGGATCTTGGTTTTTAGGAGAAAATGGGCTGTTTGTTTTGACCACAGTTCCTTCTCATTCAGACATCGCTCAAAAATACTTGTGACAAAATACTGTGACACAGTTGGCGATCTGCAGGCACTCTAATGGTGAAAAGTATTTCATATCAGGAAAAAAAAACATGCCATATCTATTCCGTATAATTTATAAGAAACTATTACTTCCATTACAATGTACTGTACCATAATTAAGTTGGTTTCCTTTGGTAAATGGAAGATATCTAATATCTAAATTTCCCCATCAACATGCCAACGGGGGAAATTTAAACTTTAACTGTTTAGAGAATAAATCTCGAAATTTCCATGAGTAATCAACGTACATGAGGGAAAGTTGGAATACGTGAAAAATGCCATTGAGGGGATCTTTAACACTTTAAATATGCTAGACAATCTTGTTCCAGCAAGAAGGGGTAGCATGGAGATGTCCAATTTATCTATTCTCACATATCCATTGGAGTGAAAGTTAAAATATGAAAATAAAAAAAATTATATAAATGCATTTAATTAAAAAAAAGTTAAAAGAACTCCCACCTTTTTCTTTTGTTGCTTGAATGCCTTTTCTGGGTCACAGTTACTTCTGTCTACAAATGAACACATTGACTTTGCTTTAGTATTCAGAAAATTCAATTTGGATTTAGCATGTTTGTTCACTGCTATATTTTGTTTTCAGATCAGGAATGAGATTGAGATACTCCAGTCATACTAACCTCTGGTGTCAGTTTTAGGATGACATTTCTCTTCAAAGTACTTTTGTAATTCACTTGCAAGCTGCTTTGCTGTTCTTGTCTATAATTGAATGGCTAGGATGATTATTTAGTATATCTTGTAAAGTTTTACGTGATGCCAAGGTTTGCCCTGGAAACTTAAGGAAATATCAGCATTAAAAGTGCATGACATCCTTGGCAAATAAAGTGACATCTTTTTCAAAGTTATCCATTATCCAATAATGCATATTTACACAAAGATTCAGTTTTAATTGAAACTAAGATAAGGGTTAAAACTGGAACATGACAAAAAAAATTGATGTGGAAGAACTTGTTTTTACAGTACTGTAGTTCATTTGATTTGCTTTTGTCCAGACTTTTTTTATTTATAAATACCATTACCATTAATACAATCCACCAGCTTTGGTAGCAAAAAAGAAGAATGGAGATACTGTATACAAAAGATAATTTTTAAAGGTCAATCTGAATAGGAAAGCTTCCAACTTAAATAATTATGTTCTTTTGAATCTGGAAATTCAAACAGTTTGACAGGTGCTTTACTGACCTTTTTAGGGTCTAATAACTTTCTAAGTAATTCATCTTCACTTTTATCAGCTTTTGAAATATGATCAGTCCACTGTTGGACAGACTATGAATTGAAAAAAATCAAAAACAACAATGACAACTGCAACATTTAACAAGAAAGGGAAACCTATGATAATAGACACCAGTTACTAAAGGAAACCTATGATAAACAGTATTCAAGCAGTGTTTCCATCTCAGCACAATTCAATGCAGCAGTTTTAGACAAGTGACATGGAGCTGGAAAAACCCCTTAAATCTAAACATTTACAAAGGAAAAAAAGCCTCTTATGGAGGCATTTATCCCTCTTACTCATCTATACAGGTTCCGTAAATTTTGCTTTGATGTTATCAACATCTTAACAAAAACTCTAACTAACCTGGTCTGGTTTAATCAACTTTGGAGTTCCCAGGAATTGTGGTTTAACTAGTTTGTCTTTCCTTAAAAATTAAAAGAATTTAGGGTGTCTTTAAAATATTTCAGAACCATCTCCATACAGCAGTATGTACAGCAGTATGTACAGTAGTAAACAATGGAACATAGAAGTTTTCTTTGCATTATAGATACATATTTACAAAGTCTATTATTGATCAAAATTAGTCAAACAAGACAAGATACAAGTAAGCTCTTAATTTTGAGGAAGTCATTCTTACCTATGAACACTATGGAGCATGCCTAATGAATTTCTTAGGGTAGACTGCTCAACCCTGTAGCTGCATGCCATGATATTATTTTTGTTAGCCACAATCACAAAGCTTGAGGTACATAGTAAATGAGTAATTCCTGATGCCACAGAAGTTGCTGTTGGGGAGTTAGTAAAGCTGCTTAATGTTTTCCAGGAATGAAGAGTTCCAAATTTCACATCCCACAAACTTATAATATCTACAAAATAATTAAATCATAACAAAATACATGCATGTTCTTGACTGTAATGTCAGTTATGTTATGTCATTGCAATAGAACGATAGATGGATATAAGGTGTACAGTACCACCAGTTTGTTGTGATCCACCAGGGTCTCTCCTTGTTCCAGCCACACAAACAAATGACAAGGAGATATGAAGGAGGTGCACAGACATATCCTATACATTAATTTGAGATGAACTAATTTCAGGTATTAAGTTACCCTCTTAATATCCAAAGCTCATCCTTGTGATAAGCAAAATTATCTGGCACCAGCCTGAGTAAAATACTAAAGAGTACCTTTGCCTCTTAACAAGTTAAGAATCCAAATTTATTGTTGGTATTTACTGCATGGTAGAAAACTGCACAAGTGCAAATAAGTGTAAGTAAAGACAAGCTGTTTCCATAAAATTTGACAGGGTTTAATCTTGGGATGAAATGGACATGTAACCCAGTTGTTAACTATCAAACACTTTAATCAATTCTCAAAACATATAATTCACCTCCAAAGTTAATAATGATATTTCAGACAAGCTGGACACCAGTTCACATTCCAAGACAGACTTTTTAATTTCATCTATTTTTGCAGTTTTTATTTCAGGAATATCAGTTTTATAAAGACATCCATCTGACCCTGCATGAAATGAGAGGATATGCAAGGTAGATTTAGTAACATGCAGTAAAAATAAAATAATTTGTTTCATATGTTCTGACTAGACATGAATCCTGATATACAGTACAGAATTTGAAAAACTTACAAAGTGATATGAATACAGAGAGTGTTCCATCATTCAGTATTGACCAACAAAGCAATCTTCCTTCCTAGTAACAGTAAAACATCTTGGCATCAAACATTGCCAACTAAATAACTGATTGCAATTCAAAATATTGTTAATACTTGTTTTTTCAACAAAAGAAATAAATCTTTAAAATTAGAAACGAGCCCTTTAGTTTATGACTCGAGTTCTTCTTATACAAATGTTCAACAGACAAGCAAGAATGGTGAAACAAATTGGAAAGAAGAAGGTAGATAATAAGAGAGGAAGGACATCAAGGGTGGAAATGAATGAATAAATGAAGGAAGGAACAAAAGAAGGAATGAAAGGAAGGAAAGAAGGAACAAAAGAAGGAACAAAAGAAGGAAAGAAAAAAGGATGCAAAGAAGGAAGGAATGAAGGAAACGTAAATACTAACTGGAGCAGGAAATGCAATATTGTACACTTGCTGCTTTCCTTCCAAAGACGATTCAAATGATTGCATCACAAGCAAAGCCTTTGTGGAGCCCTAAAATAAAAGAATGCACTCTATTCAGCATGTGTTACTTAGGACTAATAAAAATGTCCATTACTATTCAATTTTTAACTTTATATCAGGAAGCCAGAGGTAATTTGTGACCAAAGGGAGGTGTATAAGACAACTGCAAAGGCCTAGAAAATTTACAGTTTGTGGAAGGATTCATAAACAAATTACCTCCTCACATGAGATTTTCAATGCCACCTCATCGTTCATTAAATAAGGAATCAATTTTAAGTTGCATAACCAATGTGAGTGCATCAGACAAAAAAAAATCCTCAGAAAATTTTTCTATGAGCAGGTAATATATCTGATATTTCATTGACAAATGGCCATTCAAATATCTAAATCCTCCCTAGGGCTCTAAAACATTTCTGGATATTTGACATGGAAGGACTCCCTACTTTCACCTGTCATACCCAGCATACCAGTAAAGCAAACAAGTAAATATTACTGCTGTACCTGAGAAATTAACGTCTTGCAAAACCAGATTTTTCCATCAGTACTTTTGTGAGTACCACACCATAACAATCTTAATAAAATACATTTTCATTTTGTAAGACATCTTGAAGGAATGCTGCAGCTAAAGGACACTGGGTGTAGTTGTTAGTCAAGGGCTGATGCAAGTTAAAGAGGAGGGCAATAATCTGAAAAAAATTGCTAATGGCTGATAATTGGCAACTTTTCAGCTCATTGGTTATCTGCTAACTGAGATGCCAATTGTCAACATTACCAAGCAAATACCATGTTGGCTTCAAAACTATTTTGTTTTTATAGCTTTTATTTGTGAATAAAAACATCAAATTTCTTAACAGATGCATTTACACTGTCATATTTTACTTCATTATGCACAGTTGATAGGTTTCTGATTTCACTTTGGCACTTAATATAGGTTTAGAGGAGACAGTTTATTGATATTGGTCCCTGTTTTGAAAACAACTGATTACCCAGTTGAATCTTCAACTCTTTGAAATGGCATCAGTGTAACAAGTTTAGTTAGTAAGATCTGTGGACATTTTTCTGAGGTTTCTCATTATATTCATGTGACAAGAATCCTAGACAACAAGTATGGGTAAAGGTTGACATATTGCCTAATTAGGCCATACTTCAGAATTTGAAATCTGCTCTATAAATTGAATTTTGGTCAACTGGCCTCTAATTACAAACATTAAAAAAAGAACATTACATATATATACTAGATATATCTTGTAGGAATCATGTAATCCCCAGATTTGCTCCCCAAGTCAGTACTATGCACAATTACACAACTGAAAGATACATATGAATGGCAGAGGCTTTGATAATAAAAATGATGAATCTTCGTTTGTACTAAATACAGACATGAAACAAACAAACCTTTGCTTTTGTTCTTGAGATTTCTTTTTAACTCCTTTTCCAACAAATGACATGGGCAAAACTTCATTGTTTTGAAACTCAATAACTGGTTCATGATCAAAGATTTTTGAGGAATAAATTTTAATTCTCTTTACTGGCTTAGGCAACTACAAAAAAATCAAACCAATTTTTGTTACAGTTTTACATATTGCTTGAATTCAATTACTTCCTGGTATTTGAATCATGTTGGTTGGTTTGCTAGTGGCCTATTTGGGATCTCTCTCTCTCAATACTCTGATTCAAAAAAACCTTACCCCACATACCAACTATGGGCTAGTCATATTGTTTAACCAAAAATAAACCCACAAAACAATGCACTCAAGTAGCCAGCTTGCCACTTATCGAACAAAGTACATCCAATTATCCTAACAAATCTCCATGGCTCATTCTATTACCTCCTAATTTGTTCTATTTATCAAGTTCTGTTATTTCTATTTCCTATTATTTACAATTTTAAAATTCTAACACATTGTTAGTGAAGCTACCTGCATAACATCTGCATTCCTTAGGTCCAAGACTGAGTCAGTCCATTTTAGTAGTTCCTTGAAATAAATTTCAGTCACAAGTGCAATCAAAAAAGGTAGAAATAATATGAACTGTGGGAGGAAGAAATAACACTAACTTCAGAACACAATATATCCTAACTGTTCATTTACCTATGGTAATTCAATGAAGTACTTTAATAAGGTAATCAACACTTTATTATAGTACTTTATATTATAGTATTTTATACTTTATTATAGTGCATTATTATAGTACTTTATAGTTCTGCAGTAAATTTACAGTATGGTACTTCAATAAAATAATCAGATAATTTAGTGACATTTTAATGAACATACTTTAATGATATATCAGTTAGAAGAAAATCTAGCATAGGGAGGTTATTACTATCCATTGTAAAAGTTTAAATACCTTTTCATTTCGGACCATAAAATATTTTTTTGTTGAGAAATCTTGCACTGCCGGACAAGACAGCTTCTGTTTTGGTTCAATTGACCAGCTCCTGACAATTTTGCGATCAGCAATCTGAAAATAACAAATATAACTTCGCATCAATGACAACTTACATAGACAATTTTATATAAAGGGCAGGCATAGTTGATTGCTACTTTGCTAGTTTGAAGTTACTTTGAAGTTACTTTGCTTCATGGTCGAAACGTCCATAAATATGCTCATGTATTCATGTTACATAGAAGGTAACTCAGTCTCTATCCGGACTAAATTACGTCCAAGAGCCAACGTCAACGGCAACTTCACGCCAATTGTTTCCCACAGTTTGACGACATAATCTATTTTACAAATATGGGGAAATATCACAAAGACACGCCAATGTACTGCAACAAGAATCTATCATTACATGTACGCACGTGCCCTGTGCTTGATCAAACGTTTGCCGACAAAAATCATACTATTTCCCATGCAATATTTCACTCACGTTATAAACACGAACTTCCCTATCCCTGAATGTCAAAAGAACGTGGTCTTCGTCGCAATGCTTTTCAGCTCCTAAAAGCTCCACTCCGTTTGGTATCTTACACAGCTCGAAGCCTCCTCCCAGGGCCGCCATTTTGGAAAAAACATTCAAACGAAGTCAGCGGTTATTCGCATTTCATAATAATAAAATTTGTGTAAGTCAACTGTAAGGTATTTATTTTTATATCATAAATAAATACAGAAATTAAGAAATTTACCCGGGCACAACTATTTGACTCTTACATGAATTGATGACACTATCACACTTTCACAATAAATGGTCAAGATAGAGAAATTTAAGTATGTTAATAAAGTACACAATTGACTAATACTGTCAAAACAACTCCTTGTTTGATAAGCCTCTCACAAAATAACTCCTTATTTGATAAGCGTCATTCAGCCCCACTAGCCCTATTTTGAGTGAATGACATAATTCATCTGAATATTGTACACAATTAAACGGTTGTATGGCCTACTGATATGCATTAAATAAGCTGCCATTTATAAATAAGCTCTACAAGCAATAGAAGATGGTTTAATTTGTGCAAGGAGGACAACTGCATGAACAAGTCAAGACAAAAATCAGTTAAGCTCCCATTAAAGATGCTTGTGTTGCTGTGGTGTACCATAGTAACAAAATATTTTAGTTTATAAAAAAAATATATTTGATTCTTTTCAGAGAGTACTTGTAGCACCGAGAGGATGAATTCTCAGTTGCTATGTAAAAGAATATCTGATAATACAACAGCAAATTTCCAACTAGCACAGCACACTCATGGCAGTATAAAGTCACTTGATTCATCAATGTTTGTCTGTGTTTACTTTTCCAGAATGGGTACAACTGATTTTTGCAGAAAATTATTGCAGTATATGTTCAACAGGATTTTCTGAAGGCCACCATGATTAACAGGTTTATTACACAGGTGTACTCAACACTTATAAAATAAAATTTATAATTATCATCATTTGCTTGGAAAATAATAGCTTTTCCTGATTTCCTGGAAAACCTCTCATTTGGCAACTACTGGTACATAGCATTCCAATTCCTCACATATCTAAGGCTTTGCCTCACTAATTCTGATTCTTCAAAGCTCAAAGGTTAAGACTCCAGTGGCATAATGGACTATGGTCAGGGTTCAAGCAACTCCTAAGGACCCCCGACCTCTAAGAGGCACCCAATGAATCTGTGAAGACGACAGATATTAAAGACTTGAAATATGGCTATACTAAGGGGAGTGATGAATGATGATGGGCCCTGAGCAAAACCCTCCTAAGCACCCCCAATAGTTCTGTTATGCCACTGCAAGACTCACTGAAGTTCACATACCTTTTCAATGTTGTGGTGAAATTGTCTTTATCAAAAAACTTGATTTATGTGCCTTCTCAATGAAGACCACATTCTAGATACATACATCTGACAAAAACAGGCACAGGAAACTGCACAGAAGGGTGGAATAAAGGCTAAATAGCTCACTAGGTCAATTTTTAGGGGAAATAGATGGCTTCCTAGATCAACTAAAGTAACTGCTGTATATAATATTGATTCTGTTACAATGAATCCAGGTCAACCCTTTGGATATCAGGACCATTCATGGCATTGGCTTATGGTATTAAGAGGAAACAATAATTATGTTGAAAAGCCATAAATAAATATACAGTATTTAAGGACTTAATAGTTATATATCACACCACCATATTCCGTCAATCCAAGTCTGACCTGTACCATTGTAGAAAGTCTCAATTTTTGTTTATAACCTTTGAAGAGTAGTATAACATGATAGCTATTTTACCCATCTATTCTCTGATAAGAAGTAATAAAAAAGAGTAGTTTTGGCATTGGAGAATAGCACAATTAATTGAAGTTGGAATAGCTTACTGTAAGTCAGTAATACTCCAAAATGAAAATGATTTCTTTGACACATTTATTCTAAAGGAACTATAAATAATGGTTCTTATTGTGCATTTATCCCACCAAGGTGAAGTACTTCATACTTGAAGTTTTAGCAACAACCTTGACTTTCTCTCTTATTGTTGACATATGCTTTCATGTCGAACTTTGTATCACTTGCCTGTTGATGTTGAGAAGTGAGTTCTCTAGAAGACAATCCATAAAGTGTACAATCAGTAGAATTGGAAGTGGTTGAGGATTTAAAATTGTTAGCTGCAACTTTCTTAACTGACAAATTTTTGCAGATTAATGGCTTGGATATGCATTTTAAGATATCAAAAACTTTCACTCCAAGGCACGGCCTGGGATTACCCCAAAACATTAATCTCATGCAAATAATTAAGGACTTCTTCCACTTAATATGAAAATTGCTTCAAACACTCCACGACTTTACACCAAATAGTCTGCAAATGATAAAATGAATATTACTTTTAAATTAGTTTTCTTCAAATTTTTATACCTTGCAATGGCCATAAAAGCAAGGTCAACATTCATTCCTGTCTTTGCACTTGTTTCCATAAATGCAACGTTGTGCTCCTGAAAAATGCAGTTGACAGATATCAATTACAATTGAAGACTCAAGAAATGCATCAAAAATAGTTCAGCTTAATTTGTTACAGCATATATTATTACAAATTAAATTTACTTTAGCCAAAGTTTCCCCCTCTTCTTTCTTGACCATTCTTTCACCTGACCTGTCAGCCTAAAAATGATATTCCATCATTTACAGTTAAACCATATTTATTTCTTTGAAATCAGTTCACTAGTGAAAATTTCTTGTGATACCTTGTTCCCCAAAAGCATAACAACCACATTTTCTGGGGCATAGTCATGTATTTCAGAAAGCCATGCCTAGATAATTATTGATAAAAAAACACTTTGTAATGACATTAGGAATCCAAGTAAGCTTAGACCAGATTGCACCATATATTAGGTACAACCATCACTCATATATAGTACTTTTTTGCCTCCATAACAACAGCTCATTGTTAATATTTCTGGTTATTACAATGACAATTTATCAGCAGTGAGTTCCACATAACTTGAAGTCAGTGACTTGAGCTGCAGAAATGGCTTCAAAGCTGACATCATAGTGAATTCCAAAAATACATGTACCAGTAGCAAGTCCTTCCTTTCCCCCACCCAGCTATTTCATAGTTAAAAGCTTATTTTCAGCCTTATTTAGTACTACATGGTGGAATTATTAACATATAATCAATTTTAAATGTTTTTCTTTCCTGACCTTGCTTTTTATTCTTCCAATTTGCAATGATTGAGCTTACCCTTATATTGTCAAAAGACGACTTGCTTGTTATGTCATAAAGCAACAACAATGCTGTAAAATTTTGTAGAAAAATGGTTTCAATAAATTTTAAGCTTAATGCAGCCCTGCTAATAGACTAAGAGCTTTTCATCATTCCAGCCAAGCTAATTCCATATAATTTTTAATTATCAAAAGGAAGTTGTCAAGGCAGGTATGAGTTAAGAAGTTCAATGACAATTCAGTGGTTTGTATTCATACCATGTGAGTCTCTGTAATATGCGTGAGTAACACTACGAAATCTCTCCTGCCCAGCTGTGTCCCAGATCTAGACAAAGTAGTGAAAAATTGACTTGGCTGAATTGGTAATATCTCAAAACATTGGCAGATAGCAT
This sequence comes from Heliopora coerulea, assembly GCA_030142905.1. Lineage (NCBI taxonomy): Eukaryota > Metazoa > Cnidaria > Anthozoa > Scleralcyonacea > Helioporidae > Heliopora > Heliopora coerulea. Next base: position 1,509,172 of record JASJOG010000074.1, on the reverse strand, counting down.
TTATTGGTAATTTGTACAGTGGTTTGGGATATACTAGTCCTTAGGCACGCTGTAACATAATAAAAACATTAAAATTATTTTGAATGATTAAGAATAGAGATTTTAAAGATACACAGTTTAATACCAATTAGACCTAATAGAATATGAACACTTACTTGTAATTTAACTTTAGTTTGGTCAATTTCAACAATTTTATTCTATAAAATCAAAAGAAACTGTTGTAAACTCCACTAAGACTTGCAATAAGTGATAATACTGAAAACAAACATCTTACCCTGTAGTCAATTCCGACAGTGGAAATAAATGCCCCAGACAAAAAAGCACCGTCTTTGAATCGGACCAATAGACATGTTTTACCAACACCAGAATCACCCAGAAGCATTACCTATAGTTAAAACAGAAATTTAATTATTTACCCCTTAGAAGGCAGGTGCCCAACTTCAGAGAATAAAATCATTAGTTGTTAACCAGAATAAAATCCTAAAGTGCACCTTAGCCCCTTCTGTCAAATGATACAGTGTTGTTCAATTTGACTCTGGTAAGGACTGTAGGCATTCCCCTGGGTACTCCAGTGTCGTCCTGTGCCAAGGCTGATCCCATGAAGAGTGGCCCTTACTCAACCTCTGGGGAAAACAGTAAGTTATAGCTGTTAGAATTATCCATTGAAAATAAAAAATTCCAACTTAGTCTTACCGAAGGTCAATATTGTGGTCGTGTTGATGAATGGCATAAATTTTTGGAATAATTATCATTGCGGCCTGATTTTCTAGACAATTCTTAAAAACTTGATACAGTTGTGTCAAACATTTATGTTTTGAGATAATTTTCCTGCTTATAAGGAGAGGAAGATGAACCAGGTCCAACCGTTATGTGCATTTCTGCATTGTAAACAAAATCCACATTTCTTGATACGACCCGAATGCTCCGAGATATTATACTGAACTAAAGGGATATCGATAAAAGATCAAGTATTGTAAGAGAATATTACACACTGCAGTAACCCCAGTTTGACTTGTAACACCATCCTTAACGTGACTGTGGTTAAACATACTTTATTGAGCAAATGGAACCACTTCAGTACTTTCTATATGCCGAACTTTCGAACTGCAAATAAGAAGTATTTATTCGGTTGTATCCGCAGGCTAAATTGCAGGTATCTGTATCATCAAGCAAAATTACAATGATGCCCTGACATTGTCACCACAATGAGCTTTGGGCAAAAAGTTTTGAACAATTCGATTACAGGCCAGCCACATGCTGTCCACGTTGTCCTACCAGGAAGAACATATCGGGTATCAAGTAACAAATTAACAATTTGCTGCAATTACCTTACAAGCGAGGTCATATTTTTCCGCAGGTTTTCTTCTAATCGAGCCATTAGAGGAGGCGACAGGGGTTGACATGTTCTCCTTAAGGAAACGAGAAAGTAGTGGAAAATTAAAATTATCTTTCCAGCAGTTTCATTTCAGGAGGAGTGTTTCTTAGGTTCGACGTGATGACGCATCCCCACCACAGTCATTGATTTTTGCAGTAGTTTTCCATCTAAAGTGGGTTACGTTTCCGATGGTAAGTTTGGTTTCCTCGCGAGTAACGTGCGCTTATCACGCGAGATAACGACTGGTAACCAATAAAACGCTTGCTTTTAGTCACACTCGAAGTAATCTCGAAAAGCGCCTCAAAATGAAAGACATGGAAGTGACCTGTTTAATACTTCAAGTAGAAGACCGGAACTTCGCATTTGCTTTTAAGAAATGTGTTAAAAACCATGACAAAGATGACTTATTATCATTAAAAGTGTTATTTAGCTGATATCAATTACGGGAGCTCCTTGAACGAGCTCTTTTTCGTTAAAATTACATAAATATTTAACACAACTGACTTGACCTCAAACCGGCGGGAAACGTTTGTTTTTCGATAAAACGGAGGAACGCGGGGAGGTCGCGAGTATGGCTTCCCTCAGATAGGCATTTTAAAATCAATTATCTCGATGTAGTTTTAAATTAGTGGGTTTTGGGGGGTTCAGCCGTTCAGGCCTTAGCCCTCCTAAGTTTCGTCCAGTAAAATGAAATTGAACTCTCTGGCAATCGTTAATGCTGGGTACTTTCGAAGTTTCGAGGTTAAACTCTGTTCAGATATAAGTCCACAATATAACCACACAACATAAGCCTGACACGATTATACGCATTACAAGTGGCGCGTTCACATTCACTCTATCTTTTGGCCACTGAAAGAGTATGAAGAATTTGTTTTTAAAACGTTGTGCAAGATAACCAGAAGTAAAATCCAGTGCTAGCTTACGTGTTCAAGAAGTAAAGGATAAATCAAAGAACGAAAAATACTGATATATTAAGAACCTAAGGTTTAAATATAGTGTCGAAAAAGGGGCGGGAATAATGAATTGTTCTCGTGTCTTGAGTTATCTGTACACAAGTAACTTAAACACGAAAAAACAAGGAATTTTTAGTTAGATTTGTAGTAGGAAACCCTTAAGGAGGAAATTAGTATTAACCGTAGCTTAAAAAGGGACACACAACGACACCCAAGTATTCAAAGGCGATTGGGGTTGATCTTGGATTAAAAATTAGTTTCAGTTGGCCATTTAAGTTCAGACTTCACAGTATAAAACCTCTTTCCATCCAAGTCATCTTTACTAAAAGATATTCCATGTTTTCCACACAGTATGCTCACAGTTTCACTAATACATTTTCACTACTCCAGGTTCCTATTTTGAACCGGCCTTGGGGGCACTGTTGCCAGATGGGAGGTTTTCCCGCCCAATTGGGCTGGTTTAGAAGCCTGGTTGCGGGAAATTTCGGGAGGTTGCGGGTTGCGGGTTTCAAAAGGTGGTTGATATTTCACTGTGGACTGTGTAATTTGGTTTCGATTTAAATATTTTTAATAAGAATTGGGCTAGTTTTTACTTATTTTGATGCAAATTTGGGCTATTTTGTGCGAAAAATAATTGGGCTATTTTTGGGCTACTTGTTAAGGTAGCTTGGGCTGGTTTGCAGGCTACCCCTGGCAACACTGCTTGGGGGCCTGGGGGAAACAATGGTCAATGGCGGACGAAGTTGTTCAGAATGCTCCTGAAAGTGAGGAATATATGTTGTAGTGTTGCTGTCTGGGCTAACATTTGGCATTTTTTACTTTTTCGTTTTAAGTTTGTTCGTGTTTTCCTGGAGGTCAATTTTCATCTGGACTTTGTGGATAAATGTCTGACTTTTTCTTACTATATCAGACTGCCCAGGAACGCAGAGCGAGCAAGCTGGAAAAGCAAGCGCTTGTCAAGGATGTCCCAACCAGTCCCTGTGTTCATCTGGAAAAGCCAGGGGACCAGACCCAGGTACAAAAGATATTAAGGAAAGAAAAAACGTACGACAAGGGCATAAACTATATATTTATGCACTAAATACAGCAGTAACCAGTGGGGTAACTGGGACATCACTTCCACGGGTTTACGGTTCTTTCGTTAATTCTGCGGGCCAATTTTTAGTATAGATTTAAGGGAGTGTCTCAAGCATTGAAAAATTATATTACTTTACCAAATAGGGTGGCCCTTGGGATAGCCCAAGCTACCAGTCCACTACGGAATGACATCAAACCCAACACTATTCAACATAAATTGACATGTAGGGAGATTCAGGAAGAATTCTGGTGGGCTGTACAATATGTGGGCCAGCTGGGCACTAGCCTTCTTAGGGATTTTTTTACTTGTGCGAAAAAAAAGGGGGGGAAAGGGGGGAAAGGGGGAAAAAAGGGAAAAAAAAAGAAAAAAAAGTGAAAAAAAAAAGCTATTAGAGAGACAGAGTTGAAGAGACAGTTGCTCAACAAACCAATGCTTGACCATTAGTTAGGGGGAGTATCCTCCCAGGTCTGAAGTCCAATAGTTTGAGCTGTCTGGGGCTGGTCTACCACATGAAATATCTGGGGTGAAAACGTGCTAGACTCTGGCCTTGAACAATGTGAACAGTACTAACCCTGAACAGTACTAAGAGCTGAAACAGATGCTAAAGTTGTAGTGTCAACAACAGGTTTATCATGCCAACTTTTGCCATGTCTGCAAAGTGACAATGTCATGGGGTGTACCATAAAAGTAACTAACATACTGACTGAAGTTGTATAATATCCCTTTCAGCTATGAGATCGTCTTTAAAATTTTATTCTAGCAGGTGGCTAGAGTCTGAATGGTTGTTGAAACTGTCTTGTGACAAACTTAAGTATCTTGTACTGCAGTATTACTTTTCTTGATTGTCACTTCCATGCTTTCATTATAGCACTAGCAGAGATCAAAAAACAACTTTCATCTGTGAAACACAAAATTCTGATTCTTTCTGGGAAAGGTGGTGTTGGTAAGTCTACATTAACTGCTCATTTGGCACATGGTCTTGCTGATAATGAAGACCTGCAGGTATGAAAACTACAGCAGTTTTGTGCTGTCACAAATTGTTTAATTTTCAGACTGTGTTATGAATATGTTGATCTCATAAGAGGCTTAAATTAAATGAATGTGCTTGATGTCCTTAAGGTTGGGGTTCTTGATATTGATATATGTGGACCATCTATCCCCAAAGTTATGGGGCTGGAGGGAGAACAGGTTGGTAGTTTAATTTTGCTGTTTACAGTACATCTCAAGCTCATTAATAATTCATGATCAAAATTCAAAGGACGAAATGGCATTTGGATCTCTGATGTGCATTAGAACAAAATTTCGATAACTTTCAACCAGATATTCTTGTTAAATGTGGATTCATTTAGGATGTAGCATCATACACTTCAAACTTTAAGGAATGTTTCATCAGGAACCCAAACACCTCCAAGTTGATAAACGACTCACCTATTATCATACCTTGTTTTTTTTAAAAAAAAACTTCTTACTGTTTGGATATGCAATGAAACAGTCTTCATGTATGATAGATGCTATATCCAGTTAAATGTTGACAATACCAATGTACAGTCAGTTGATATATATAAATCATTGCTGTCCATAATTACACTAGGTTCATCAGAGTGGATCAGGATGGTCACCAGTGGTATGTTAAATAGCACACTTTTTTTTTTTCAATTCCGTGTTCTTGGTTCCTTCCCCTAATCTCCCAGTCCATTCTTTTATATATATGCCAGGACCTCTGTTAATCTGGCTATCAAGCTTGTTTTAAGAAAATATTTGAGCAAAAATATTTTCTGAATGATGCTATCTAAGTCTTGGGGTACATTGCATTTGAAGAATTAGATCAATCAGAACACTCAGTGTTGAAAAGGAACAGTTTAACTTTAAGGACTAAGTCCCACTTGCAGCAACCAAATTCTGATCAAGAGCTGAATTGCTTAATTTGATTGAACAGTGCTTGGCAGGGTAATGACCAAATGTTATCAAAAAATTCAGACAGTACTTACTGTTCATTACTGTAAATTTTGTTGTAAAGTTTGTGGAAGATAACTTGGCAGTAATGTCAGTTGGATTTCTTCTTGGGAGTCCAGATGATGCTGTTATATGGAGAGGACCTAAGAAAAATGGTAAGAAAAGGGAAGTTACAGTTTTGTTTCAAGATACACAAACTTTGAAAATATCAGAAGTACTTACTGTGAAGTTCTGAACCAATATTTCACCTTATTGATGTAGATGTTCCAGGTTTAGTAATAAATGAATTTAAATGAAGTATTTTTATTGCTCAACCAAATTTTATATCCATGACACATCTGTCACCATGTCAATGTATTTTATGTCCAAGATTTTTCTTCTCTCTACACATACAGAAACCCATTTTTACATGCATCTTTTACTACAAATTACTTGAAATCTGATATTTTAGGTCTAATAAAACAATTCTTGAGAGATGTAGATTGGGGAGAGATTGATTATTTGTTGGTTGATACACCACCTGGCACATCTGATGAACATCTGTCCATCGTACAATATTTAAATCAGACTAAGGTTACTGGAGCTGTTGTCATTACAACTCCACAGGTATGGTGGAGTATTAATTATTTAATTGTTGATATACCATAAGCATAGTTAATTGGACAAAAACATTTAACAGCCGACAACTTCAAAAAATATAAGAGAAAGCAAATTCCGAAAACGAAGGCCATCTTTTAACTTAAGATTTAAGTTAACGAAAGATGAAAACTGTGAATTCAAAATCATCTTCAGACCACTTGGTCTGAAGATGATTTTGCAATAAAATTGAAATATCACCATTTCACAGTTTTCATCTTTTGTTGACTTAAATCTTAAGTTAAAAGATGGCCTTTGTTTTCAGAATTTGCTTTCTCTTATAGTTCATTGGAGCTGCAAGTATTAACTAGTCTGCTAGAAATGACATGACCACATGCTACTGCCTGATTTTCACCTGTTGTAAGGTGGCATTTTAACATCGCTGGTCTGGTCCCAGTTGGTCCTGCCCAACCAAGCAATGCCATAATTGTCTACCTCAAAATACCCCATCTAAATAGTCTGCTTACCGAGGCCATTTCATCTAACTTTGGTTAACTTCCCATGTCCTGACTGTATTAAATTTCTAGGAAGTGTCATTAATGGATGTCCGAAAAGAAATAAACTTCTGCAAGAAAGTAAAAGTTCCTGTAATTGGTGTGGTTGAAAATATGAGTGGTTTTGTTTGTCCAAAATGTAAGGTACAGATGATCTTGCTGTTTCAAGTTTCACATGCCAGTAAAATTCAAGTGAACTATGAAATAAAGTTAGTCCATGGAAATCTCTTTGTTCTTAGCACATTTCCTTTCTATAACATTGAAAATATATTCTTTAAAAATTGTCTTCTTGTAATAAAAATATTTTTCAAGTAGAATACATCAGAGATCTTCCCACCCACTACTGGAGGTGCAGAACAACTGGCCAAAGACATGAGGATTCCATTTCTTGGGAAACTACCTCTAGATCCTAGAATAGGTGAGAAGAATAGGCTTGCAACTAAGCATTTCAAAATGAATAAATTGAGAATTAAATTAAAAACACCTTTTATTAGTTGGTCAAAATGTGTAATCATTACCATGCTTGTAGATTTTAGTAACATTTTCAGCCATGTTAGGTGACTTAAATTTAAAATTTTCCAATCCTTGGGAAGAACCCTTCATTAAAACAATGCTCACTTAAAGCAGACCATCAGTGACAGTTTTGTTAATTTCAGGGAAATGCTGTGATGAAGGAAAATCATTTCTATCTGTAGTTCCAGATTCACCTGCAGCAAAATCATATAGAGAAATTATTCAAAGTAAGGATACAAAACATAAGAATAAAATAAAGATTTAACCAAATGCAAACACATTAAAAATCTTGTGACTTCTTTACAATTCTATAGAAATTGTGAATTACTGTTCATCAAATGAAAGTGATGTAGCATGATGGACATCTGTGTAACTGCAAAGTGACTTACTGGGGTACAATGTTTGATTCTGGATGAGAAGACAATGGAACCAACACATTTCTCTTTGTAACAAAACTTTAACTTCTGGCAAATGTTTCACATTGTGGTCAATACATAGATATGATTTATTGTATAAATATGGAAATGTCTATAAAACCGTAAAACTGTTATCCATTTATAACCAGTTTACAATGATGACTACATAATCCATCTATTCTGCAAGGAAATCCAAGGTGGAACAATTGTCTTCCTTGCTGAGACTTGGAATATGTAGAGATATTACACTCTAGATTAACTTTAGATGATGCCAGGTAATTGCTTAACCCATTATGGGGCAAGGGCACACTTTAATATTTCACTCATCAAAGGGATGAGCCTTACCCCTTCATGAGTTAATATACAAGCATGGAGCAAACACAGACAGAAAAAGGATTTGCTGGAGAATAGTAGGACTAAGACTGTATGAATATAACAAATAGTAATACTTCCCATTTCCTTTCAAGGGTAAGATGTTACCTAGAGCAATTTTCAGCAACATCTTGTATCGCATATCAAGTTGCAGAAACAGTTGACATGTTGTCAAAGTTTTGTGCATTGTGATTTGAATTTATGAACTGTAATGGAATGTCGTTTTGTGTCCCAATGCCTGTGAAATGGGAATTTATCTAAAAGCAACTAGTTCAGCTCCAAGAGCTAACTTTATTTTTCGAACGAATAGTTTTCCATTTTCACCCCATTTTTTTTTCTTGCATTTCCCTCAGTTTTCTGTCAAATTCATCGTTAACTTTTGAAAACAAACTTCAAGTAAAACGTGTTATTAATCCTTCACCTGATCAAAGATTTTTTAAGTAACATTTATTGAGTACATAGATACAGAAAAAAAAAATACACACTAGAAGCGGGAAGGAACTGGATGTAAGCAAGATTTTAAAAATTCCAGGACGGAAGTTCAAGTTCCTTGGAAATGACTTCCTCAAGAATTTATTATTCACCTCCTAGCATATTCTGGTACAGCAGTAATGGAATAGAACTTGTTTCTGAGCACTAGATGTAAGAACAGAACCTATGAACTTAGCTCTCTGACGGCTGGCGTGACTGCGTAACAACTGAGCTACGGAAATCAGTTCACACATTTGCTCACCGTCAAGGGCTTAGAAACATTCTCTGAACAATGGAGCTTGACGGACCTTCGGGTATCGTCTGACATAACTCAAAGCTTTTCACATACGCAATATTAATGCGCGACGTTGAAAATGGAATAGATTGTACCTATGCATTACGTCCAGTCCTCCAAACTTCTTTAGTTAAGCGGTAATCAATTACAGTAAGCATTTATAAATTTTACGGAAATCGTTCAATTTCACAGATACAATACTAAAAGAATACAAGACAGAAGCACATCTACACAGCTGACGGTGACTTATAGCACAACGTACATGACGCAGCAAACTTCTCACATTTCACTGCGGTTTTCCCGCTTCTGGCGCCGAACTCCCCAAGTCGCGACGCGTGAAACGAACGGAATAGAATTACATTAAACAACATTAACAAAAAGATGTTTTGTAATTAGACAATATGTATGTCTTGAAGCAGGAAGTTCGAACGGACAGTATGATAGTTAAGTAGATAGACCGAGAATAAATCGCTATGAAAGCCACAAATATTGGACTTAACTAGAGGTAAAATTACACCACTGTCTTCAATCTCAAAAAAAATTGTCCCAGAAAACCCGGTTGAGATTAACAGTAAGGAGTAGGATTATGTTCAAATTTTGTTTAAAGTTATCATCACCAATGCAGCACCTAGTTTGAATCTTTTCAAAGGTTTTTGCACGGATATTTCTTTCCATACTCGAGTTTTTCTTCGACTAACCTGTCCCCCAGAAAAGAAACTTTAAAAAATTAAAATGTCGAAATGCCTTTCTGTTATCCATTGTCTTATTTTCAGGTTGCAACGATTTGCGACGCAGCTAAGATTTCCGTTCGGGGCGAAAAGTTGGTGACAAACCCACCTGTTTTCTGGGCCAGGCTCGTTGGTAGATATCGGTCGTTTGTACACGCACGCAAGTCGTCAACTGAAGGTGCATAGCACATTCTTGCAAATCTCATGGTGGGTAGTGGAAGAAATTCGAAGAGTAGTAACCCAGGAAATTAGACTGCTAGAACCGCCCATCAAAACTACCGACCAACGTAAATGATGGACTTCCAAGTGACCCATACGACAACTAAGTCGAAAGTTGGAGGGACGTGGTGGGTTACTTCATCAGGATACGACAGTGGTTAATTCGTTGTTTAGTTTGACCACACGTTGCCCAGGAATTTGGCTGCAGAAAGAGATTTAACCTCGGTCTACACTACACCTAAGCTTTAAACAAGGATGTATTCTCAGGATAAAGGCATTAGGCTACAATAATCAGCCTCAAAACGTGACATGGACGTGCATTAAAAACATCAAGACAAAGTATTACGAGATAATACGTGCACAAATTGAGACAAGACGATCACGATAAAACTCCTTTGGTTAAGTTTTAGCTTGAAATTAAATTACTGAACTTAGTAAAGCCTATGAGACTTGATATATACCAGTTCTCTATCAGTTACCTCTCGTAGCCTTTTTCATATCGGTTCATCAGATTTGGTGGTTTTAAGATTACAGAAGATGTGCAGTCACACTTCTGTAGTCTTTCTTAACAAGTACACAAAAGGTTGATAAAAGAGGAAATAAAGCTTGGACAGCATCGTTCCAGTGTTCATGAATCATTTAATTTTATGTGCGGACCGTTTCGCTGTTAAACGGAGTTTTCTCGTAATCGCCTGGTTTTCCGTTGAAAAAACGTAAAAGAGAAAATACAGTAGAAAGAAATACTGAAAATATTTTTGTGATGACGGGAGCACTTTGTAAACAGGAAAGCAGTTTCTAACAGCACAAACAGTCTTTATGGTTCACTATTCTGCACTAACTCGATTGTATTCTCCTTCGTCTTAGTATCGAAGCACACAAAAGCGCAGAACAGCCGTCGTAACAATTCTAGCTGTTAATGAAAGTGAGCTGACGGCGAAAGAGGACACCACAATACTGGCGAACTCACGCAGTTTTTCAAATTTAAGGTTCAATTGTTAGGTTGTGCGTTTAATCGTTTCAAATTGTTAAAGGAAAATGAGACAATGTAAATGCAAGATTGAACACTCCATCCACTGGCGTCGGAACGTGTCGTCAGCAATCGCCAGTGCGTTGCTCTTAGATACTGGTCGATGGCTTCAAGATGAAAGACGACACCTCCCACCCCAGCTTGCGAAATGTCATACCAAGGAAAGAGGGAAAAGTCCACGAAAAGAATATATGGAAAATTACTTCTACGCCTGACGGCTGGGTTAAAATCTCAAAAAAAATTATTGAAAAACAAAAAAACAAACGAAAATCCTGTTTCCCGTTGAGCAGATGAGAGAGTTCATGGGAATAAGAAGACTTGGCACGCTTTCAAACTAACTTTCCAGGAATAGGATAAACCATGTGCCACAATCACATTTGAAATAACCAAGCGTCACCAAAGTGAGAGCAAGATTAAGATGGTAAAATCTGATAACCTTCAATACCTATACTCAAGAATTAGACCTACTGTTCTTCGTATGAATGATACTACAGTCAGATGTCGACCAACAGAACAGCTACGTCTTCAAATTCTTCTCCGAGATTCCAGTTCTCTAATGTGCGTGTTTCCCCCCCGGGAGGGATGAGGATATCACGTATAGTGTCCATGGTAACAAGACCAATGGAACGGTTTTGATGATTGAGATCACTCAGGCTGCTGATTTATCCAGGCTACCCCATAAGCCCTGTGGGGTTATTTACAACCTACACCCAAGGTGTCCATCCTTCGTACATCAAACACAAGTTGTCTTTATTTGTGGCCTCGCCAATGATGTGGTCAACCTTGCAAAACAAGAAGACAAAATTGTGTTCGAAAGACGTCGCTGCAGTTTTTCTTCGTCGTTATTTCGACAAATCTGGTATCAACGAAACCATGGTTCACAAAGATATTATCAAAGATACAGTAAAAAAAAAATCAAGAATATTTTAAGGATAGTTCACTCTTTTTCAAAAGGATTTTTTCCAAAAATGCAAAGCTTTTAAGACGTGTTCTAGGTTCTCTTCTACTGAGCATTATATTTCCCTAGGAACATGATGAAACAATCGTGTTCTTTAAAGCAAAGAATTACAATCCTACTAACCTGATCTTCCACTGACATTCTTTTTGTTGAGTCAACATCTCGTCCATCAAGTTTGGCCTTTACCCTTTTCCACACGCCAATCGCATACATGTTTCTTTCTTGAATCGCTATAGCAAACGGAAAGTAATAAAACGGTGTGAAAACACACACAATGCCATCCCTGGCTATTAAAAACTAGTGCCCAAGATCGTGTCCTGCTTAGGCTACTGCGCTTCCGCCACTCTGTTCCTGGAACATGCGCCTACGGGTGCTCTACTCCCGCTTTTCTGCTGTTTGGCACAAACGGACACTACTTTATTTCTTCTACATTCTTTCCTTTGGCAGCAGTTTGGAAACCAAAAACAGCCTCATCAGCTGTCATGTTTGTCATATTTAACCCTGGTAGCGCATGGTTCACTTCTTCTTGCCACTGCAGAGTTAACAGATATACCAAAATACAGTATTCTTGAGCCTACCACCAGCCTAAGGAGGGGGCAGCAGACTCGCAAACAAGAGCAGCAAACTTTGGTAAAGAGCTCAAGACCATTGTCCCGAATTTTTTTTTTCTTCATCTAGACTCGGTTGACCCCTCAAAGTTGGATTCAACTACCGGGATTCATGCGATCAGAAACATCCCTGAAATAAGAGCAACACCGAAGAATGGAAAGACGCAATCAGTTCATCTCTTCTGTATCACCTAAAGCACCAGGAAAGTGTATTTCAGGAATGAAATACCACCACAACACTGAGGAAAATTAATGTTATCAATGTTTCTCAAATGATTCCATAAATAACGGAAGCAGTGAGAATTGTTCCTCCTAGCCGGTCGTAGCACTCGAGGAGAAAACGATGCCTATGTGCTTCAAGAAACATGATTCCTTACCTTTTCCGGTTCGAGGATCACGCAGGGTCGACACGGATGGCTTTCGTATGGATGAACTGGCTGTCACAGAAGCTTATTTAAATAAATTAATAATGAATGTATTAAGGAACGAAAGGACGGACGGACGGACGGAATCAATTTTACTCTAATTAATTTAATGCAAAAATTTATGACATTTGATTAAATATTTTAAGCACGTTTCACTTTCATTCTTACCCGAAGTTGTCTGTCGAACGGGAGACAAAGCGCTGATTGGACTCAGACCTTCTTTCAAGGGAGGTAATAGAGATGGACCTGACATTCCTTGGTCATGCCGGACTGTTTCTTTAGGAACCGGAGAAACAAGTTGAGGACCTTGACGAAGAGCTGGTGTGTCAAAAAAGAAGAATTCATTGGTAATATTTCAAGATATTCTCCTTCTAACTGGTAAAACCAAGATAACACAGAACTTAACGGAAATGATTGAGGGAAAGAAATTCTAATACTGCATTTTTTTTTAAACAGGACTTCAAGTGTATAGAGTAAAGTGCAATGGGTAAAGAGGAGAAAAGATTTAGGCACCTGAAGCGAACGTCAAGGTTGCACCATCAGAGGGCGTCTCCTTTACTTCGGTTTCACCATTTACCAGAGGGGAAGCAAGTGTAGGAAGATGATCGAACACCCTAAAAAATTGACCAATCAATCAATCAATCAATCAGTTGGTATTAAAGCAACAAGTAATTATTTGTGAAGAACCAATGCATTTGTTTCCAAACCACTTCTTACCAAGTAGCGATAGTGTGCACTGAACTGATGGAAGCTAAAAGTTCTGCCTGTCCACCACCCGTTTCAACAGATTCACCACTACTACCCGATTTACCATTCGACCCACAAGCTGGTAAAAACATAAATAAAAAAATTAAAACACGAGAAAACAGAGATCACTAAGAAAACTAGTGTCACCTTTGAAAATCAACTAAAAAAAATAACTTTATTTGCTAAATGAACGACCACCTCAGAAACTGAGAGTGAATAATCTAATTGTTTCAGTGGAAACTAATTTCGCCGAGTTAGTTTTTCAAATTAAATACTATTCCACTTCGAGTAACGGAACCAGTCAAATTACAGAATTTGCAGTGGACTACGAGTATCTATTAAGTCACAAAATAATATTAATGGCAACATTTTAAAATATTCCATGTGAAATCAATGTTTTCACACCTGGGACATAGCTGACTCTTACGTAAAACGAAGGGAACTTTTTCTGTATGGAGTACAAACTGAACAATTGCATACAACCCGCAAAATGCGAGAAGTCTTGCTATGTGAGTAACTCGTCATACAAAGTAATACGGCAATGCTTACTGGCCAGAATATCTTTCAACAATTTCGTTGCTACTTCATTCAGTTTATTGTGAGTGATAATGAATGTGCGAGCGTCTGAAGATTCAGCAGCCTCTTCGTCCTGTTAAAAAAAATGGGCAATGACAATCGGGTTGGTGGGTTAATAGTAAGGAAGGCATGCACCACATCTCTACAATTTTTTTTGGTTGATTGTTCTCTTTTTGTTTTTGCTTTGTGCATTCATTTGTTCTTTAGTTCTAGATTTGTTCTATATATGGGACACTTGGCGTCAAAGGGTTAAACATCAAAGCTTCTGGTTTGAATCGGCACGGAGTAATACCTTTGCTAAAGACTGCAACATTGATTTCACTTCACCCATAAGAACTTGGTGCGCAGTCCATGCCGCCTTTACCAAAGCAACCTGAGACCTGAGATGTTCCTGCAAAATAAAAACAAAGGAAGAATGTCAAACAGGTTACTAGAGTTTCAGTGTGAAAACATGGGCGAGAGTGGAACTTAACCTCTAGAGAAAATAACTAGAAATAAAATCTACCTTCAAGTAACCTTGGGACACTTGTAGCGTGAAAGATAATGATATGTCCTTTACCGACACCAACCTTACTGTTGCTGATATGTTTTTCGACCTGCATTTTCTGAGTCTGATTAGTTACCAAATCTTCTTTCACGCGGGACAATCTTGCTTTCATCCATTCCAACGTAATAGGCTCAGTTGGTGGGCTGGAAATCTGGGGGAAATAATGAAACGGATAACAAAACACTGTAATAAAGGCTAAGAGAAATTCCACGTCATGAAACAAACTCCGAAAAGAAACCTCTTGGTTGCCAAAATATGAGTAAAAACACAGGACAAAATTGAGGTGTTTTGCTTATACTTTTGGTACCAAGATCCTTCTTTTCGGAGATTGATTTAGTTTATATTTTGTAAAGTTATCGGCAACCATTGGATGAATGAACTCAGTTATATCAAATTGCCGTAAATTACTTGCTCTGATCTTTACGAGGGTCAAAGTAAGGTATTTGCGAGAATTTCAAAAAAAAATACAGCCAGGAGAAGACAGCAGTCTCCCAGATGACAGCGTGCTACTTTAATACACGTTCGACAAAATAGTGTCAAACGTTTGGTTGCCATTTATGTATTTCTTTCAAACGCAACATCAACAACAATAAAAACAATGAAGATAATAAGATGTTTCTATTCTTACTTGAACCTTTGCCATCAAATCTTCAACATCTTTCAAAGCTTCTCGGGACTTCTCTACTTTGGTAGAACATTCTTGACATCTGCCATGAAACCAAAACATGAACATTTAATTGGCATCTGCACAACCTATCAGCATTATGATGACAATATCTAAGGATTGTGCAACTCACCAGAGTAATTTATCCCGCCATACTACACAAGGTCTGTATTGTGAAATCAATTCCATTATAGTAATATCCCACCACACATGGTAATGCCCAAATTCCAAACCTAAAATTTTCCGTCTAACGTCATCCCATCCCATCTCATGCCATTTCATCCTTGCCATGCTATGCGATCTCATTCCATCCCGTCTCGTCCCATCTCTTCTTATCCAATTCCATATTTCTTCCTTTCCCACAACATTCCACTCGATTCCATGTGATCCATGTTATCTTATTTATCCCATTCTGTCCAATCTGACTCCATTCCATCCAATCCTCACCAGCATACTCAAGTTTATGTGGACATCTTTACATTTCAAATAACTAGGAACATTACCTCTGCACAAGAGACGCCAATGCCTGGTCTGCGGTCGAAGCTTCTGGAGTTCTCGTGCGAAAAGCCTCAAAATGCAATATGGGGTTAGAGACACTAGATATCTCGCTGCAATACTTGCTTTCAATCTATGAAACAGAGAGTCCAGCTTACTTTTACTATAATCACAGGACATCAACTGGATGCTATCGTTCCCCTGGCAGCCGGAGGGCAGTTTCGAAGTTCCGATGTTAAACAGATAGCACAATTAATGGGGAAATTCTTTGACATATTACCATTTTCTCGGTCAATAGGGAAAATGATTGCTCGCAAAAAATAGCAAGGTTGGCTTTAAGGTTGTTTTACCACTCACTTTCGAAGGATACAATCCAAACCCGGATTGTAATAAAGTGACAAACCAACGGTCTTTCATTCCCATGAAACTTTCTGGACAGAGCAGGGTATGTTGCTTTTGACGTAACGCCATTGGCATTAACTGCTTTCACCTACCACTATTAATCGTTTTCTCTCCTTCAATGTTTGTTCAAAATTCTCTAGTATTGGATTTAACGAAGGATTCGCCCCCGCGGCCCACTTCAGTCTCTGCTCAATGCTGGACTCCAAATGAGCAAGCCTTTCTTGAACGCCAGACATAGCAATGTCAAGAGTAACTAGACTTTGAACTCTCTGAAAACAATAAAAGAAAAAATCTAATGAGGAGGAAAGTAGCAACGATGCTCGTATAGTTTAGGGTAGTGTAGTAGTGTGTTGTGGTGTGGTGTGTGCTGTGGTGTAGTGTTGTGGTGTGCAGTGTGGTGGTGTGTAGTGTGTTGTAGTATGGTGTGGAAGTAGTGTAGTGTGTTGTGGTGTGGTATAGTGTGCTGTGGCGTAGTATAGTGCGTTGTGGTGTGGTGTAGTGTGTTGTGGTGTAGTGTGTTGTGGTGTAGTGCGTTGTGTTGTAGTGTGGTGTGGTGCAGTGTGGTGTGGTGTAGTGTTGTGGTGTGGTGTGGTGTGTTGTGTTGTAGTGTGGTGTTTTGTGGTGTGTTGTGGTGTAGTGTAGTGTAGTGTAGTATGTGGTGTAGTGTAGTATGTGGTGTAGTGTAGTATGTGGTGTAGTGTAGTATGTGGTGTGGTGTGTAGTGTGTTGTGGTGTGTAGTATGTGGTGTGGTGTGTAGTGTGTTGTGGTGTGTAGTGTGTTGTGTAGTGTAGTGTGTTGTGGTGTGTAGTGTGTTGTGTAGTGTAGTGTGTTGTGTAGTGTAGTGTGGTGTGTAGTGTGTTGTGGTGTGTAGTGTGTTGTGGTGTGTAGTGTGTTGTGGTGTGTAGTGTGTTGTGGTGTAGTGTGTTGTGGTGTAGTGTGTTGTGGTGTAGTGTGTTGTGGTGTAGTGTGTTGTGGTGTAGTGTGTTGTGGTGTAGTGTGTTGTGGTGTAGTGTGTTGTGGTGTAGTGTGTTGTGGTGTAGTGTGTTGTGTTGTGGTGCAGTGAGGTGCGGTGTAGTGTGGTGTAGTGTCATGTCGTGTTGTGCCATCTCCTGTGGGATGGTGTGATGTAGTCAGCATAGTGTAGAGTAAGGTGGTAAAGTGTAGCGTATCGTGGACTAGGATGCGGTAGGTTAGGGTACAGCGCAGACGTGTGGTGTGTGGTGATTAACAGCGCTAACGTAATGTAAATGACAGATCACAATGGTATTTTACAGTCCAAAGGTCACCATAACGCTTCAAAAACAGAAGTTTACCTTTCTCAAGTCACTCATGACATTTGATCTTGACGGTGTGATCATAGTGTTACCCCGAACTGGAGAAGCTAGTAACAAATCTTCATGAAACCACTGGGAAAAAAAAATTAAAAAGAAAGATAAGCAACTAATCGCAGGTTCTCTTATTACGTCGGCTGAATGTAACTACCAGAATACTTTGCAGAATTTTCTATTTCATGCAAATGTTAAAGAGCATGTAGAAATAAAGGCGAAACCTTTTTTTTATTCTGGTAAAGTAAACGTTTTATTTTCAAAGAGACTAAATTCGAGGTTTAAAAAACGTTTTAAAAAGATTAAATTTGGTAGAAAAGGTCAACTGTACTTGGTTTCATAGTGAAAAATGACAAATACATTTCCATACATCTGTTTAATTAAGACTTGGCATCTGTGTTCGTCAGTTATTCACCCCAGTTCCTCGGTGGTTTATTCGAACGATTTACGTCGAACTTAAATAAACAAAGTGGCGTGCTGCTTAGGCAATGTTGAACGACGTGTTTAAAAAGCCAAAAGGATGAAAAACTGCTGAAACGTAACAGAGGATATTGACATTTTGTGCGAAGGCCGTTCACCTTTCTCTCTCACCACGGTCCTACGCTCAAAATGTCGGTATTTCATTTCTTAAGTTTCGGAAGTTACTTCACCCTTTTGGCTTTCCACATTTGTTGAACTTTCACTGTTGTGTCGACAACAGTTGAATTTGAATTGTGACAGAGCTGGCGGCATTGATACTTTGTTGGTGCCATCAACAACAGCACGTGACTGAACTCTTGTAACGTTCCATCAACACGGTCCCATAACGTCACCTGAGGTGTAAACAAACTGGAAGGAGGGTGATCCCGTGGCGTAGCCATGGCGGGACTGGCCCCCCTTTTACAGTTTTGCCCCTCCTAGACTATCTAGCCTTAATAATCCTTTTCAGATGCCATTTCTTTATCTTCATTCTACAGTAAAGGACTTGGATCCCCGGCTATAGTGAGGGCAGAAATTATAAACCTAATATGTCGAAAATTTGAGGAATTTTAGTGATACATCTTTTCAGAGAGTGCCCGCCCTGATTCTCCGTGGCTTCGCCAAAATTTTTGTCCTAGCTACGCCACTGGGGTAACTCTTCCTGCAATGGTCTCCAGAACCTCAAAACAACATTCACTGGTGGAGAACCTGGAATCTTGCCAACGTCAGCTGAGCTCTTTGAACAACACAGCGATACAGGGAGACATTGAGGTCAAGACGCCTAGAACAATAACAAAGAGAATCAATTTAAAAAAAGACTATAATTACACTCATGTAGATGTCAAACAGCTATTACCTGGCGAGATCATACTTTCTCCATGCAGTGTTAAAAGAACCGGTCAAGGCGTTTGCTTGCGACACAATTGGTCCAGTAAGTGATCCTTGTCTTATGCTTCTGTCGACCGTCTGAATAAAAAAGTTAAAAATGTCTATATCCAGCTGGATAGTGACCTCTCTTATTTCTAGCTTCCTGTTCCTTTTTCTTTCTTCTCTTTTCCCTAAATCAAACTCTAATCCTTTTTGTCTGCCAGTCTATCTGCCTGTGTCTGTCTGCCAGTCTATCAGTCTGTGTCTGTCTGCCAGTCTATCAGTCTGTGTCTGTCTGCCAGTCTATCAGTCTGTGTCTGTCTGCCAGTCTATCAGTCTGTGTCTGTCTGCCAGTCTATCAGTCTGTGTCTGTCTGCCAGTCTATCAGTCTGTGTCTGTCTGCCAGTCTATCAGTCTGTGTCTGTCTGCCAGTCTATCAGTCTGTGTCTGTTTGCCAGTCTATCAGTCTGTGTCTGTCTGCCAGTCTATCAGTCTGTGTCTGTCTGCCAGTCTATCAGTCTGTGTCTGTCTGCCAGTCTATCAGTCTGTGTCTGTCTGCCAGTCTATCAGTCTGTGTCTGTCTGCCAGTCTATCAGTCTGTGTCTGTCTGCTAGTCTATCAGTCTGTCTATCTAACTGTCCGTCACTCGGTATAAACTACAAATATTCTGCTATTACGCACCTTAAAGTAAGAAGAAAACTCCGAAAAACAAGATCTTAAAAACGTCAGGCTTAAATGAAAAGAAGACGAATGTAAACGGTTAGGTTTGACAATAATTCGGAAATAAGGTGGAAATATTGCCGTTTACATTCGTCTTGTTTTAAATCTTACGTTTGCAAGACGTTTTTCGGAGTTTCCTTCTTACTTTATTTCCTAAAATCGTCGGCTGATGATAGCACTACGTACCTTCTTACATAAGTCTTCTAGCGAAACATTTCCACTGTTATTATCTTGGGATACTTCGGAAATGTCCATGCCAATAAGAGAGAGCCACTGAATTATGGTCTTTGCCAGAACAAACGAAGGTAAACCCAACATCCTTTCTTGCACGAAATCAGCGATAAATCTGCGAACATGTGCTGACAGTTGGTCTTCACTCAGGACATCTTCGGGGTGCCTTTTTGTTGAATAATCTAAAGACCACAACATACGCGAGGGAAAAAAATTGTTCAGAGACTAGACGAGACGAGACGATAAGAAGCGAGGCGAGGCAAAGGCGAAGGCGAAGGCGAAGGCGAAGGCGAAGGCGAAGGCGAAGGCGAAGGCAAAGGCGAAGGCGAAGGCAAAGGCGAAGGCGAAGGCAAAGGCGAAGGCAAAGGCGAAGGCGAAGGCAAAGGCAAAGGCAAAGGCGAAGGCGAAGGCGAAGGCGAAGGCGAAGGCGAAGGCGAAGGCGAAGGCGAAGGCGAAGGCGAAGGCGAAGGCGAAGGCGAAGGCGAAGGCGAAGGCGAAGGCGAAGGCGAAGGCGAAGGCGAAGGCGAAGGCGAAGGCGAAGGCGAAGGCGAAGGCGAAGGCGAAGGCGAAGGCGAAGGCGAAGGCGAAGGCGAAGGCGAAGGCGAAGGCAAAGGCAAAGGCCAAGGCGAAGGCGAAGGCGAAGGCGAAGGCGAAGGCGAAGGCGAAGGCAAAGGCGAAGGCGAAGGCAAAGGCAAAGGCAAAGGCAAAGGCGAAGGCAAAGGCGAAGGCAAAGGCGAAGGCAAAGGCGAAGGCAAAGGCGAAGGCAAAGGCGAAGGCAAAGGCGAAGGCAAAGGCGAAGGCAAAGGCGAAGGCAAAGGCGAAGGCAAAGGCGAAGGCAAAGGATTCGACTACTTACCAGCTAAATTCTGGATATGACGCACACAATCTGAGAAAAATGATTTAATAACTTTCATTCTTTTCAAGAGGTACAGAGTCTTCAGGACATTATAGTTTCCATTTTGATAAACCTACAAAGTTTAAAGTTACAAAAAAATAAAACTGCAATGGTAACCCGTCCTCCAAACTGTAAAGATTCTAAATAACTGAGATCAGTTAAGGCTTTTCTCAATTAAAATCTCCTGAACAGAACACAAAAGTTATAATTCGTTAACCAACTTTTGGCACTCCAGTTTAGTGTCTTTTCTTTACCAGGAGTGATCACCCTTGAGGAAAGTCTTATGAATGCCGAAACGTTGAGACACGAGATCAGCAAAAATAGAAAGGTTGTGTACTGGATATATTTTCCGAAAACACGAAGACGAGAAACTTATTTTGAGCGAGGGCTCTTTGTCAGGCCCACGCTAGAAACGTTAGTTTTTGTCTTCGAATTATCGGGCAGTACACATCAATTAGACCTTTTCCATTTCTTTAAACACCGATTCTCAACATTCTATTTCATCTCCATGCTGGAGTCATGACACGAACCTTACTTTCCCAAGACATGCAGATTTTTTTCACATACTAAACGACACATCTGAAAGGGTGTTATGTCATCCCTTTATAAAAATCTAGTAGTTGTCGTCACAGTTAAATGTACTCCGGTTTGAGGTGTTTTGAACGTATGTTGAAAAGTTACGCTCCTTGCTTAAAGTTAGTATGACGTTGTTGACGACCCTGAAGTTGATTAGCTAGAAGTTGGTTAAAAAACGCGTTTCACCGGACTCCATTGGAAAACATTTTGTTGACTGCGAGTAAAATGCAAACATCAAGTTCACCCTACGGCATTAACCACGGATGCCAACCTGCATTTCTCTAATTTCGTTGTAAACGCCAACGTCGTCTTCAATTGTTGGGTCAACCTTTTCCACGGCGACAAGAAGAGCATCCATTTCAGTCTCGAGTTTGGTGAATAACCCGTTAAAGCCTGCAAGTAGCATTTGGCCAGCGGTCATCTGGAGTTTGTGTTCGTCACCTGGGAAACAATTTAATAGAATGACCATTATAAACTCAGACAAGGGTAAAATGTTACCTAAGGACTATCTGGAAGTAAACATGTAAATTGTCGTAACTTGGGTCATAATGCTGTTTTGGGTGATTCTTTATAAAGATTGTTCATGATTGTTAATTCTATGATTAATCGATGATTGTTCTGGTGAATTTGACGACTGGTGGTAATCGTGGTGGGGTTTTGTTCACAGTGGTGGTGAAGTTGTAGTTGCCGTCAAGGTTGCGGTTATGGTAGTAAAGGTTGCTAGTGGTGGACGTGGTGTTGGTGGTGCTGGTAGTTGTTGCGGGTGGTACTGGTAGTTGGTGGTGCTGGTAGTTGGTGGTGCTTGTAGTTGGTGGTGCTTGTAGTTGGTGGTGCTGGTTCTGGTAGTTGTTGATGGTGGTGGTAGTTGTTGGTGGTGGTGGTGCTGGTGGTGGTTGGTGATCGCTGCTATTGTCATTGTTATATCCAATCAACATACCAGTTCCCTTCAATATCTCGTTATTTCCAGTACTTAACAGCTGCACCATTTCCTTCTCTAGGTCAGCTGCAATCATCGTTATCTGTTGTACATCACCAGAATCCTAAAACGCGACGAAGATATTTGTAAACAACTTGAAAACTAAACACACTACACAGCAATAACTTGCTTTTGAATTTTTATTACTCAGTGCATGTACTAGCCAAACATTTCACACATTGATATACATGTGTAGGAGTAAGATTTACCATGGCCTAAACTGGAAATGAAGGGAATGGTTTGCAACCTTGGTCCATTAAAGGCTACTTCTTGGGTCATGTGTGAAAGCCCGGTTTAGCTTGGAATCATCAGTGTGTTAAGACAAGTAGTAACGTTGTACCAAAACCTTCACCAAAGTCGCTCATGGCGTAAATTAAAGCAATTTGCCAACCAGGTTGTTCAGAACAAGATAAACACTACTTACTTCGTCATCTTTAAAGGCATAAGACTGAAGTGTTTGAATCATATCGTCCAATTTTATATTGCAGGAGAATAGTACTTCTTCGAATTTTGTTAGGATGGCTAAAACTGTGGAATCGTTCATTTCAAGACATTTCAGGGTCTCGGGTACGATAATGTTTCGAAAGTTCGACATCATGTCCTAGAAAGCAAAGTTTAAGTACACCATAAATAAACAAAATAATCATCAATCCAACGGCCAATCAGTCCTCACATTTGACTATCCACCCTTCCGCCCACTATCTTTCCTTCATTCACTCTTTTTATTCGTTTACTAACTCGTTCATTCACTCATTTGCTTTCTTGAAACGTCTCGAGAGCTTACTTGCAAAGATTTATACATCTGGTAGATGGACGTGAGGGCTTGGACTGACATCAAAGCATCACCCACGCAGGAGCCCTCTATTTCTAAAGATTCCTGAAATAGTAACAGAGGTCGAGTTATTCGTGAACATGTCATCAAACTTTGATTAATGATAAGCATATCATCAAACAATGATTAACGATGATCTGTTTGAAAACATTAAAACGTACCATCCAGTAACTTCGGGCAAACGAGGCAAACTGGATAACGTTTCCAGTCATTGAGCACAGTTCTTCAAGGAACCAATCTCCGTCACGTGACACCAAGTCAAGTAGACGACTTCCGGCAACTAAAAATACGAGAAGCATGAAAGTTTTGAGAAATGACAGTGCAGGCCGGAAATTGAATTGAGTAAAATCTACAAAAGTGATATACTGTTGTTTCAAACTACGTCAAGTAAAATTTCTTCAGTCTAAGTGTTTTAAATAATTTAAAGAATAAACTTTTTTCCTGAAGTATCTTTTGCGTGTTTTTACTCATAGTGTCGTGGTTTATGAGCGCACAGCAAAATTGCATGATAAAACAATTATCGAATTCGGTTTCAGGAGACAGCGACGTTTATCAAGGCTTTAGTTTATTTCCTTCACCTCAGCCTTCAGGTGATAAGACAAACATTTAGTAAGTAACCTTAGGTAACACAATAACATCACAAAATACATACGATAAAGTATATACATTTTATATAGTAAGCGTGTAAACATTTTACCTCTGGCAGTGTTTTCCATGACTAAACATCTCTTGTGCAGCGAAGCTAATGCAGTCACCATTACGTGAATTGTGGCCAGCTTACCCTCATCTCCGTGATCTACGGGTAAAATCGGGACATTGATTTGGGAAACCAACATGGCAAAAATGATTACAAAAATATCACTCTGTCAAAAGAACATCCAAGTAATGTTGTCAGTGGGTATACCTATGTCCCTCCCCCGAAAATGGACGTGTGTCGGCGCAGTATCGATCATGGGGTCGTGATGTAAATCAACCGTGGCTTATTTTAGCCGTGGTTAAGTTTTTCTCTCCTAAATGGTTGTAAAAATTGCCTAAACTACAGCACAACTACTTAGCTAACAGCGAACTCTCTGCATTAAAGGTAGCGATTTGCAATGCATTAAAGTTTTAATAGAACTGACCACCAACAAACTGTTTTAAATTCTTGAAGCTTTCGGTTGCAGCATTGTTGAGAAATGCTGTCTCGACTTTCTCTTGATGTCGCCGCTCGTAGAACTAGAAGAGGTACATTATAAGAAAAAAACTCCTATTAACTTGGGTCGTAGTACTCTAAGAAACGTTTTGTACATTGTACTGATTCTCTAAAGAAATCTGCTTATTTAAACTTGGGAATTACCTTCGCAAATTTCGCCTGTTGTTCACTGAAAATATTCTGAAGATTAGTTTCGACGTTAATGAGTGTAGCTGTGTCTTCATTCACAGTTATTGGCCCTCCGTGTTTGGTATCGTAGTCACGCAAGATTGCTTCACACCTGAGAAACAAGATGACACGTAACTCAGCCATAAAGAGAACTATTTTATTATTTCCAATCATACTTATATCTTACAAGAAGGAAAAACTAGTCACTCATGTAAAGTATTTTAACGTTTGAAAACCTTCAAGCACGAAATATTGCAGCCCTTACTGTTCGGTTGTTGAAGTGTCGATTACTCTCTGAAGCCAAAATTTCCAATCATTACTTCGACTGTTCTGGAAATAGCTTGCTGGAAACTAAAAATGTAAACGATCGTGATTATTTTTGTTACAATGACTGCAGGCGTCCTGTTAATCGAAGATGTTATGTATTTTTCTGAATGCAGATTAGAGGTAAGAAAAAAAAACAAATTATATACAAGGATTCAAATTTCAAATTACCATTCCTGGTTACACGTTACTAAAAAAACTTAAGTAATTAATAAAACGATATCTGTAGCTTTCAGTTACCATCGTTGCAGGAATGTGGTAATGGTAAATAATAATGACTTTGATGGTGTCCAACAAATAACGAACAATGATTTAGGTAATGATGTGGTGATGATTTTCATAATGATCCTGATGATGATGATGATCGATATCTTAATGGTGTTGAAGCTCACTATAATATTGATGATGATGACGACGCAATGGTGCTGATGATATTGATGATGATGACAATGACAAAGATGATGGCATTGATAATGATAATGACGAAGATGATGATGATAAGAATGATGATGATGATGAGAATGATGATGATGATGAGAATGATGATGATGATGGTGGTGATGATAGTGAAGATAATGATAATGACGATAATGATGACGATGAAGATGGTGACGACGACGACGATGAAGATGGTGACGACGACGACGATGACGACGACGATGACGACGACGACGACGATGATGATGATGGTGACGATGGCGATAATGATGATAATGATGATGACGATGATGCTCATGAAGCTCATAATAACAATATAGATAGTAAAAATAAATTGATCGGTGCACCTGTGATATTACTGCAGCATACGTGTGAAGAACTTCTAAACAAGCTCTAAGCAAACTTCTCCGCTTGTGCAATAAACCAGTCAATTCTGTTTCAACTTGTTCGCACTAAACCCACAATAAAAACCAGATAAATTTCTGTCAGAATTGATATCTGGAATCGACTCACTGTTTCGATGATGAGGACCACAGAGTCAAATGTTGAATGTATATAATATAGCGAGAGATCTTCTTGTAAGACTAAAAGTTTGAACCAGCGACGAAAAATTGAACAAGAAAGACGTCCAGCATTGAATCGAATCCATGACACTGGTAATCTTGTCTAATTAGAATATGAATCACGGAGGTCTTTGCCGAGAGGTTGGACACGAGTTCAACAGATGTGACATGAGTGATGTCAGTGAATTTAAAGGGTTGGTTGAATCGTAACAAAAAGATCAGAGCCCAGCTCAGAATTCTTAGGTGTATCGCCATAGTGAAATAGGCAAGTCAAAAAGTTTTAAAACATATTTACTGACGTTTCGTTGCCTTGTGCAACATCTTCAGAGTGTAGGTTTACAGGGATGAGAAAAAAAACTATATATATGAATCTATAATTACATATTAGGATAATTAGACGGCTAACCAATAGAAAACTGGGAGACGTGACAGGAAGTGACATGCATACGGAAGAGGAAAGCATTAGAATAGAGAAAGAGGTGTGGAAGAGATATTTTCGTTGAGAGACGGTTTGTATTTGGAAATAAGTAAACTCTCACGAATGAGGAGTTCAAAGTTAGAGGAAGACCTGCAGGAAGAAATAATGGAAAAGTCGTTGGGAGAAATGGCGTGATTAGTCTGGCGAGTATGAGCCTGGATACTGGAAGTAGGAAATGAAGTGGTTGCTCGTTTCTTACCCGTCAAAGGCGAAACCCCCATGTGTTCTGAGATACGCGTGTGTAAGTGGCGCCTTGTTTGGCCAAAATACAATGCCCCGCAGCATTGACACGTATCGCATGACAACATGAGATCGCGTGTTGTCTACAAATATACGTGTCAATGCTGCGGGGCATTGTATTTTGGCCAAACAAGGCGCCACTTACACACGCGTATCTCAGAACACATGGGGGTTTCGCCTTTGACGGGTAAGAAACGAGCAACCACTTCATTTCCTACTTCCAGTATCCAGGCTCATACTCGCCAGACTAATCACGCCATTTCTCCCAACGACTTTTCCATTATTTCTTCCTGCAGGTCTTCCTCTAACTTTGAACTCCTCATTCGTGAGAGTTTACTTATTTCCAAATACAAACCGTCTCTCAACGAAAATATCTCTTCCACACCTCTTTCTCTATTCTAATGCTTTCCTCTTCCGTATGCATGTCACTTCCTGTCACGTCTCCCAGTTTTCTATTGGTTAGCCGTCTAATTATCCTAATATGTAATTATAGATTCATATATATAGTTTTTTTTCTCATCCCTGTAAACCTACACTCTGAAGATGTTGCACGAGGCAACGAAACGTCAGTAAATATGTTTTAAAACTTTTTGACTTGCCTATTTCACTATGGCGATACACCTAAGAATTCTGAGCTGGGCTCTGATCTTTTTGTTACGATTACGCTTTCCGCCCGGAAAATCAATAGCCAGGGTTGGTTGAATGTTTCTTTGATTTTTGTTATCTACACACAATATCAATGACAGGGAGTGTAAGAATTCTCAGTGTATACCATAGAATCTGCTTTGCTTCCAAACATAAGATTGAAATAAAATAAATCTATATTTCCAATAAACCTACCTGGCTCACGGTACTGGACTGCCCGGCATTTTGAAGAAAACCAATAGCAGGGGCAAAGCTTGGAAGACCTAAAACCACGTAGTTAGAAAGTATGTTACCATATAAAATATTATCCTCCTTTATTCTTCGTTCAATCCCACCTACCCGACACAAACCCCCTCCTATTCTAGCCAACCCTTTTACTCAACAATCAATTTCCTAGCGATTTATTCTAAACAATATTCCAACTCACAATATATATAAAAATCCTGAACAACTTAACACGACGCAACTAAATGGACTTCAATACAATTCTAAAAATAACTTGTATTTAGTTTCGTAAGGCTCTTATCCACTCGTCACCCCTCCCCTCCTTGAACAACCTTAACTTAGTTCAGCAAAAGCTCAACAATCCTGGTACTACTTCTTGAAAAACCTGAGGTCACGTCACGTCACGTCACGTCACGTCACGTCACGTCCCGTCACATCACGTTCCGTCAGTTCCGTACTATCCCCTCTCGTCACGTCACATGTGAAAAAATTTCAGGAAGTAAATACCAACCAACATCTAGTGGTTTGACAAGTTCACTTGCGATGTTAGCCAACTTAGTGCCCCTTACGGTCTCCAAAGCAGCCTGGAAGAGCAAGTTTCGTATTAAAGATTAAGAGAAAAAAATAGAGGAAAAAAGAACATAACACACACAAAAGAAAAACAACAAACAAATAAAAAACAAAACAAAACAAAAATTAAACCTAGAAAAAGCATTGCCTGTTCATACAATCTTCATAAACTAAACATGTTAAACGAAATAAGTACACTTTCATAGTAATCCTCTTCAGATAAATTTATCTACTTTCAAGGATACTATTGCTGTGCAGCCTGAGCTGTTGTCTGGTTACCTGGTGTTCTACCTCCCACTGCTGACATTCTTTTAACCTCTCCTGGATGTTCTGCACAACACTGTTAAGTTCACTAATCATTCTCGACTGTTCGTCGTATCTAAAAATAGGACAAGAGTGTTCACGACATCTTGGAATATTTGCAAGCCAATAGTAAGCAGGAAATGTACACGACAATCGGATGGCGTAGATGTTGCCAAAAAATTTATTTCAGAAACAAGATAACGTAGGAACTTACTTTGTTTGGACGGTATGCAGAGGATGAGAAGAGGATTTAAGAGCGGACTGTAGGATGTCCATCTGATTCAACAGTTCTTTATCGTTTTCATCAACAGCCAAGGACTGACTTACGGTGGAAAAGAACGTATCAACAGAGTTCTTCAGGTTGTTTAAAGACTGAACCAAATCATCCCTACAAGAAGAGGTATCTTCATGTACACATATTGTACGTTTTTATGCACGAAAGTTGAAATCCCATCAAGTTAAATGAAGAATAATTCTTCCTGACGTCCTTCTCACAAAATCCAACAGCCTCGTGAAAATTTGATCTCAGGACAACATGGACCTGATTTTCCAGAAGCCTTTGTTAACGCTAATCTGTAACGCTTAACTGTCGCGAAATTGTAGTCTGAAGATGATTTAGATGAAGTGGAAAATTAACTCAAAGAAACTGTGTTTGTTATTTATCAAAATAGATAAAGCACACTATATTCGGTTCAACTCCATGTACCTGTTTGCGCGCCATGATACTCTCATTTCAGCCACTCGTGATGAGAAAAGGCATTGTGTGATTGTCCTTTCCATGTCCTTCTTGCTTTGTTTCACATCTTGCGGATCAAGAGCTCGGCCGCCATAGAACGCGTTGGCGAATGCATTGTCGTTGCCCGTGGTCCAGTCCACCAAAGGGTCGTACACAAACGCTTCCAATAAAGTTAACAGAGTTTCCCTTCCACTTCGAAGAATACGAACTACCTTTTCACACGAGCTGCGGAACGTACCCTATATTAAGTATGAGTGGAAAACATTTCCTTTGTACCAAAAATTATTAGAAACTCACTATGAATGCGGCATTCTTAATTAATGAAAAGACATCGTCACGGCTTTGAACAACAAAATAAAAATCGAAGCTTTGAACAAGAAAAAGAAAGTGTAAATTAACTAAGCAGCAGTCTCAATGAACAAGATTGTTCGCATAAAGATATATATAAGACGATATATCAGAACAAAGAACGAATACTTCAGACATACTTCAGCACCAGTCACTCCCAGCGCTGTCTCCAGGTTAGCAGTCAGTCTAAATGGAACTTTCTCAGCTACACGCAATCCTTTGCCTTTCTCGAAGCAAATGTTATAGTCGATGTGAACAACCTGAGGAAAAGAAAAACACAGGACTATCAGTCGTACAATAGTTTCATGGTTAAAAGTAAAAAGAAATTTCACAACAATAGCGTGTTTCCTTTTAGGGAAGTCAGTGAATGTAGTAAAACACAGGTCTAAAAGTAGATCATCGGCAAGGTTACAGTGATTTAAGTTAGATTTAAATTGGGCCGTGCGGGTTACAGTTAGGTTTGGGACCATGGTTTGTACTAGGGTGGGTTTAGAGGCTTTTGAACTGCCTGTAAGTGTCAAATTAAGAAGACCGGCGACAGTATAACGCGCCAAAAGACACTTGTGCAGGTTAAAAAGTTGCAGCAAAATAGAAAGATACCTCTCCTGTAGTGAAGTCAATTAGCATGTTGTCTAAATGTCTATCTCCGAGGCCCAAGATATAGCCGATCATAGACATGACTGCGACAGATCGGGAATAGGTTTGGCTCATCTTCCACCAATCAGACGCGCAGGTACTAGAACACCAGAGTTCTCTGTGCAGGAAAAGAAAAACACATGACGTTTGTCGTGTTGAATATATTGAAGTATGGCTATATACCAAGTACGTCCAACGTTCATAAATGGCGACTTACTTCTCCAAAAGGTCTTGAGGAGTTTCTTCGAGTAGTTCCTCTAGAACTTTTCTCATTATGGACAATGGCCAGCCTTTACGATTACTGCTGCTGACATCAATACCCTACAAGAAAGAAATAAAATTTGAAACTGATGTAGCAAATATAGGACGACGTACTCAAATTTAGTATAATTAACACAGATTCATCAGTTAAGGCTGTTTTATTGTTACACGACGGCAGAGCTCCAGAAGCACATATAACCTCACTTGCCCATCAATTACCACAGTTGGATTCAAAATGTATTGCTAGTTTATTACTCCATTTAAATTCCATCCTCAACAATTTATCAACCTTTCTGTGTCCCGACCTTTTGTCAGCAGATTATCGTTATACACTTGGGATTTACAAACCATCAGAAATCTGCCAAAGGTTACCTGAACCTTCATATTACATGTTTTGAAACCACGTTTTTCATACATTTCCTGGATTGGACGAGTGAAATCAACATCTCAGCTGCCCCAGATCTCCAATTACTTATCTAAGATTGGTGGCAAATCACATCCCACGACTGTCGGCACACTCGGTTGCCGACTGGACTCATATTTTCTTTAGGACAAATTTTGAAAAGTCGAACGACAATTCTCACCTTTTCTTTCATTAATGGAGTCAGCTTGTTGTAAAAAAGGTCACTTGGACGGAGAGGAGGTCTAGGCGTGCTGGAAAAACCACCCTAGAAAGAGTTCCAGGGAAAGTTTTCAACCGTATGCATGTGAATCATATTCATAAAATATCTCAAAAAATTACCACAATACAAATTTCTTAGAACGAAGGTCAGGATTTTTTCCTAAATAGATTTCTTTCTCACTAGGTGTACAGTGTCCACAAAATAACGAGGAAACTTGAGTAGAAAGAAGGAAAATTAGGAGTAATCCATCCAGGCTATCCAGGTATAATTTAATGGAGGTCCCGCATGGTTTGGCACCATAAACTGCACAATTTAATTCCTGTAATCTTCTGTATGTGGTTCACAGCATCCACGAAAACAGTCTAACGGGAACATTTCCAGACATTTTCTTCCTTGTAATGTTAGATACCTAATTCTGATCTGAAGATTGCATTTTAGGACTTTTGAATTAAAAAGTATTCGTTTCTTAGTTCAGCTTGTCGCATGCTTAACACAAGGGCAGAAGAGCTTTCTGCCTTTCAGGCGCAAGTTCCCAATTCAAAACTCGCAGAAAAGTCTGTTGTTACATTTAAGTTAAGGCAATTGATTTGGGAGTATCATGGACTTTCGCGAATCTAGTGCGATGCTCTGCCAATTGAGCTACGGAGGCCGTTGCCGAGAGTATGGCCAAGAGTTCAGTATATGTAATGGTGGTAATGCTGATTAAGTGAAGGGCATATTCGACTTACAGTTTCGGTTTTAGTGAGTGCAACGGTAGCAGCGGCGACACGTTGTTGCCATCTTTTATAAAGAGTAAAAATAGGAACAGCTCCATCCACCCACTGAATAAGACCAGAGCGAGGACCAAGGGGGGTGACTGAGTAATGGCGAGCCATGAACACATTATCTTCGTACCTACAAAATAAGAAACTTACTCACGACACAGTTGTTCTAGTCTTCTTACTCCGCAAGCTCTCAGTGATCCGAGACAATCACAGCCAATTTATCCTCTATCTTATGCTACCCTTTCCTCCACCGCAGGTCCTATAAATGGCCGACACCAAGACAACAACAACAACAACGACAACGACAACAGCAACAGCAACAACGACAACGACAACGACAACGACAACGACAACAGCAACAGCAACAGCAACAACAACAACAACAGCAACCACACTTTCGGGTGACTAATGAATGTCTTTCACAAGAATTATTCAAATACGTTTTCGTTTTATTTTGACCTCATTCTTAGCCAAACCTCAGTGTTACACCAAGGAAATAACTCGGCCACACGGTCATTATCAAGGAAAAATCTAACGCACAACCACGACCATCGCATACCTACCACCTACACAATTGTTCACATGCCATCTACACAATCGCTTACCCATCATCACTCACTCACATTAAATAGTTCACGTACCACACGTTGACAACCCAACACAGTAGTAAAGCCTTGAAGTTCAGGATGCCCCTTAGTGTTTGGAGTCACTCTTCGTTTTAGTCCTCAGTATTCACTTCCAAGTTTGTAATTAAAAACTCAAAGTCAAGCCAGCCCTTTGCAATACACAAAGATCTGAGTGTTTATGGCAAAGATTAAGGTTTTAAATTATTGTTATTCATCATTCCCCCCCCCCCCCCCAGGTTGTACCACTTCCTACCTGTTAGGCTTTGCAAACATGTTATTACAAATGGATAAAAATTGCATGATCCTTTCATCCAGGTGAAGATCTTCCAGTCCTTTGAACAGGTATGTGTACCTGGGTGAAAAGTAGAACCGAAAAAACAGCTGTTGAGAATAGAATTTGACCATTACTTGTTTGCAACCATGGTATACTTACTTTTGTCCATCAGAGCCGACCAAGATGATCTTTTTAGGCCGGGTCTTGGTCGGTAATATAATAACGTCATTCTCAAGAGAAGTCACAGTCACCACCTATAAAGATACAAAACTTGCACTTTGTTGAGGTCTTTAGTAGTGTGGCATGTTCCCAGTCAGACTCGGGTCCCTTACATGGTCTGGTTTGATCCTCGTCAACCAAGTCTCTCGTATGTTTGTTCGATTTTGGGACTCCTAGCTGGTCATATGGTTGGATTCTGCTTCATTGTATCATGTAGTGTCATCATTGTCATGGGTCCCTCCTGCTGGGCCTACCAACTGAGCGGTCTCGCCTCTCTTAAATCCGCTGTCCAGCAGGACTATTTTTTCAAAGGTCGGTAAGCGCTAACAGGATTACCAGTTAATATGTGTTTTAGTTTCGTAGATTATTGTCGATCAGTCGCGTTCACGTTTTGCAGCATAAAATATTTTTGAATCCTGTCAAAATCAGTTTCACAAAAAAGTTCAACTTCGTTCAGCACTATCGTCAGAAGTTGTACTCAAAATTTTTCGCAATCAAGGATTAAGCTTATAGCTTTCTAAACAACCAGGGCCAAGCGCTCTTTCACACGGGACCTAATCCTTGACAGTTTTTACTGAACTTACTCTTATTTCTGTGTAAACACAATGTGAACTCAAGATGAAGCGCACAGTCAAATGACTTTTGTTACCAAAATTTGACAAGGAAATCCGTTACAAATCCCTCTACGAATGCTATGACAAGATGTTAGTTGTTACTGTGTAGGTAACTCGCTGTTGAATATGTGGCAAAGTAGACAGGGAAAGTACAATATGTCACTAACTGTAGAGCCCAGTCACAGCTTATAGGTAACTGGTCTACCTGCCAGATTTACTGTTGTGTCTGAGCACCTTCACCTACCTCGTTCATGGAGAATTCTTGTCCTGGCATGTAAATGAAGGAAGGATTCAACTTGCGAAGTCTCGGGCTTATTTCTTCAAGCCGTAGATTGACCGAGGAACGCTTCTGAGATCTCTGTTGCAACAACTGCAGAAGCTATAAAGCAATCAGAAAAAAAAATCGGTAAATTGTTACCACAAGAAAATAAAGTTAAAAACAGCAAAAAACACTGGAGAGTCGAAGTTGTTGAATTGTTGACTCAGCGATAATTGACGAAGATCCTTGATGATAGAGCACGATAAAATGCAATCTATTCTTTGCAACTATAAAAAGATCGTAAAATAAGGTCGAAATATCATCCTCATACTTCTGTCTTGTTTATAAGCTCATATCCTGAGTTATTTACAAGACGTTAATCTTCGCCTTACGTTTTCTCTTAAAGATCATGATTAGAGTTAGTAAAATTTGAGCTCTATTCTAAACGAGCACAAACCTGTCTGAACTTTGCCCAGCTTGTCTGAGGTTTGCTTGGATCTTCTGGATTTTTTAGTGCGTGTAACGCGTTTTCAATCATGGGCGAGTAAACTTTCTGAAACCATTCCTCGTGAGGTGTTTCAGCCTGTTTCGTGGTGATTCCTTGAAGTTGTTCCAAGGCAAACACAATCTAAACAAAGCAACAGTGTTCTGTTTTGTATCAAGATTGGAATTGTCTCAGAAATATGCGAACGAAGGACAGCAACTGTTTACCGGGTAGTGCGTTTTTCAAATGTTTTTACATTGTTACAGGCCCATGTTAAAGTTACGGTTGGTAAAGAATGAAAGTGTTGGTGGGAGTGTTTGTGTGGGTGTGAATGATAATGTGCGTATGAATATAAGTAGGTCTGTGAGGGAAAATGTTGGTGTGAGCGTTCGTGACATCGGGAATGTGGGTGTTGGCACTGGACTGAGAATTACTGCATGTATTTTAGTGTGTTGGAGTGGATCGGAGCGTTGTGTAAGTGTTACCACTGGAGTTAGTAATAGCATTAACACTGTCTTTATTACTCTTAATGGTTGTTATCGTTGTTTCTAGGGTGTTTCTCATTCTACTCACTGGTTTCATCAACGCAATGTGCTTCTCCCTGATTAATGTGGTTTTCTCTTGATTGCTTAGCGACGAACTGGAATTAACTCGCTTGATTTCGTCGTTTAACTGGGTCTCGCGTTTTTCAAAATCGTGGTGAATCTGTATTAGAGAGCCTAGCCACAGTTCTTCCCACAACAAAGTTACACGCCTTAACTCTTGGACAAATCCTTGGACTTCGGAAACCAGTCGGGAGTTAACGTCGGCTAGTGACTCAACGATGGTATGGTAACCGCTCTGTAAATTTTGATCTTCACTAATGTCAATGTTGACCTCTTCGTTGTCAAGAGTGAAGGTGTTTTCAGGTTCTTCCGATCGGCTTGCCACCAGTGTCATTAAACCTATAAAAATGCAACGTAGTGATACATGGACAAGTTCAATCATGATCTTCATCATCAACAACAAAAACAAAAAGAAAAACAACCATATCAACAACAACACCAACGAGACAACTACCAACAACGACATACAATATCAACACCAATAAACAAAAACAAACAACAAATATACACAATGAGGAACAGATAACAACAACGACAAATGTTAGCAAATGACAACAGTAATGACAGCTATAAGAACAATGATAACCTCAACAAAAACAACAACAACAACAAAAGCAGTAACAACAACAATGACGAACAAAAGTTGTTCACATAATTTAGGATGGAGTTCACAAAATTACAAAGCGACGCTAAAAAGAGGACTTACTACTTGTGTTTTGTTCTCGCTGCAGCACATTACCAGAACATCCGACCACAGCGGGATACAGTATGAGATGAGGAGAATCTTTGGATACACGGCAAAGTAGATCAGTGACACTTTTGCGCACATACTCCTCAGGATGGTTGAGTCGAGAGAACAACTGAGGTATGATTCCTGAATAAAAATAGTTTAACTAAAATAAAGGGATTATCATACTTACGAATAATTCATGATGAAACAAACAAGAGAAATGGCTTGCTACTTGGTTGCTGTAGTCCGTACAAACTACAAAGAATCGTCCAAATTTACGTAAATTTTTCCTTCGATTTGTTGGTCACAAATAGTATATCTCTAATAGTCGTTAACCATAGACAATTAGAAGCGTCCACAGCATAAGCAATATGGAATTTAGTACAATTCGCCTTCGACTCATCTTGTAAATGATGTACGAAATTGGACTTCCTAACCCACACCTTGTAAATTTGTCCTACGTTTCTGGTACGAAATCCCGACAATCAAAATCACATAGCGCGTTCATAAGATAAATTAGCACTACCAGCGTACATTAACACAACATTTTCAATGCCAAGGGGCCTAACTTTGTATAAACAAACATGACATGTCCTAGTTACCTTTCCAAGGGCCTGTGGGTGTTTCAAGAAAGCCCGTTTCCAAAGCAGTTTGTAACTCTCCAGCGTGTTTAACCAGAAGACGAAGAAGCCGAAGCGTGGCTGTCACATTGCTGTCACCATCCGCATCAAACTTCATGGTCGCCTGGGAGTAAAGAACAGGATTTGAGACGCACAGGAGACTTATCTAACACCTGCACGTGAGGTGTCACATCGCGTGAGCAAGTTAAAAATTTTCACTCTTCAACCTGGTTCAAATGGCCTGGGTCATTATTTGATACGAAATATTACCTCACCACGAAGCCGAAGGTACTTGAAGTAAGCATTCACCGCGGTTCTGTAATGACTGAACAGTCTTTCACATATCCCACGCCAAATAAACACAAGTGATTCCACACAAGTTTCACTCAAGGACTGACAAACAGAAATAAGTTGTTTCTTGACCGTCTCGTCTTCTCTGGTAAGTACCTGAAAAGAATGCAGAACACGCCGATGAATCCTTCGTGTACTTTCTCGAGATCCACATGTACCTCAGAAAATTAGGATAAGAACTAGCGTTGCATTGAGGGTTTTGTACCAACTCTTGACAACAGTTCCCAAAACGAACGACTTTTTCAACCGAAATTACGATTTACAAAGGTTGTCATCAGTAAAGTTAAAAAGAAATTGAAGGATCAAAATACACAAAACTAAATTAAATTGTATCCACGCAGCGCTATAACTCTAATGTTAAAGCTTTTCGTTGTAAAAACGAGCCAGTTAATTTGCGATATTTGGAAAAATTCGTGTCAGCAAGGCAAAGATTTAATGACTAAAAAGAGAGTGAAGCTTGCTTGGACAAAACCTGACCTCATTTCCTGAATTTATCTCTTCGTCTTGTGCTCCAGCAGTCGTAAAAAGACCTTTACTTAATATGGATAGTATTTCGTTCTTTTGCTCGCTCGAGATCTCCTGGGAATTGAAAAAGAACAACAGCGTATTAAAGTCACACCTGTAAAATTTGAGAAAATCTGGATCACATTGGTGTGAAAAAATATTACAGTGCGGCACAATTTCAGTGGGGCAGGGGAATAACCACGTTACTGCTGCAGACCTTCGGCAAAATGTTGACAATAGTCTCCTGTTCATCCTTTGATATTTCCACACTACCACCAGAACTGAAAGCAAACCAAGAGGATTGGGTTATTCAGTGCAAAAAAGATTAATTTATTAGTTGTTTATTGTTGCCAGTTGCCTTTTTTATTTAGCTTTTCTGGGTATTTTTTTTTTCAGTACAACAGATAAACCGGAGTGTTTTTCTCTCCACAGTTTTACACAGCATTTTGAGTCCGCCATGCTTCAAGCAAGGACGACCAACGTTGAGAAAGACTAGGCTCAAGATCTGAAGCCGGAATATTGGGTCGGTGATTTCGCGAGCATTATATGTATTAGGGACATTAAGGTGTCGTAAAATCGACGACGTGGGCGTAAAACGCCTTCGTTAAAAATTAAAATTAATAATTAAGATTAACGAATGAATACGACATTTTGTTCAGAACGGTAAAATGGGAAAATTGACGTTGTAAACGAAAGCAAGACGTTAGACAAAGAGTGTATGTATGTTCTAGCTTGTTCCAAAGTCCGCGTCATCGTTTTTCTGTTTCTTAAGGTACCCAGTGTCAACGTGGCCCAACGGGAAGAATGTTTTTCAGATCAGTTATGTTGGTAACCAATATAAGTGAAGTTTCACGTCTAAAACCAAACCTTCCTTTCAACCTACTAAATCACACTACTCTGAATTATAACATATCTCTACTCTTCTTGGTTCGTGCCTGACGTTTCGAGTTTACTCTGGTTGACGCCAGAGGATTTTACTCGTTAAGGCAAGATGTCTTGGGCCGGAAAGGGGTAATCTTAACCTACTTTGGTCAGCACAATCCCCAGCGTCAGCCAAAACAAAATTGTTTACAGCCGACCAAGGTCGACCAGTGACTCAAAGGGTTAAAGTTTGAGTATAGAGTTAACTATGCTGCATATTTTACCCGACTGCGAAGGAAAACATTATTTCGTACCTTGTTTGCTCCACAGCCTTTCGCCCCATTTTATAAGCCCATCCACCAAGGGCGAACCAGGCCTTGTCCAGGAGTGGAGCATACTGGGTACTTAAACTCAACAATCGACCACATAATTTATCGACGTCATCCAAGCATCGTTTCGCATCCTCCAAGCCAGTTTTCTCGGTATTCACCAAGTCACAAGAGTTCATTAATTTCATGAGATTTTCTCTAAGTTGGTTCACGTCTCCTTTACCATAGCTGCTCAAAAGCTTCTTATCACCGAGAATCCAATTTGCCAGTGTGCACAGAGACCTTGCGCTGAAGTTCCCTACATTGGTTGTCCCGTCCACAACGTTTCCACAGTGTAAAATACTATCACAAAGAACACCCGCAGCGGCTGTGGAGTAGCCAAGTGCCTGAAGCAATTTTGCAGACTCTCTGTAGATACGTGAGCGAGTCGTGCTCTGTACTTTAGGGTCCTTTAGCCCTTTCAAAGCTTCACACAAAGACTTACACAATGCTTCGCCATAGAC
Source organism: Heliopora coerulea (assembly GCA_030142905.1). Classification (NCBI taxonomy): domain Eukaryota; kingdom Metazoa; phylum Cnidaria; class Anthozoa; order Scleralcyonacea; family Helioporidae; genus Heliopora; species Heliopora coerulea. The sequence goes on along the minus strand of JASJOG010000074.1, from coordinate 1,470,845 downwards.
ATTGGCCTCTCCTAGAGGTAATTTAATCTCGGTCACTTCTTCCATATACACGGCACTCAAATGAACCGCAAGGAGTTTATACGCTAGTCTGAAGTTCTGCTCCTTTCTGGCAGAATGAATGGTAGCGAGTCGTAAAGTGGAGAGCTGCTCCTGGGTGCGGTGTTGGTATTTTCCGTGCAGATTGTGGTGATAGTGGTTGTACGAAGTGATCTGGAGAAGTTTACACATCACGCCTGAGTCATGAAAACGCTGGGCGGATCTTGATCCAAGTTCACTGCTGAAAGGCATGAAATGCGAAGTATCCTGCAAGAACAACAAATGCTAAGCAATCACTTTCACGCTCATCGTTTACACCATGAGCCCCATTCTTCTCCACTTCATCTTACGTCCTACTCGCACCACCGATTCAACCGCCACAACTATCAACTCTCATGCCAATTCTCACCTAAGCTTGCAACTCCTAAACCACCATTTTCCAACACCATAACATTTCCTTTCCTGATATTAAACTGGCCTACCTCTTCATGCTTTCCAGAAAGAATTTTGGTCAACAGGTTGACGCCATAATATTGCACTGCATGAATTTCTGGAACAGACGGCGGCCAATCTTTCGTACCGTTCGCTATGACACCTTCCAGCAGTTCAGTTGCTTGGTGAAGCAGTCCATTAATTTCATTTCTAAAATTAAAAAGTGATGGAAATTAATTTTTCGTTTTATTACGATGACAACGTTGATGGTACTGGATGGCTTTCTGAGTTATCTGTGACAATGTGAGAAACCTGTAGGCATAATAGTAGGGTATGTGTTGTACAGCTTACCATGGTATGTTAACGGAAAATGTAGCCACTGGAACGGTACAGCATACTTTTTGGTAAACGCTACAACATGATGTGTTATGCTACTGATTCACGTGGGTTGGCATCAAACCATTGTGGCAAATAGTACAGTAAGCAAGGAATTAGAGGAGGATATAGGAAGATCACAGCATGATTATGTAGGATTTCGTATGGTGATGCATCCATATCGCGTGGCATGGGATGGACCAGTACGGTAGAGTATCGTATGGTGCGGTCTGGTGTGGTCTAGTGTGGTATGGTATGGTTTGCCATGGCGTATTGTATGCCATGTCATGGTATGCTATAGCGTATTATGGCAGCAATTGGTATAGCATGGTATGGAATGGCACGGCTTGGAATATGATGCAACATGGAATGTTATGGTGATACATGGTGTGATATAGCACGGCGTGGTCTGGTATGTCATGGCATGGGATGACATGGGCAAAATATCAACGATATCGTCTACCTTAATGCCTCGTCCTTTTTCGTTCCTCCTCCCGCCATGCCAGAAGTCCAGTACAATGTTACAGCCTGCATCATATTAATGTCGCTGGCTCGTAACATTTGCTGTGGACTCCATAAGGGTGTGTAAGTGTATCCACGACTTTTTGTCTCCTCTTTCTCTATGCTCAACGGACTGCCGCTGATTCTGTCGATAATGAATTGAAGAGAAGCCCCGGGGATCAATTCCAGGCAATCTCGTACGCCAACGAAGTCCTTGTCTTCAAACTTGTGTAAAGCCCTAAAAGGAATCCAAAACACCCAAAATAAAAATAAGTTTTTAGGTACTTCCTTGTTTGGAATTTAACTTTCTGGTACTGTGGCGTGATGAAGGAGGTCTATTGTCAGAGGGCCATTTGCATTTTCTTAACAACGAACATCATCAGGGGGTTCAGTGAGGGTATAAAATAGGATTTCATTCTCACAACGACCATCGCTGACGAAGAAACCAGATCGCAGTGCCGAGTTACGCTGGAAAATTTGTTCGTTTACCTGATGTAATTCATATCTGTTTTAATATTGGCAGCGTGCTGAAGTTCAGAGTTCGGAAGACGACTTCGTATTTCTTGAACGGTTTTTTGCCACTGCTCAACTTCCGACCAATCTGTGAGCTTAGTGTAACAATCAGCAACCTGAAGAGAAGACGTTGAGATTACTACAACGTTCGAACATATGAAATACAATCCTGCATTCCATACCTCGTTTATTATAAATTCTAAAACAGATGAATTCAAAGAAGAACTTGACTCCGAGGTTTGGTCTTCACTAGAATGGCTCTTTTGATACACCTGTAGGCATCTTTCATATTCACAAATAGCTTTCTCATACCTGAAAAGAAGAAAGGCAACATAATATGCAGAAAGAGCAGGTAGAAAGAACATAATTATCAACACTTGATATCAAGAAGATGACAGGATGAAAAACGTAAGATAGGTCACGTGTATCAATAATGAATCAAAGCTCTCAGAACACCCACGGTCTACGTTCGATTCTCGCTGAAAGCCCAAAGTCACTTCTGAAACAACGTAGAGTCAATTACATCTCTTGCAGAACAAAGACAAGCATGTTTGTTTCAGTTACTAAACGTGTGGAGATTTCATCGCCAACTCAATCGACTTGTCATGCATTGGGATCTCATACCAAATGAAAGAAAATAATGCATCTATTTCGTACAAAAACTATTTAATATCTAACCTTCCTTTGGATTTATGCACCATGGCTTGCAACCATGGGAAGTCTTTGCCGTTGTGCTTCTTACACCAAAATATCAAACCTTGCAAGGTCTCTGACGCTTTCAGTTGACATAATGCTTTGGAAATCACCAACACAGTCACTTCAAAATCTTTATCCTAATAAACCACGTGAATACACTCAAGACGTCATCAACAGTAACATGTAAGTGTGTAAGTAAAGTAAGCTTGCTGTGTTTTTTGACTTGTTCAAGTCCTAACTGAATCAGTATTACTATTGATAGGATTTGAGCAAATGAAACAGTAAAGAAATTAAAGCTAATTCGAAACGTTCAAGTTCTTAATTAGGTTGGTTTTCTGTTTCAAAACGTTAACCCGTCCACATCACGCTATACCTTTCCTTTTCCCGCGTTTTTCATCTCTCTTAATAGCTGCAATCCTTGCCGCACAGCGGTAGCAGGGTCTCCACATTCCGAAGAAACAGATGTGACCATTCCACGAATTCTTGACAGCCACTCTTGGCAAGTTGATTTATTGGTCCGGAAAAACAAGCGTACTGCCTAAGAAACGACGAAGTACAACCGTTACTTGTTGGACACAGATAACCAGATGAACAGACAGATATACTGCAAAAAACACAGTTGAACAGATAGTTCAAAAACGAAATATAACTGTCAAACGCAGCTCACAGAGATTGATGTCAGAACTACACGTCATTGTGTTTACCTTAGGAAAAGCAGGCAGAGATACAGCTGCTCCTTCGTAAGCACTATACATCAGTTTGTCCAAGTTTTCCACAAACTGTAAAAGCAGTTTCACCCGTAACTGATAGCGAAACGGCGGAGTATGCTCTGTAAACAAAATCAGTACAATTATTGTGTTAGAAACAAATCACAAAAACATCAACTCAAAAACAAAAAGGTTTTGAGAGACTATAATGATATTTTAAAGCTCCTGTACCAATTTTTGTGGCCTCTTCCTGAACCGGTTTCTTCTTTATTCTGATTGGCTTACTATCACTGTCGAGTGATAACTGACCAACATATTCTTTCAAGACACCTAATGAAAAATGATTCATGACAATTTAATTCTCGTTAATTGCACAAGTGATGGGCTAAGTTAAACGAGGAGACGTCCCATTTAACCCTTTCCGGCCCGTACTCGACTTTTTAATTTTACTCTGGGCAATGCCAGACAATTTTACTCGTCAAGGGGGGAGACGTTTCGGAGAGGAAAGGGTTAAACTTAAAGTAAGTGATTTAAGTATTTCGCGCTCCTAAATAATTTGTAAAGAAAATGGAGACGGGGTTATTTTGTCTGATTAACATAACCGAAGAAAAGCTTCTTTTTGTAAGACCACGATCCAGAAGTCTTTCCACGGTAAAGTAGAGTGCATTGGTAGCGCCTTTGTGGAAGTCACTAAATGTCGTTAATATATGAGTGACCGTGGTACAGTACGAGTTGTGAGTCTCCACACTTGTAACCATCGATCTCCATCACATCTTAGGTAGCTCAATGGCTCGAGCGTTTTAACAGTGATCGTTAGGTTGACCGTTTGATTCGCGCAACAAACTTAGATAAAATATTGGACAGTATGTGTACAACAAACGCTTCCGATTGTTCGCCCACAGGAAACTCGCGCATGCACACCACACACGCTCACCAGCACTAATGCGTCAAGTACTTGGGAAGTTCTTTGGCATTACACTTCGTCAATAATTACAATACTCACTTTCGATTGCTTGAAACGTTTCCTGCGCACGTCCGAGAGGACTCTTCAATCTTGACAGTACGCAAAACTGTGCAAGCTCCCACGTAGCCCAAAACCACAACAGGGAATAATTACTAGGGATCTGGGGAGAACAAAAACAGCAGAGAGTAATTCATCGTGTCAATCCTACATTTTTTGTCCTAAAAACAATTACCGATTTTTTCTAACGACAAGGTTTGGGGTTGTCATGAGAGGAAATTAATGAGCAGTCAGTTCACTCACAGATATAACTGAGCTGGGATCATGCCTTCTGCTGAAGTAATATTTATCGTTCATTGGGTTGCTCTGGGACTTCTGTACCACTCTCTGACAGGTGTGAAACAAGTGCACCAACCAGTCTTGGTTGACGTCTTTCCTGCAAAGGAAACAACAATTTTTCAATCGCGTAATATGCCAGTCTGGCGAGATTTCAGCTATTCACAGCAACCTATATCTCTAATATCGGAACCAATTACTACGGCAGGAGAGAGTAACCAAAAGCCGCGGTAATCTCCCCCAGGGCTCGGGGGATCATGTATAAGCAAGGTTGCCCGAAAATTCCTTTCAAAACCATCTACTTACGCTGGTAAAATACCATGAAGAATGAACGCACTCACAATGCGAAAATTATGTGAGTGAAAGGTGCCAGTCGACGGTTTCATCATGTGGACCTTTCTTGAAAGCCAACTTCCGTTTACCGACAATGTCAAAGGTTTACCACAGAAAGTATGGCCGTTGGGGAGACGGTGTTTTGGTATGGCAGCCAATGACCTCTCCAACCTGAAACTAGATGACACAAGAGAAACCACATGAAATATCAAGGAGATAGCCTTTTTTAAAATGTACCTGACGCATAGGCCGCACGTTTTAACGATTAGAGAGCTATTAAATAGATGAACCACCCAAATTGAGGTGTAAGTGGAATTGTGGCACAGTACGCATGTAAAATGAAGTCTCCGTAAATTTGATTAACGTTAACTTCTTGTTTTTTTAGATAATACTTTTAATCTAGAGTAAGTGAATGGTGATAGACTGAGATAAAAGACGCCTTGAATTGACAACAAAAACGTAAGGGTTGACTGATAGTTTTCGAACATATACAGCTCAGTGTTTTCGAACGCCATATTGGCTGCCATATTGGATTCTGCAGCAAGACAGAAGTCTGGAGACTAAAATGCACTTGTTTGGACTGATTCAAGGCGGCGTATATGTCTGCATGGCATATAAGTTCATAAGGTAATACATAAGTTTCGGTTCACCAGTGTCCGCTAAACAGTCGGTTACCAACCACCTTCGTACTGAGCAAGTATAATTTTAGAGAAGGCAAGTTCAAATTAGAATTTAATGGTCCAATGAACAACTGAGTTACAAACTTATACTTTCCTATCATATATTGATAAGATAAATATCTTAGTATTGTCACCAACTCCGACTCACCTGGTGCCTAAATCCACTGGTACACAAGAAAGTAATTGGACGTATGTACTTTTAATATTGTTGTTTACGTCGTTAACGTGGAAAAGACATTCTTGAAATGATCTAAAATGAACACAAAAACAACAGTTTCTTGTTATGTTGACCAAACATTAGGTCCTTACGCACAGAACTGCAGGGTTGAGGTTTCTGTATACACGAACTCCATTGTAACTAGAAGGTTTGAATTAAAAAGAGAAGCCAAACATGGGAGACTTTTTGGGCGTCAGTTTTAGCCTCCTTCACCCACCAGTTTCAGTTTTCCTACGCAGTCACTTCAACCAGTTTGATCTCACATGAAACTTAAGTACTGCTACTGGAATTTTTAAGTATTTCACAGGGTAACATCCTTAGAACAACTTGACCAACTGACAGGGATCAGCTTACAGATATAAGCATATTAAATCATGGTGTGGTCCAGGTTTTGTTTTTAAAGTTCTCCGACGTTGTATTGTTACATGGCAGATAAAAAGGAGAAACAAGATACCTCTGCATTGTAACATTAGTTAGTAATTTACGTTGAATCATAAGCTTAATGCAAAGAGACACCGACAGACGGACATCCTCTTCAGCAAGGAAAGCTGTGGAAAAAAAAAAAACAAAAACCAATTGAATTCCAGTGAAATTCGACAAACGATATAAACGCTCTCTAACTACAGGCAGCCGCGAGTATGAATGATGTACGTACACAAAGGTAATATGCTTTCAACGAAAGAGTCAAAATTGATTCTTGCAGCAGTAACATCGCAATCACCCGCCAGCTCGATAAGATCAACAATCCAAGCCAGACATAACCTCCTGCGAAGCAAACAAATCAACATGGAAGAGAGCTGAGTGAAATTGTACTCAGAGTTACTCGAGAAAAATGTTGTCACATACAAGTGAGAATACTTCAGACAATAAATAGAACACTCGAAATTTTCCTTCACTTTCAAACACCTATCAGTAGTTTATGAAGAAAACACAAAATATAGTCATAACTGTGATCTGTCTTTAATGTGATAAAGACTGCTTGCTGTTTTCGATAAACTTTTCGTTTATTTGTGTGCCTTAGACAAAATTGATCTTTAAACATATTTCGTCAATGGACCTATATGGTTCGCTTTTGAATCAGTTAACTCTTTCCCGGCAGGACCTTCCCTTTAAGAAGTAAAATCGTCTGGCCTTGACCAGAGTAAAATGGTAGAAGACTGATCCTGCTGGTAAAGAGTTAAAGAACTGGCAGTACGTGCTTTATTACGTCTAAAACTTTCAGCCATAACGCCTCGTGTTTTTAACTTGACTAACTAGTACTTCTCGTTTATCAAACACTACATCGAATCAATAAATGAAAATGATGGAAACGGTAAAAAAAGTCAAAATAATTCAAAGAAACCTGATGTCAGATGAAGCTAAGGCGTGTTGAAGTATTTCTAACAGAATTTCCTGAATCTTCTCAAGTATTTTGTTCTCATCCTGGTTTGTGTCAACCACGTTCGTAACGCTGTTATCCAAGAAGTAACTGTTTCTGAAAAAAAAACGACAGCAGGGAAGTAGAAATTTAAGAGTACATTAACAAAATAAAACGTTTCAGTGAACTTGAAGAGGAAACTTCCTACTTGGACAGAATTTTTTTTTCATGATAATCTGACACTGCCGAAGTCAACTGAAAAAATGTTGACTCGAGCGGGATTTGAACTCGCACCTTCGGAATAACAGTCAGTCGCTCTACCTGTTGAAATATTGAGTCCACATGGGTTGGAGGCGAGTTTTTATCCAACTTAATTGCACGAGATATTGTCGCGACAGCTCTTGATCAAGTTTTCGTGTTTTAACATTAGCGGACCAGAATGAGAATATTAATGTCGGTGTACGCTTAAGGAATTGGTTTAATGGTCACGCCAATCAAGGCGGTTTAGAAGTGAAATTTTGTTTTAGTACTCACGGACGATTGGGAAGACATTTGTTGGAATGCGTTTAGTGAGTGAGTACAAGTGTTTCACTCACGTTTCACTCCCTGACGAAGGGCCTTCACTCGAAACGTTAGTTTTGTCCAATTTCGGTTTCAGCACCTCACTAGACTTCTAGCTTTTTACTGTATGTGTGTTCGTTTGTGTGTGTGTGGAAATGTATTCTATTTCCATCCATAGACTTGAAACTAATCCGTCACGGTACCTTGCCTTCTAACGTAAGCGTGCTGGTATGTCCCCTTGAGCTGGTAAACACAACGCACCTTTTACAATAATCGTAAAGCGAACACATCACGGCGTACTGGACGCCAGGAAAATGGCAGGCAACTGTCCAGTTAGTTGCACTGAGTTCCTCAGTGAGTAATTGAACCAAGGAAGGAGACAATTTCCACACGAGCTGAAAGAATAAGAAGACGTGTTGTGAAGAAATGTTATCATCGCTGAAAAAGTAATTGCTTAACTTTCTATTTCGGTTCGTGCACAACTTTCTGATATTTCTCTGGCTAACTCCTGACGACTGTAGTCGTCAAGGGATGACGCCTCGCACCGGAATGGGTAAAAAGGATACTTTCGACAAAGAACTTGGCTCTAAATGTAAACCGCTCGAGGTGTAGATACCTCAGAATAGAAAACGTTAAACGGTAAATTTTGATATTACACGTTTTAGTATGACAAGCAGGAGTTATAGAGAAGTGAATACTGGAAACTTCATGGTTGTAAACATCAAGACAGTGAGTCCCGTAATGTTACGAGCTCCTGCCCTCGAACCTGGCGAGGAACCAGACTTAGAGGTACGAGATCCCTGGGGTTAGGGAACTGACGGAACTCACGAGAGGAGATATTGCTAAAAATCGGGCTAGTGATAAAGCAGGTGGAAATCGTAGCTTAATAATAAAAATTAAGGCCCAGCAGAGAATGCGTATAACAACCATAAGGTCATGAGTTTTAAAACATGTTTAATTCTAACGTTTCGTGGCGTCTCGCAAATGTCGCAATATCATCAGAGTTTAGATATATTTTTTTTTAATGACAAGGGGTAATATTACATGCAAATTATTACACGGGGTATATATTACATGGAAAAGGTTGTGAATTCACACTTCTGCTTTTCTCACAGTAATATAAATTAGCTCGTTATCGAACAACATTATACTTTACTTACGCTGGCTAACGAAGGTTGTGGTTTGGTGAGGCTAGCCAAAGCATGCAAATCAAACACTGTCTTCACTTGAGCTTCATAAAGCTTTACAACACGTGTCATGCTGTCATTTTCAGGTTCCTCAGTATCTGGATCTGGAATGGATGGATTTGAGCGTTATTCTAGAGACGTTCCTTCACATTTGAAAGATATAGTTGTCGTTTTAGACATCTTTCGGACTGTGGACATTGTTACCTTTCAGTTCATTATAAGCATCTCTGATGTCTTCCACAAGTATTCTACAAGAGAAGATAAAATCAAGAGAAGATAAAATCAAGGAAGAGAAGAAAGTTTGAATTTGAAGGGAGGATGGAAGGAAGGAAGGAAAGAAAAGTAACTGAAGTAAAGGAGGGGAAAATTAAGGAGGGAGAGGAAAAGGGAGGGAAGTAAGGAATGGAAAGGGAAAGGAAGGCAAATAAAGGGAAAAGAGGAAGGAAGTAAAGGAGAAAGATAGGGAGAAAGAAAGGGAGAAAGAAAAGAAGGAAGGGAGGGAGAAAAGAAGGAAGGAAGGAAGGAAGGAAGGAAAGAAGGAAGGAAGGAAGGAAGGAAGGAAGGAAAGAAGGAAGGAAGGAAGGAAGAAAGGAAGAAAGGAAGAAAGGAAGGAAGGAAGAAAGGAAAGATGGAAGGAAGGACAAAAGGATGGAGGAAGAGGGGAAAGGAACAAAATAAGGAAGTATGGCAGGAAGAAGGGATGGCATGAAGGAATGGGAAAACAAAGAATGGGTGGAAGTATAGAATGAACAAAAAAAGTGAAGAAAGGAAGAATGAATGACAGGGGGAGGGAGATCACCTGTACGTTTCTTGCATTAGAGGTACATTCTTGATGTTGAGTAGGCCTTGAAAAATTTCCATTAATTTCTTCAACACCTTTCAGAATAAAAATTAAAGAAATTTTCTTTCAAATTACTTTTCACACCTAGACTTTTTGCGTTTTCTTTTTTTTTTTTTTGGTCATGGTTAGAACAGGCTTGAACTGCAGTACCTTACCTCTTCGTCTGCACAAAATCTCAATTTCATTATGGAAGAATCTGGTTTCAAGATAAACTGAAGAAATGAGCCTGGGATTGAGGTATTGACATGTCTTATCACCTGGAAGACAATGCATCAACCAATCAATCGATCAATCAATCAATCAATCAATCAATCAGTCAATCAATCAATCAGTCAATCAATCAATCAGTCAATCAATCAATCAGTCAATCAATCAATCAGTCAGTCAATCAATCTTTCCGCTAGTCTTGCCACAGTATAGATAACAATAATGCACTGCAGTGCTAGCAGACCTGCTGATAGGGACAACTGCAGGCAAGTTACCTGTACTCAGGGCCTCGGACTCAGAAAGACCTCAAGGAAAGGGGCTGTAGAGGGCTCCAGGAGCTCATACGAAGTCCCCACTTAATCACTTTGTCCCAAGCCTCTGGTTGCCTTTCTAGCATGCAGCATTACCTTTAACCAGCATGCTTCACCTCACCTTGTCAGGGAAAATCTAAGATAGACTCACCTGCCGGATAAATGACAAGACAGATTTGATGTGTCCAAATGTTAATAACTTCCTTTCTAGTTGTTCCACAGCAAACATTACTGTCATGTCACAGCAGGAAGAAAACTGGTCTTTCAAAAAACAACACATCATACCAAAACACTCATTGGCTACAAAAGGAAACCAAAATATATATACATTCAGTCTGTAGCTTTGCCTGCCCTTCAAATCTAATTGGTAAATAGTGACTTGAAAAAATAAAACTTAAATTTTTCATCAATTACATGACCAAAACAAGTTTTCTAGTTGGCCAAACTTGGATCTAAAAGGATGTGGGGTAACTTTTAACTTCATTGAGTTCTTAGCAGGATGGAGAGTATGATGAGGGTACCTGATTTGAAGAGATCTTCATAGAAAAATGAATATCCTCCAGAACGAACACAGTCAATGACTCCTTTGGAGAGCTAGAAAACAACAGAAAAAAGTATGAACAAATCAACAGCTGAATGAATCAATGAATTAAAAAATACATGTACACAATAACACCCTTGCTGACATCAGTTTAGCCTCCCTTAGCTGCCTTAGACATCATTAAGGATGTGATATGTTGCAATTAGAAATACCACATCACCCAAATCAACTAGTACACATTATTTGGCATCCTTCCTGATCCATTCAAGTCACTGTAAGTTAGTAGTTACAGAATGTCTGCAGTTGGTTCATAATAATACTGATCTGACTCCAGTACCTTCACAAGCTCACAAGTTTTTCTGATCTGAGATGCAATCTAGGTAATTGTTTGAGGTGAGGAATGGATGCCACAAAGGCTATCATTAACTATTAGAAGTAACTGCAAAATATAAGTACCTTTTTGATATATTCTTGAGTAATTGCTGGGCTTCTTACTGGTGTAAAACATTCTCCAATTCCATTCATCACAGTTGTGAACACTCTGTCAGAGAAGTTTTGACAAAAGTGAGTTTTTATAAAAGAGAAATACATAATTTTTTTTTCAACTGATTAGCTCCGGTGTACCAAACCAGTCTTGTTCAGTTATTAGACTACAAGTTTGGTTTTCAAAATTATCTTACCAGTTAGACAACTGCTTGTTTTATATGTATGTCATGACTCAAAAATACTATGCTATCTGCATTAGATGGTTTCCTAAACTATAAAATACATTCTCTTACCTCACTAAAGCAGTTAATTTGGGCAAAGATGAATACGGAGATGAAACATCATTTTCTTTAAGCTGGCCCTCAGCAATGCACATCAATTCCTGTAAAAGGATATTAACTATGTTACTGTTTGTAATTCTAAGTTGTTTAGCAGAATGCATAAAAAATGAGTTTAAAATCATTATACTGCAAAATTTTTCTTGAAAAGTCCTACTATACAGCTAACCTCAGAATATGCTTCCATATCTTCCAAAAATTGCATAAGAAGTGTCAAGGAGAAATTGATATCTGCAACCCAGTAACGATGAAGGCTGACTAGACAGTCTAAAAACATTTCATGGATAGCTGGTTGGTTAAAAGATCAAACATTGTACACGTTTCACTGAAAGATGACTAATAGGTAGTCCAGAATATATTTTACAGGTAGCTAGCTGATCAGAAATGTAAGTTCCACTGTAAGTATTATAGATCCACAGGAATGTTTAGCAAAATGATAGTGGACATCGTATAATAACTGGTTTTACTGTTTATTTCTACCCAGGTTTTACACCATAATTAGGAATTCTTAAATATACCTGATGTAAACTGGATTAAATTGTCATGTTGAGAAGTGTCAATATGCCACCCAATCAGGATGTCCACTGTATCCTAAAAATACACATATTATTTTTTAATATTAGCAAAATCCTGTTTAAGGTGAATATCTTATAATTTTACTGAAGCTTACCCGGAAATGTGGTGTAAAATCTTGTGGATATTCAACAGCAATGGGCATAATTATTGACAGGACAGAATGAAGAAGATCTGTAGTTTGGTAATAAAATGATTGATATGAACAAAAGTAGAATGGAGAAATAATTTTGAACAGAAGCAATGTAATGGCTTGACAAACTGTCTATCAAATAAACCAAGCTAAGTATGGTTTGTCTGATACAAGCATGCATTTCTAAAAATATACAGGCAAAGCAAGGTAGCTGTTATTAGCTACCAAAAGCAAGGTCAAAAAAATTAGACTGAGATGGAAATAAAAAAATATTGGAGAGTACTGATAGGAAGTATAGCATGTGAACTCAGCAAAATCTTACACACCTGAAGTGTCAGCATTTTCAAGAATACTATGCAATTTCGCTAACAATTTCTAAAATACAACAGTCACAAAAGTTTAAAACTTAAGACTTTTTAAATAGTGTTGGATTAGATTTGATAATTAAAGTTTTAAAGATAGTACTTACTGGAATAAATTCTCTAAATCTGTGCTTTTTATCAGTTTGTTCCATTGCCTAGACAAACAGAAATGATTTGTGTTAAAATGAACTATAACATAGTCATTGTAAAGGATGATTATACTTAAATCCTCAGCATACCTTATTTAACACTTTAACAAACAAAGATTTCAGTTCATCAGATGTAGCAGCCTCAACTTTTGATATAACCATAAAAATAAACCTGCAACAATGCATATAGAAATATACATGAATCAACTTATTGCTGGATTTCATCATTGTGTGAAAATGTACCATTAACAGACAATTCCAGAAGTAAATGAAAAATATCGTAATGTGAGTTTTCCAAGGGAAAATACAGAATTTAATCACACTAGACCAATGTCAGGTCCTAGTTAACCCATTAAGAGGCAAGGTGCACTTTAGTATTCTACTCTGGAGAATATCTGACAATTTTATTTGTCAAAGAGAGAGCTCCCACTGGGGAAGAGTTAAGGCAATCTAATAATTTTTCCTCAATTCACTTTGTCTTTATTATTTTCATTTCTTTCACTTTGATTTCATTTTCTATTTACCATTTCTGTCTTGCATAACTTTTTTCCATCAAGTGATTGTAGATAATCTCTATTCCTCTTTTTTTTTGCAAATAGCCCAGGTTTACCCTTTAGTTTTTTTAAAATCTGGTCTTCTCTTTCAACTACTTACCACAATTTAAGGTTTTTGGGAGGTAAAGTACTCAATATTACACTTACCCCTTTGCATCCATGCCAAGCTGGCTTCCAATGATTCCAACACATTTAGCAATCTGCTCCTTTAATTCAAGAGCGTTCCTGAAGAGTAATAATTATAAAATCCAAAACATATTCATCATGTATGTCTGCTGGAACTGCCGACAGTATCCTAGTACAATTTCATAATTATACCAGTTCTGAATCATTGCTTAGGTTCAAAGATTTTATCATGTTCATTTTGTGGTCAATAACTTGGCATCCATTTTTGGTGAACATTATGGTAATAACTGTTATTAACTTAACAAATTAAAATAGATTATCTCTATATATCACAGTCATCCCTATAATCCTAACAATAGCATGAACAAAAACTCTAAATACCTTTCATGGAAAATTACTTCAGTAAAAGCCATAATTTCATCAATAACTTTTATTACAGCCTGCGAAAAATTTAATTTGCAGTATAAGGGTAAATTAATCATGACTAAGAAATTAAAAGGTTGGTACAGCAAAGGAAAAATAGCAGTAAAATCTAACAAGCTAACCTGAATATTAGCTGGCTGGTTTACAAACTCCTCCAGTTTCTTAGCAGCAGTTAATCTTTTGTCACGATCTGTTTCACGAGTTATTTGCCGTATCATGATAGAAAGGGGAGAATCATCAGTAAAGTTACCCACTCTTCGATCTAAAGGGGAAAATTATTATTGTGAGAGTTTGTCTGGATTATGCTGTTTTATACAGCAGTCATCCATTTTTCTGGCTCTTCAGAATAAAAAAATGGTACAAAATAAAATTTTACATGACCACCAGGGCATGAAATTGATGCCATCCTGTTACCTAAGGAATACGAGACTTTAAACTGGAAATATTTAGGACTTCAAAACTGGGATGGTGGGGCAAAAATTAAGTAAAATCTTATAGCTGAATATTAAAAAAAACTGATAAAACTTTTGACTCTTGGTACAGCAAGTATAAATACAACCCCTAAAACTAACTTCCCTTTTGTATTTGCAACATATACAACATGGAATGAAGTCAGCTACTCATGTCAGCAAATTGTTTGACATCTGATCAAAAAAATTATTTAAATACCACAAATTATTATTTGAGGTAATGATAATTATAAATAAAAAGTAAAGACAATCATTTGAGGAAAAAACCATCATAAAAGAATGATCCAAGTGTAACACAAATATAAAGTAAGGAAATGATGTTGAAAGTTGAGATGTGTTTGACAAACTGTGAATTCATATCAAATACATCAAAAAGTTAGTCTCGTGTTTGCTCACAAATTTGTTTTTAGCTCATCTGTTATTCTTCCTAAATTTACTAAGATATTTAATTCCTCTAACACTGAAGTAATTTTTAAGGGATTATGCTGCATTTTCATGAAATATCATATTGCAACTAAAATAAGGAAAATTTGGATAATTTGAATTTGTATAAGTGATACTAAAAAGATATTTTTAGGGATTCTTATACTTTTTTGTTTCTCTCTTATTTCTTCCTTCCTGGTAGAAGAGCTGATCTAAGCCCGAATTCCCAGACATTTAACTTCAAATTAATCCAATTAAATTTGCAATTTTCGACAGTATTATATAAATTATTAATATTTACGTTACGATTAAACGAAGTTACCATTTCAGTCTTTTTGCTTATGTTTTTATATAGTAATTAAATAAATTAGTACGCTGCAATTATGTTTACTTATCAACTTGTCACAGCTTTTCTGCTTAAACTCTCATTTTACCTTTCGGCAAATCTCGATAACCGTCTCTTCCCTGAGTCAAAGCACTCGCTTTCTCGCGATGGAGACCTTTGTCAGGTCTTCTTCCAGTGTCTGGTTTAGTCCTTTCCTTAACGTCAGACGTTGCTTTTCCGGTCGACTCATAGATTCTATCTCTTGACCTGTTGGAGGGTTCGTCAGTTTTGTTATCACGATGTTTCCTGTTCTTTGCAGCGTCTCCTCCACGACTTTCATTTCGTGAGCTGCCAGTGCTACGCGTAGAGTCGTTTGACGTGTCGCGGTGTCTCTCCTTAAAAGGACGCTCTTTACGAGGCTGCCTAACTCGGCCTTGGTTTCGTGCACTCATACCACTTCATAGTAGCATTAAACCAAACTAAAGAGTAAACTCATTAGGCAAAAATACCGTTCACAAACCTGTTTATTTATAGTACCATATTACCTTCTATGAAGAAAGACAGGACAAGGAAGTCTGGGCTCTCTCTCGTTACCAGGCTGTATGTACCACTTGGCGCGAATTTTCAAAATTCTAATTTGTGTTCCATTTCCAGAAATCTTGAAACTACACGATTTCCAATTAATTTAAAAATATTTAGCTATTTAATTTGTACTAATCATGTTTAATCTTGTTACACTTTTCAAGTATTTCTTAAAAACTCTGTCTGCTTTGGTAGTAATCCACAACCAGCCGACAGCTTAAAAAAGTAAAAGATAAAACATATTCCTAAAAATAATGTCATCTTGTAAACTCAAGATTCGAGTTAAATAAGTGACAGAAAGTGAAATGGCAATATTCCGATGTTATTACTTAGTCTGAAGATTATTTTGTAATAAAATCGAATATAATTATTAATAATAAAATATAATCGAGAATTTCATGGTGGTAAAATTTTGACTCGCCCCAGTACCTACTAATTACCCGCCACGTAGCCAATTCCAATATGGCTACTATAACAATTTTTTGCAAGTTTTGGGCTTTACGTGTAAATAACGGTCGTCTGTCAAACGCCTACGTAAAATACTAATCATAAGTATGGTTTAAAATAAGGTGTGTTTAATTTCCGTGTATTAGCTGATTATTTTGCAATTAAATCGATTCTTAGTCTGACCTAAATTCTCTGAACAATTCGGTAACTCCTGCAGTATTTACCCTTTTAATTACTCTTTGTTGAACCTCTTTCTGCGGTAGTCAGTGAGCTTAGAACATATTTAATTTGAACAGGCCACTCACCATATTGGGTCATGGATTTTTCCAAGTTCTCTGACGAGAATTTCGAAGCAAAGCAATGGGTGAACTCGGCTTTGAAACGAAAAGATGACAATACAGAGATTGATGTAAGAATTTCATCAGTAGACATTTAAACTGTGGACTCTTCTTAAGCAGACATTTAAAAGCCAAACGTAAACGACTTTCTGCTTCTTGTTTTCTACCAGGCTCATGCATCTGGCCTTGTCATGAAACTCCAACTATTTATCCAGGTAATGCATCAGAAATTATAGTAAGTTATATCCTACTGCATCGTAAGGTCTATTGGACGTTTAGCGTCTCTCTTAGGTTTGGATTGACTGGCTGAGAGGTTGGTCTGGGTTATGAAGTATCAGAAGAAAAAAAAAAAGAAGAAGAAAAAAAAAAAGAAGAAGAAAAAAAAAAAAAGAAGAAAAAAAAAAAGAAGAAAAAAAAAAAAGAAGAAAAAAAAAAGAAGAAAAAAAAGAAGAAAAAAAAAAGAAGAAAAAAAAAAGAAGAAAAAAAAAAGAAGAAAAAAAAAAGAAGAAGAAAAAAAAGAAGAAAAAAAAAAAAAAGTAAAAAAAAAGTAAATGTGTTCAAGACCTTCCATACTAACTACTTATCTATTTATTTTCCTAATGTTTTTTCTAATAACATGGTTTTTCATCAGAGTTAGGCAGAGACTAAACCCAGCTTTTGCCAAGTAGCAATAATATTCACCTTTGCAGAAGCTCTGTCACTGGCTTTCAGAGCCCATTTCAATTGTTGAATTTCACCTGTTCATAAAACACTGAAAACTTAGCATTTGTATTGTTTATTGTTTTAATAATACGGTGGATATCTGTCATAAATGTAGGAGGTGAATAATGCCCTTGAAGAAACAAGTGCTCAATCTCTAAGTAACATGCCAAGGTATGCATAGTAATTAAACACACCTTCCCTGGTGTACATAGCAGTTCATCAATTATACTTTATTTAATGCATTTTAGTCTTTTAACATAATAAAAACTCTGATCTTTTCAGGGTGATGCGTGAGCTTGAGGTTATACGACAGGAAGCAACATTATTGAAGGAACAGATGCGACTAGTAAAAGATGACATCAAGGCGGTATTGCCAAAATCATGTTTTATAAGAGGATAAACTACTGTATGACAAAAATTTAAAACCACCTAAATAAGAATTTTTTTGTCATATTCCATTCAGTTATGATATGATGTGATAGGTGAACAACTATTTAAATTCCATCTGATCCAAGATGGTTATTAATGCAATGAGAGACAAAGGTTTACATATGAACTTTATTTTGGCTCATGACAAACAATTTTATTCCTCAGAGTGGGAATATTTGCCCCTCTTGATGGGTTAATTTATCCCTTTTAATCAGATCACATTAGATCTGCATGTCACTTGTACATCATACTTTAGCAAAAATAAATTTTTGGTTTGTGGCAATTTAGGTTGAGCAGAACACAGCTGAATCAATGAAAATGCTATTGGATTTAGATGAAGTAAAATCTAGGATACAATCAGCATCTCATGCATTACAGGTAAGCAATTCATACATCAGGATAACTTGATTTTAACCATCTGGCAATCTTATACTATGATAGTTCCTGATTTGGTTACCTGCACCTTGAGGAGTGTACAAAGCAACCTCTGGGTTGCATGGAAATGCAGGTTTATAAGTCACATAGTATTTTAAGCGTAAAAGGCATAATGCTTTATAGGTTACTTTCATTTAATTTCTATATCTATTGCAACACTACTTCTCAATTCCTGTCTTGATTAGGAAGCAGACAACTGGGCCACTCTTTCATCTGATGTTGACAAAGTTTTCCAGTCTGGAAATCACATAGAGGTTTGTTACTAACCAAGGAATGGATGACTGTGTTAATTTATTTTGAGAAATAAAAGCTGGGCTTAACTTTGAATTTCTTTTTCAGATTGCTAAGAAGTTAGTTGGAATGCAAAGAAGTTTGGTATGTAGTCAAACTAACAATTTTCTAATAATTAAAAATAACTGAGCTAGGTTGAGCCAAATGAATGACCAAAACTTATTTCATTTGCCAGGCTACAGTATTAATCAGGGATTCACAGGGGTGTAGGGAAGATTTCCTTTCAGCCTTTTTCCACATGTCGGTAACTTTTCTTCTACCTATCAATAACATTGCTTCAATTTGTCTTTGATGTTTCCTTTTCACCTTCTAGGTGGTTCTCCATGATGTACCAGATTATCGTGATCGTCAAAAATTGTTAGAAGGCCTCAAGAATAAACTGGAAGCTCTTTTGAGTCCAAAATTGGTTTCTGCTTTTAATAGTCATTCATTAGGTATATAGATTGATACATTTTGGATGTACCTTAAAATGCAATGTATTTTTGTAAACTGCTAATTAACTTGTTTGTTATTTTGCAGAAGAAAGTCAGGAATATTTTCAGATATTTCATGATATTGATAGACTGGACCAGCTACAGAATTATTACATACGTTGTCACAAGGTTATTAATGTATTCATTCAATCATTTTTACTTTTAGATAGAACAAAACTCTCATTACCATAATTTATTAATTGAAAATTCTAAAATTTCAGAGTAAGTTGTTGGAATCGTGGAAGGAGGTGCGTGAAGATGATCCAAGTCAGACCATGGTTGACTGGCTGTCAGTGTTCTATAATGGACTTCTCTCAACATGGCATTCAGAACTCACTTGGTGTTCACAAGTATTTACCAATCCAGGAACTGTTTTGTGTCTACTCATTTGTCAGACCCTTAACCATCTTGAGCCTCCATTTTCAGTGTGTGTGAAAGAGTATGTCAGAGACAAACCATATCCACTGCAGCAGTTAATTGATTTAAAACAGGTGGGTACAACTAAAGGAATGATTATAGGAAGTAGAAGTGTATTTGAAGGCCAGATATAGAAAAAGCTTCAAGGTGTGATTAAATGTTTGATAACCATAAATTAGAAATGAAAAGTTCTCCAGAAAAGCAAGTCAAAACAGACATTCAGATTGGCTCATATGCACTATTGTCCAGCCATCACAAAAGTTGGCATATCTCAACTAAAGACTTACTGGTAGTCAAATAATTACAATAATTTTATGGCAAGTTTTTGTCAACATTTTCTGTTGCCATTTGATACAGGTTACCTTTAGGTTTTCCAAAGCACTGCAAAGTTCTGTCGATAGTCTAAAAGGTATTTCAGATCCAGTGTAATGTACCAGTACCTAAATGCTCCTTTAAATTATATATATAATTTTATTACTCTCATGGACCACTTAAGTCTCAATGTTCATATTTCAACTTAGAGGAGAGATGTGCAAATGCAGTTGAATCACTGGTTCATGCCATTTTCTCCCCATACACACCATATCTTCTGGACTACACTGAATTGCAAACTGGATTTCTTAAGCAAAGTCTTGAGTCCATCTTGTTGGTAAGTCCACTAACTAGAAAACAGTGATACTTAAAATTTGGAAAGCAATTGTATTCATAGTTCCAAGTGTTTCTAATTAGTGTTCATTTTCATAAGAAATCCAAAGGTTTTCTTGAAACAGCAGATGCCTTATCTGAGTCTGTTGGAAAAGTATTTCACTTTGCAGAAATGGTAAGTTAAAGTGTTTGATGTAAAGTGTCTTAGATTGAAGTTAATTCTAGTTTAATATACATTTTTACAGGCTGTGGAATTTTGCATTTCATTGACAGATGGTTTGGGTTTACACCAGCTGGTAAATTCCTTGAAAGTAAGTAAATGTAGAACTTAAAATAGTATTCATGATTCATTGTTCAGTGTGGTATGTTGGTATCAACCTTCAGAGATTAGTTTATTAGAAATCTCTGTACTGTGCTATAGTCTGTTGTGGTATATCGATATATTGATAATTATTGGTTTTTCTAAAATATTGGTTATTGGTTATTTTAATTCAAAAATATCAATATACCGATAATATTGAAATGTGTGGTATTATTGGTATTGCGCATACATTAAAACTGGTCATCACTGTTTTATCCCTTCTTTACATTTAAAATGCTATCTTTTGCCAGGTGTTCTTCTCAAATTATTTTGAAAAAATGAACTGCATATTAAATGATATAAGAAGTGACCTAAATCTGGATAAGGTTTCACAAACTGAACAAATAAAGGAAGACTGGGCAAGCTTTCAATATGCTTCTAAACTTATACAAGTCTGTGGTAATAATTCTCTATTCATGCATTTTAGAACAACTTTTACATTGCTTTGTGGTAGGCCAGCCTGCAAACATTGGAGTCTTTTTTTCCTGTACAAAATGTGACCAAAATCACTGATTGAATAATTGCTTTTAGGTAATTTACTCCTAAAAATTCAAGACTTTGATTCAAGTTTGTCTGAAGATGTGAGCAACTCTTGCCAAAAATGGATTGAAATTGAAAAAAGAAAGAGTACAACACCTTCTGAATTGTTCAGCACATTTAATTACCTGAAAAAAGAAAATTCTCTGGAATATCAGAGTTTTGTGGAATTTATTCACAACATTGAAAGTGGTAAGTTGTACTGTTCAGAACCATAATATCACACGAAGTCTGTGCTTGCTTCCACATATTTAATCTTTTTCTCTCAATTGAGTAATGGGCCATTTCCAAGTTGACTGTGTGCCCTACTTTAAAACAAGGGCAAATTCAAAACCTTTATTTCATTTCACATGTAAATACAACTTATTATGTATTATAATTGAAGGTTTAGAACTGACCAGCTTTTAAGGTTGTGGTAATGAGAAATTTGGAAAATGGCCTACTAAAAGGATATTTGAATTTCAGGTGGAAGTATATTGAACTTTGCAAAAAAGCAGATTGGAGAATTGAACAATAAAGCACATAACTTGGCTTTTGATGTGGTTTTCTTACCTCTAAAGCAGCAGATAACATCAGTACCACAACTTGAGGTAGGCAAATTCATGTATACCTAAAGCAAAAAGGAAAATGTATTGAAAAGGAAACATTTTCACCAAAATTTGGATTTCAGTTCTTATTTTAATTTGTACATTCACTTGGATATTTAGGTTTTGTGCTTAGATGCTGCCCTTAAGGAAATAAGGATTTAGAAATTTGAAAACATACCACCTACATGCTGCTCCAAGTCATTGAACACAAACTTTTGGGGAAACTTGTCATTCACTCCCTATGATATGCCAATATGTATAGTATTCTCTAAAATACCACTTGCGCATTACATACTGTAAAAGTAATATGAACTACCAAATATTAGATCTGATATAAATTTCAATACTTTGTGTTCTTAGTTTGGGTTTATTATATTTTGATTATACACCATGATTATACACTCTGTTTTCTTAAGCATTTCAAATCATCAAGATCAAGAAATTTCCTTTTCAGATCTGGTCCAAACATACATCCGACACTGGTGACTCACTGAGTGATGGTCTCCCAACATTTAGTCTTTCACCACTGGGCTACATCACTGAGGTTGGTACGTGTACCTGTACAAGGTGTTGCACTCTCCAAGGCATGCATGTAACTCCATCACACAGTAAAAATAAATCACTGTAAACTCTCTTTCATGGTCTTTCTTGTCCAGGTTGGAGATTACCTGCTCACTCTTCCACATCAGCTTGAATTGTTCATGGCACAGGACAACCCTGCTATGGAAGTGGCACTTAAGGTTGGAAAACTACGCTTTAGATCAGGCAAGTGCAATTGTTTGCAACAGATCCACGTGTACTCAATGGCTGTTTCAGGTTGAAATTGGGTGCAGGTATACAAGCAAGGTGTTACTGTCATTTATACTGAATTTATACTATAACCTTTCTTTATCCATTTAAGCTGAAGTTTAAACTCAAAAAAAAAAAACAACAAACACTTGAACTGTCTTAGCAAAATGATATTCAGGTGACTAGTGCTCAAGTACCAGAAATGTCAGCTTAGAACAACAGAAGAAACTTTAACTGCTTGTTCTCAATTCAAACTGTCTGCTTTAATAATGAACTTACTTAATGGACTGACATAGAGTAAACCAGTTGGAATGTGTACTATTGATCCCAAGTTCTATTTCTCACTGTATGGAGTGCATTCTTACATTAGATGTTTCTGAAGAACAAGATCCAGCTTCAAATTGGCTTGGTTCAGTTGCACGAGCTGCAATGCACACATATGTTGAAAGCATCTTACACATCCCAGAGCTAACTGATCTTGCTAGCAAGCAACTAGTAGCAGATATTGGTAAGATGTTTCAGACATGTAATTTCCAATGAACAGAAGGATAAAAAGTCAAATTTTATTGATTCAGAAGTATTTTACATCTTATTACAATTACGTACAAATGCATGTATTTGTTTATAATGCTAAAAACAGTTAAAAGGTCACAAAAAGTGACACCAGCAATTTTCCTTCATTCAAATCTGTGCAGATGCTTGATTGAACCCTTTTACTTCCAGGCATCTCCCTTTGGTAGATAGAAGTGTCAGAAGTCCATCAAAATACAAGTATTAAAAGCTAGGCTGGGGTAAAAGGGTTACATCAATTAAAAACATTTATGGAGTAAAAAATCTGTGAAGAGCAGTCCACAAAAGTGGATGTCCTTCAGTTGTAACTTGACATATATAGAGTTGCTCACTTAACAATTCACGAAAAACCACTTGGTTACCAATCCTAGAAAAAGTTGTGCATTGGATTTTACAGTTCTTTAACTTATTTGACCAAAGCAGTTATCATGAAAATTTTAATTATGGCTATTTGAATAAACAAGTAATTTCTAAGTTTTGGTGGTTAACTTCAGGTTAATTTATAAAACAAATTATCCTCTCAAGCTTCAGTTTGTGTTTCTGCAAATGAACAGAATCACAAAACATTCCTTTATTAAAATACTATAGTTGTATCATTTTGATTTTGTTGTAGAATACTTGTTCAATATTTTGGAAGCCTTGGAGGTTAAACCTACAGAACTTATAATAAATGTCAATAAACTTCTCAAAGTTGAGCCTGATGAGTGAGTAAAGTAACCTATATTTTGCAGTATCACTCTTTCTTGCCCAAACCCAGTTTGATCTTTTTGTTATAAAAGTTCATTCTGCTGATTTTGCAAGCATTATCAATATAGTATTTTGTAATGGTTATATTGATAACAATTTTAAAATGAGTTACTTTTCAGGTGTTTGTGGCTCGTGAATTATTGAAAGAGTAACTCAAGCCACTAGGAAAACTAGAAAGTGTTAGTCATGCAGTATAGTACCAAAAACTGTGCTAATAGCATAAAGCAATGCTAGTTGGTTTAGAATATGTGAAAATTCATGAACTAAGTACATTATTTACAGTGATTACAAATTAATTAATGTGTTTTTGATTTCTGTTTACCTGTAATAATTATTCATCTGCACTGTGGGATGTGGACTGAACAATGTATGTTTATGGTCAAAACATATTTTTAGTTACCTTGTCTTTTAAGAATTTCATTACTAATGAAGTACAGTATGTCACATTACCA
The DNA here is from genome assembly GCA_030142905.1 of Heliopora coerulea. NCBI lineage: Eukaryota > Metazoa > Cnidaria > Anthozoa > Scleralcyonacea > Helioporidae > Heliopora > Heliopora coerulea. The sequence continues at coordinate 1,446,889 of JASJOG010000074.1, read as the reverse complement.
CATTTTTGTCAAGTTCCTTGGAAAAAAATGAAAAATTAGCAATACAGAGGGTAATCTGAGGAACAAAATTTTAAAAATGACAAACTGAGTAGTAGTTGACTTACAGTCATTTAAAAAAAGTGTGACTGTTGAGCCAGACAGTTAATCTGTCAAACATCATTCACAATGCAAAATTTAATAATTTCAAAACATCACTTTTTTGCCTTATTTAATTGCAGACTTTATTCTTTTTGCATGGCAAAAATGTAATTTCTGAAATAGTTCTAAAAACATGATTCCTTTGATAGTCATAACTATTTGATAATTTTTTACATCCACGTGGTATGATGTGTTATACCTAAAACCTGTTACATTTAATTTTGCAGTTTTCAGCCTGTCTGTCAACTATAGAACTATTTGCTTATTTTACTCATCTAATTTCTTTTCAATTGGTTATCTTACTGTAGGTTTCACATCATGGCAGCAGACCTTTCAGTTGATGATAGAATAAAGAATGCTCTGGTTGGCATGAGATCCAAAAGATAAAATTGCATGCACACAAAACACAAGCAAGAATTCCATGATCTATGAGTAGATGAATGAAAGTTGTTTCATGCCTCTTCAAGTGGTTGCAACATGTACTTCATAGATGAATTAAAATTATAAGTGAATTACAATATGCTGGAAATATATTTCAGTAACTCATATTTTGCATTGGTTCAATAGAATGTAAAATTAATGCTGGGGATGACTTAGCACATTTGCCAGTTAAATTATCACAGCAGTAACTGAGGCCCCTTTTTTGAAGGGTGTGAAGAATCAAGAGATACCAACTATTTTCTTGGCATGCTCTTTTCAAGAAATATTGAATTTTTGACATCTGAAAATGTACAGAAATGAATTTTCTTCCAATATTCACAATTTAGTACAGTATAATAACTACAGGACTATGTTACAACAATTTTTCAAAATTCCTAACATTGTCCTTAGAGCATACCAAATGTTCTGAGAAGATCGTGGGGTAGGAAGCTTTACTACTTTACCTTGGGTTGGTTTTCAAGAGGAATCGGAGCCATCTGAACCAGATGTGGACTCATAGTCATCTTCATCTTCATACTCATCTGAGTCCTTTGTGTAGTTCCAGGCTGTTTCTACTGATGGAAGAGTTTTAATTTTATTCCTCTGGCTGCTCATCATTATTTCTGCTTGTCTTCGGGCTTCTTCTTGCCTTTTGTGTTCATCGTTTTCTTTCTCAGCTTGCTGAAGGAGACATGACAGATTACTGAGGCCCAATTTGAATATATTTTACAGTCGCAATGAACGTGAAGGCAACATCTAAATCCACTTTTCCATCTGAGATGAATTATGCAATAGATCAGTCAAATACAGAAACAAATGTGAAATGGATTTGAACGTTGAATTTCACTCGCATGTAAGTTTTGGGGTTTTTTTTCTCTTTTTTTCGTGGGTTTGAGTTGCATTCATTATAAATAAAATGCGACGTATTGCTTAGCCTTAATTTATAATTTTGATACGGTTCTAGGAATCGCTAGCTATAGATTCTCAAATACCAGTTTTGCAACAACGGTGAACAAGGATACTTGGGTAGTACAAATTATTCTCCCTAACAGCTTTTGACCCATGATTTAATTTACTTACAAAATACATTGTGACGAAGTCTTGAAAAATTTTAAAAAATTCTGAAGGTTCAACTTTTTTTCCGTCTTCCCCAAACATCTGGCACACCTCTGTGTATGTTTTATCCATTTTACGATACTTTTCTGTAACCTTTTGAACCTTACGGAACGCCCGATTATAGAAACTCTAATTTATGGTTAAGAAAATCAAGTAAGCAAGAAATACGGCAGATGGTCTGCGCTAATAATGATGTTTGAAAACAAGGGGTAAGATTTGTTTAATAACGAAGCGTTTCGTCCTGTTCGCGTTTTTCAGTATTATGTTAAGACTCAGTATTTACGTCGCACAGTGTCACGTATAAGTACCGAACGCAACGTAAGTATGACCTGACGTGAAACGTAGCGTTTAGTAACCTATTATAAAAATAACGTAAAAAGTTCAAAGGTTGATAACTGCCGTGACTGATCTCAAAGAATTCTAACGTTTCTAGCAAAGGCTCTTCGTCAGAACACGTTTCTTTTCCTGACGAAGGCCCTAGCTCGGAAAGTTGGAATTCTTTGAGATCAGTCCCTGCAGTTACCAACCTTTGAACTTTTTATACCTTATTTAAAACAGTCTACGCAGTATCCTAGTTCTATGCACGGCAATACACAAAACACACAACATATAACGAATGACGACGTGCGAACGTTTGTCAAGCTCAAATCGTATGAAAATCTACCAGAACCTCAGACGGGGGTTGATCCAGTTGGCTCTCTGAGGACCGACGAAACGCTTCCACTAATGCACTTCTTCGGCTCAGATAATGAGCTCAACTGAGACGGTTAACGCAACTAATCATAATGAAACGTAACGAATCACAACTTAACGTAACGAATCAGGACCTAACGTAACGAATTATCGTGTAACTTAACGAATCGTAAAGTAACGAATTACGATGCAATGTATCTTGGAACGTAACGTAACATATAACGTGATATACTATGACGTAACGCATAGTTATAGAAGTATTTTTCCTAACACTTCTCTCACAGCCTAAGAGAAGTATCAGGAAACAATCAATGTAACGGATCACGGTCCAACAAGATTACAGTATTACGGGATGTCTTACAGTGAATTCTCTATCAGTTCATAATTTTCTCTCACAGCGCTCATACTTGTGTGTGCATTTTTACGATGCAGTATAAAATTTACTGGAGAAAAGGATACAAATAAAATAAAGTTGTTTGGCTGCTTGTCTCTTTCAGTTTTCGTTAGATCGATACCTTTCTTTAGACTTTGGATGTCGGCGTTCAGGGTTTGTTTTGAAACTAAAAAAAAGTGAAACACACTAAAAACTTTAAAACTATTAAATAAATATGAAGTATAAAAAATAAATTACAAATATCAAACTCAAATTATCAGATTGTTGCGATCCCGGTAGTTGAGCACCGGCCCACTGCGCAAGACTGTTACGCACCGGATAGCTGCACATCATCGCAATGTTGCGCATGAGATGGCTGCCAACGAAAACAGTGCAACAAATTAACGAAATAAGTCGACATACCTTGCGTAGCGTCTTGTAAGCAGAGTTCGTCGGCAAATGAGCGAAGGTCCGGAAAATGTGTTTTCACGGTGTTGACAACGTAGTTAAGGAGTGACATTTTACGATCTTGAGATCGAATATCTTGTAGCTGAGAAGTATAAGAGAGAAACCAGAAATTAGTGGCGCAGAGGAAAGCCAGGTCTGTAGCATAGCTGCGTACCATGGTCGTTTTTTTGTGGTTAGGGGTGACGCAGTCCGTCTGCTCTTTCACCAACCAATTCAACGTCTCTCAACGACAAGCCTAACCTGTTTTAAAAACCGAGGGAATAATTTTTCACAACATTTTACCCGCAGGTCAAGGTTTTCCCCCAACAGACATTCTTTTTCACCAACTAAATGTAGAAGTGTCGTAAATCACATGCTTCCCGCAAGCCATGCGCCTGATCTTGCATCACAAGGAAATAAGTTTTAAAACTAAACAGTGAACATTTGTTCCTTTCTGAAATGGTCTCAGTTCTAGATACGTTGTGTGTAAAGGTCATATTCTAGCAAAATGCTGTTTGTAAAGACTTAAAAAAGGGCTTATTGCATTCAGAAAGCGTCCTTTCTTCGACAATCAAGGCTTGGCCTATCTCAGACCCTTCAGCAAAAGGCAACGAAAATGACTCTTCTCATATGGCAAAGTTCTTCATGAGTCTCATGTTTTTTTTACTTCTGTCACGCTCAATCAACAGTCCAGTCAAGTATCTTGATTCACTGTTCCACAGTCATGGACTGTAAGAGTCGAGCCTGAAGTGTAGAAAACACGTGTCATGGCACAGATTTGTCCAGCCACGTAAAGTAGTCCGTGTCGTTGTACTTCTACAAATCAGATAATTACCGAGAGTAGTATACCACCACACACCTCCGACGTACCTTGTATAATGACTCCAGTTTAAATCCAGCAGCAGCTTTTCGTCTCCCACAATTCATATAGTTACCAAAAGCAAGGATTATCTGCAGAATAGTCAAGTGTATTTTTGTAGGAAATCATATTAAAAAACGATTGACAAGGTGAAAGACAAGCAGATTTTAAATAATTATGTTAGTCGAACAGTATTAAGCATCAAATTTAAGACGTTATCATCATAATTGTTTATTTTTATCAATTTGATCAGAAACTGCAGTATAGTGTCGAGTATTAGAACGTGGAATCTCTTTATCCCTTGTAAATAACAGTTGGAATATCTGTTGTTTTAGAAGAGGTGGACAACGATTCACCAACGGAGTGTACTATGCTTTGCAGTACATCTCTATACGAAGCTCAGTAATAGTTAAAGGTTTCAAAGTTTTATTAAATTTAAAAAATATCCGATATTACATAGACGGGTATTCATACCTCGAATATTTTCCTTAGTTTTGTATTATTTAAAACACTCACTGAAGCTCGAGTTACTGCATCCACTTTCTGGAAAAAAAAGAATAAAAAAGCAGAGCAATGGAAGACCAGATTGGAAAACAAACACTATGACAGGTACATTAGGGTATTCTGTCAATGTTATTTGCATTTGGTCTTTATGTAAGAAATGAGCGCATTCACATTATTAAATCGTACGATTAAAACGAACTTTGCATAGTCTTTGTAGTGAGTTTTATCAACGGCGTGCGCAAGACGCTGTTCCAAAACTCAGTTTTTCTCCCTTGAAAACACACATATATAGCAAAGGAAAAGGAAAGGAGTCTTTTTAGCGCTAGTTTTTAAAACTTACCGGTACAACTGTTGAAATGACCTCGTCAAATACACCAAGGAAAGCTAGGACATTGAGTTTGGATTCATAACGTTTAACTTTTGCCATCTGCAAAAACCAAAAAAAGAACTATTGTATTATCTAAGAAGTGACGGAAAAAACATACCTATACAATTATACAACGTACTTGCGTTTACCAAACATGATTTTTACAACGACAGATTTATCATACTAACCTCGAACATAAACTGCTCCGCCTCAGCAAGTTTTGCGTAATCGTCAGCATGTTTGGCTAGACTTGCTAGCTGCAAAGGAAGAGAAAAATTGTCAGTCATGTCCTTCAGAATATCAATTTCCACAGAGTAACCCTGGGAAGCGACGTTTGGCCGTTGTTTTATAAAATCTTACATGTTAACAAGAGGATAAGACCAGCGATTTTTACCTCGAAGAAAATATATTGTATTCTATTGTCATTTACTTTACAGTGCTGCGCATTGTTTTACTGTCCTGGTTTTGTTTTGTATGGTGTTAACTTAAATTGCATTACACTGTATTTTGTACAGAAATACCTCTTCTTTACTGGGTACAAACTTCAACAAAAGTTCCGTATGTTCAGGAGGTAACTCAGAAAGGTCACTGTTGTTGATGTACTGATGAATAGACTTTGGTGGACAACCAATTCTCCTTTTGGCGATTACTAAACACAGAATGACAGAGAACCTATTGTCAGGAACATTTTTCCTTTCAGAAGTTTTCGCAAGATGGATATCAAAACCTTACCCAAATTCCTCGCTCTATTTGATTCTATGACGGTGATTTGTTCAGCCAGCTTCTTCAACGCTACAGGGGAATATAAGACGAAAATAATCAACGTTTATTTTATGAGTAACTCTACCTAACTTTAACCTCTCAATCGCTCCCCTAAACATGCAAACATCGTGGGGTTTTTATACGCACATCGAATACAAATGCATATGTACATCGGTTTCAGCAGTTACCAATCTTACTCGCGACTCGAATGAGAGTTATGAAATCAGTAGACCATACGTAGGTCATCAGAAATTTCTTATCCTTTTTACTGCTGAAGATGAACCAGAAATGAAAGGCTATCAATAAGCTTGTTTGCTTCTTTTAATTCAAACAAAAACATTTCGTGAATTTTTAAACGAGTTCTATCGATTGGTTCAGCGCGCCTTTATTCAAATTTATTGAGTAAGGCTTTTTACGGAAGCTAAATGAGGGTACGTCTCCTACCACGTGACACTACTCCTTGCCGTTTAATTGGTCGACAATGCTTAGCACTTAAAACACTAGTAAGCTCTCCATTATGTTTTGTCTGTCAAGAATTGTTGACGTATCAGAAGAGGGAATGTATGATATCACCAGACAGGTGATAGAGTAACATTTTTCCGGGGGGAGGGGGAGACAGAGCTGCCTTTGACCCTCCCTGGTTTTGCTCTAACTCTTACCCGCTTCTTTCCGAAGCCTCACTTCTTCACTCATTTCGTTAGCTTTCAACTCAAACATTGATTCAAAACTCTTGAGATCAAGTCCCAGGGCCAACTTCTCATCATCCATTGTCTATAACAAAACACAGATTGTCGCACGTTATACACTGTTTTACTTAAAAAGAGTTGCATCCGAAGTGCAAGTTTGTACGGAGGTATCAATTTTACAGTACCGTCATAATTTTGGACAGATCAAGGATTGTCATTTACATTGTTTATATTGGCGTGCCAGTGTTTCATTGCAGTAGAGTTAATGTAGCTAGAGCACTGAACAAGAGAAATCAGTCCTTTTGTTTACTTCACTCATAGAATTTATTGGTCGTTAAAAGACCAATAAAGCCAAATATTGTCAACATGTTATATTTAGCTCTTCTCCACCTTCTTTGATGTGGACAGCTATTGCTGTCATTATGGTGCGTATTTCCTCTCTTCCTCCCAATCTCCTTCCCTCCCTCCTCTCATGTTCTTCTAGTACGTAGACCGTAGTACCTATCTTGATCAATGTCGTGAGTTGCTGTGCAAACAACATTGACCATCTGCCATTTGTGACACTTTAAAATAAGACTCATTGTGTGTGTTTTTTTTTTTCGAAGGAGGTCATTACGTTAGAATGAAAAAAAATATTTAGGCCAATCAGTGCAGATAAACACGAGGTAAACAGTTAAATGAACTATTGTACAATGACAGAAAAAATATAAAGATATTGGGAGAAAGGGGAAAGTTTAGCACAAAAATATCAATACCTCAAATATTGTCTTTTTTGCGTCAGTTACAGGTGCCCAGTTTAACACTGGAAGTTTCTTCTTGCTGAACAACTTGCGTTTATTAACTGCTTGTGCTTGCCCTAGAAATAAACAAATAATTACGTTGAGGATATATAGCTGTGTAAGTCAACGACGCGGCCTCGAAAATGATATATATACATATATGTACAAATTATTGGACAGTAATTAACTAACTAAACAGTTTAGTACGCAGTACAGCTAAATCCTTTTCATCTGAATTTTGATTCGAAATATCAATGGCGAATATTGTGAAAATACGCCGTGACTCGTAAAATACGAAGCCTTACTGCATACTAAAGTGTTCAATAAGATATATTCAATACCAAGTAGTTATTAATAGTTGATTAGATGAGCTAAAAACTGTTTCTGCCATGAGTGAGCAGTTTACCTCCACTAAATCCAGGAGGAGGAGGCGGTGGAGCAGGCGTTGAACCTGAAAGTATCAAAAGAATATTTAGTAGCAAGAAAAGCATCCGCTCTGTCTGGGACATACTCACAGATGTTCAGATTTAACTGCAAACAACGTTCAATCTGTATGTGAGGTATATGTACTGTATAAAGTTCAATTGTTTGATGATGCGTTATTAAGATGTCATCGTGTCATCGAGCAAGAATTCCATAATTTACATATTTTGGGTTACGTTCTTATCATTTGAACGTATGAAAGTCCCAGAACTGAAAACCGAAAAGTTTGAAAATCTGAGAATGCGAAAAATCTGAAACTCCTTGCTCTGCCAACTCGAGAACGCCGAAGCACACCACAAAAGCCCAACAACTACCTGTACAAATCCGCGTGAAGTCGCTAGATGTCGGATTTTTGCACTTCGGATTTTACGTCTCAAACTTTTTGGGTGCATATTTAAACTTCTTGCAATTCAGATTTTCAGATTTAAAAAACAATTTAGATTGTTAGATATTTCGGTACTACACCATTCTTTTCTAAGAAAGGATAACCATACCTGGACATGGAGGTGGTGCCGGTGGAGGTGCTGGGGCTGGAGGAGGGGGGCCTGGTGGAGCTGGGTTGGAGTTCAGTGGTTCCAGCAAAGCTGGGTCGATTCCATCTTTACCTTGAGTTTTCTAAAACATCAAAAGCACCAGATCAGTTGACAACGTTTAGCTGGGCCAAAACAACAGGGAGAAACACTATTTCATCTCCTTAAAAATCCATTTCCTTCAGGGGTTCCGCCTTTTCGAATTCTGTCGCTTTTCGCTATTTTGAATTCTCTGAAATACATATTATAATAATCCTTTGGGTTTTCGGAAAGATAGAACACTTATTGAGTGAGTTGTGGAACTTGTCGAACTTGTCGAGCAAACGCCTGGACACCTATCCGGTAAAACTCACCATACGTTTTTCCAATGCAGTTTGTAGCTCTGTTGCTCGGAAACGAAAGTTCTCTGCTTTTTCTTCAAACTAATGCGAAAAATTAAAACATACTTATTAACTCGAGATACAGATAGGTATATCAAAGTGTAAACTTCAGCAGTTACATAACAAATATCGGTTGCTAAAACCTACTTCTATCTTCTGCCTTTCTGCCTCGTTTTTCTCGCGCTGGACGTCCTGTATTTAAAATATGATAAATGTATTGGTCACTGTAACATCAAGTGACATTAAAACCGTCAGAGACGTCATGGTAGTCTGAGAGGTAAAAACCGTCTAAATGCAGGGCGTAAGGTCGAGGTGGTTGCGGTTTGGACAGCAATAAAATTTCGGATAAGTGCATCTGAGAGACGCACTTAACTTTATTAAGTGCCATTATTTATACTGAGCTGTTCTCCCTAGAGGTCCAGTAAAGGCCATCCCTCATGGGTTCAGTGTTACTGCAGGAGGAAACCGGAGTACCCGGAGAAAACTCTGCAATGTTCTTCTCACATGTGACAAAGATAACTTCAATCAGATAAATGCTCGGAGCCGGAATCGAACCCTAGTTACAGTGGCGAGAGACACGTGCACTAACACACGTTATAACCACTGTGAGTATAACCGTCTAAACGAGAAAAGACCTCAAGGATAAAACAAAACCCACTACACTTGGACACAATAAATTCTCGCAAATTCTATACATTAAATATTCGGCCTCAGTCCCTTTTTAACTCAAATCGTGTATTTAGGTTCAAGACTTAGATGTCTTCCTGTATAAACAAGACCAGTATGAGAAACCACCGGACATTCAACTAGTTGACTGGAAGCGGAACTTATAAAGTGCTACACATACGACAGCGAGTTATTACCTCCAACTTCCCTTGTAAAAGATCAACCTGGAAAGAAATTATATGAAAGGAGGTCATGAACTCTGTTGTAACTGATAGCGTAACTGTTGTGACTTGACAGAAAATGAGGTCGGCTAATAGTTTAACTTTTGTAAAGCCTTTCAAATCAATTAAAATATGTTGAATTAAAATTCGAATCTTTTTCATACCTCGTCTCTTAAGAGTTTTGATCTTTCCTTAAGCTGCGAATATTCATCCATTAAGTCTTGAATGTTGACAAAATTTTCTTTCCATATTTTCAGCTCTTCTCTCACTGGTGTGGCGTCCAAGCCTTCTAGGGTCTAGTAAAGAAATAATACGAAACCTATGCAAGGTCTGGAAAACACACCCGATTCACGGTCTTTATCTTAATATTCAGTTCATATTATATTTTATCCAAAACTGTAAAACTCTCAACTGAAAATTCATTGAAAGAGAATTTACCTTTTCTAAGCGCACGTCACTAAATCCGGCCACACATATTTGTTGTTGGTGAAATATTCGCTCATTGTACGTGGGAGAGTTGTTTACCACAGCATTCAACAAGGCCAGGGTAACAGCCTAGCAGAGCAATAAAACAGAATAAGAAAAACGTAGTGACTGTGCAGCCATTGAGATTACTTCGGCTTCCTAAATGTTCTTGCCGCCTCACCTGCAAGCCGGGCTGGATCGGTTCTAAGAACAGAAAATTAACCAGTGTGGTAAACATTTGTTGTTCTTCAGTTTTCACTCGGAATAGTTCCAGTGCTTCGATAACTTTGCTATGGTATTTGTCATTGTCATTGGCACAGGCAGCATAAAGGAGCTACAATATTACAATATACGAAGGAAATGAGTCAGTGAAACAGGATTATCAACTCTTTCCCGGCAGGATAAGACTTCAATTATTTTACTCTGCCTAAAGTCAGACGATTTTACTCGTCAAGGGGGGAGCTCCCACCATGAATAAGTTGATATTTTTTTAACCACCGATGGGTGCGTGAAGAGATTATCTCAAATTGACTTATCAATGCAAGGTAACGCTGACCTCAGCTGGACAAGTGCAGTTTATGGCCAACAGCAGCTTAAATCTGTCTAAACGTGTAGATGTACAGTGGCCGAGATACCCCTACCTTGATGGCCAAAGTCTTTGTCTTGATGTTGTCGATTCCAAGACACATCACAACGTATGTAAGTGTATCTTTAACGGCCATGACGGACTTAAACCCAAACTGTAAGAAAAACACGGACAAAATAAAACTAATAAGTTGATTAACTAACAAAGTCCGGGAAATAAAAACGTGAACGAAGCAAAGCTTATACATTAAGTACGTATACATTTATTATTATTATTGGGGAAATAAACTGTTAGATGTATTCAGACATCTAAGTACAGTGAGTTACTTCGAAGATACCAGTGTATATCTTCATCAGTAGTAAAATAAGTCTGTGTTATATTTTACCTTATTCTTCATCAGTGCTTTCAGACACATCAAACACATATGTTCATCTGCCTAAAGATTACAAAATTGCCTCAATACTTGACAGATAGAAATTGTTTAATAATTCATCTATTCCTATTCAAAGCCAAGATAATAAATTTTTCCCGAAGTATGACAAGTGGTAAGGTGTCTGAATTTCACTACGCAGCACATGGTATCACAACGTACAGTGACACATGTCTCAACGTAACACAACCGGTCAATGTAACGTAACATTTCGATACGTGAAGAGACATTTCGTGACTTGTCATCTCACAACGTGACTTGATCTAACGTGATATTGTGAAGATAAAATATCAAGTTCAGCAGCTCAAGGGAACTGAAGGATTTTTGTTGTTGTTGTTGTTGTTGTTGTTGTTGTTTTTACACTTCGTGTGATAATACCGTTCCAAATGAGAACTTCTCGTTTGGAATGGGAAAATATCAGCTAACCGAAAATTCATCTTTGAAAATTCATTTTCTTAAAATTGGTAGACTTATGACATGTTTTCTATGCCTTCTACTTCCGGGAAATCGGGATGTTTTTGACTTAAAGCCATGAAACATTAATATTTATCAAAAGTTAATTTACGACCTTAGTGTTGACTGCCAACTTTAACCAGCTGGCTTCATCTGTGAGTATTTGCACGATATTGTTGCGCTTATTTCCTGCTAAAAACGACATGGCATATCTTTAGACAATTGAATTATGAAATTTTTCGCGGGGTGTGGCTCCAAACGCTCTAGTTTACACCCTGTTGGGGAATTGTTGGTGACAGCCCCGTAAAACGAGCACAGTGTGAACAAAAATAATACTTACATGACTTCTTGCCATCACATTACGTCGTCTCTTCGTGCTGCTGGTACTTTTGTCAGTTTTAGAACTTTTGGAACTTTTCTTACGTTCCAGCTCAAGTCGGGTTGGTGGGGGGTGCTTGAGTAAGAATGCCAAGAAATCGATTAATACTTGATGGCCATTGTATGGTTCGTCTAGAAATTCCCTAAGCCATCTAGAAAAAAAAATAGAAATATAATAACAGTGATCAATACGTTCTTTGAAGCTTTGCATGAATAAATCAAACACTGATCTACCAACACATAGTAACAGAATATTCATAACTTCATATCCCAGCTGGAAAAAAACCTTTGAACATAATAATGGTGAAAATTAATTTATATATGACAGTATATTGGTTAATCAATCTCCAGCAAACCTGAAGTTACATAAACACAAGAACACTAATTTTGATTCTACACCAAAAGGTTTTGCTTGAAAGTAGTAATGAAGCAATTATCCTCCACTCAAAACTGTTTATATTGTTGGACTGTGTTAACAGAACTTGTTCATGTGGGACAGCAAGTTCCAAAGATAGCCATTTTTATTCAGTTGGCTTTGGAGACAGGTCCATACAAGAGAAAACTAAGTCTTGGAAAATTATTTTTCAGCAATGAATCATGACCATAGAGAGCATCTCCCTTTGTCATGGTGGCCTGTAAATGTTAGTCGGAGCATTACATACGTTGTATTTGGATGAGTCCTCACATCCACTTCTAGTGACCTTAAAATCACTTCTTTGGGTTCTAAATCTTTGATCAACTTCTTTGATGGTTTTGTGTGCTGCATCAGAGCCTCGTCCATGTGTCGTCTCAGCTGGCTTACGTAGAACTGAGACGAGTGCTTCGGCTCTACCATTTCCTAACAAATAATAATTAACATAACCACATTAAAATTTTATATTAATTAGGACATAAAGTGAGCAGTACCCAGGCAAAGAGAGAAGGATGCTAACAATCGCAACTACTCTGGGAAGGACCAAGTGTCCTTCAGACTAGGGTAACTATCTTTGGCTTGGACAAGTACTCAGGAGGTGGAAAAACAACTCTGGGGTGGATCAACAACCTTGGGGTTGAGGCAACTGCCCCACTGGTCAGATGACTGCTCTGGGGGTGTGCTCTTTGCTCTGGGGATGGGGCAAATAGCCTGGGAGTGGAGCAACTTCCCAAGAGGGTGAAAAGCCATTTTAACTTTGATCATATTAAAGCTTTGGCTAAAAAGGAATTCTAAGGCACGGGGGTCCAGTGTAGATAACTTCAATAAAACAGCAGCGTTCTTGAAGTTATACACTATCTAAAAGATAGGAAAAAAAGCTTCTCGACATTATAAGCAAAGGCCCTTCATCAGGAGATTAGTAGGAGATTTGGCTAAAAAAGACTGGTTTCCCTCCTTTCTAGTTTCATTTCTAGCCTCCTTGATTTTTTCAAGTCAATAAGCCACATTGCAAGACCAGAACTTTACCTTGGCCTGAATCAACTTCCACTTGTGCTGAATTGGATGTCGCTTCAAGTCTGTAACTTGCTCTGGGTCAAGAGTTAATTTTTCCTGATGAAAAAGAAATTGCATGGAGTTTTGTAATTGAATTCATCAATTCAAGCTGATTTTGTATAAGCAAGTCTGCCCCTCCTGAGCAAAATTATGAGAAAAGTACCCAACTGGAATATTGAGGAGTAAAAACAAAATGAATACAAATGTGTGCATGGTCAAAATTAGATAAATGAAGTATGATTTTAACCAGTTAGCAGAGGAAGTCTATGAGTCAAAATTGTATTCACATACGGTGACTTTAGTTTGATTGCTTACTTAATAGTGTAATTTGCTGACCAGGATGTTACTTAATACCACTATCTTTATGTTTCAAAAGTACTAATTGTTCTGCCAATCAAGCAATCAAATCAGTCCAGGAATTCCTTAGGTGATTATGTTGCTGAATTAACATGCAATTTTTGGCACTAAACTTTTCAGTTAAGCTTAGAAACTAAAAATTTTCTTTTTCTTCATTTTCATGACAAATGAGCCCCTCCCCTTAGTTCCAACAAAGCCAATCCTCACCACTGTATGCAGGAGTGTTATAATTAAACAAATCAACCAAGATAGCATTACTTACCAAAAGATTGGAAAAACGTTTTTCAATTTCTCCCTCATTTGGCATACTTTCATCACCTATGAAAATAAAGAATCAGACTTTCCAAATGATTTCCTACTTTTACCTATTACCAAATCATCCATGGACAAAAAGTCCCAAAATTTCTAAGAAATAAATTTTGGTAAAGTAAATTGTGCAAATGAAGTACTAATAAAGACATTATTGAAATTTTAATATTATTAACCTCTATCAGAGACAATGAGTACCAGTTGTCTGACATGAGTAGACAGTTATATAACTAATATTTTATAGTGGCCAGGACTCCCAATTAAACAGATTGTGCATAGATTATCCATCAAATTTAAATTATCCTGTTTTGACCCATTTTGAGCATGATGCTCAGTTGTTAAAATTAATTATCAGTTTGGGGGCAACAACCAATAAAAACTTTGCTTAATGCATCTGTAATTCAAGATAAAGTTGCCAAAATGATTTAACTTATTTGATTATGCAAGCAACTACGATGATAATGTAGTATGCCCTGAGTGCAGTCCAAATGTGGTCCAGAAGTTTATCTAATTTAGAACAAAAGTCAGAAAGTCCTTGAACTAAATGACTCAGCACTAATTCCCCACCCATGGCCATGCTAAACTCCATGCCACTACAGGGATTACTACCTGTCAAGGAAGTGATTTGACCATAGTCATCTGAAGATGACCACCACTAAGGCTGTCGAAACGTCAGTCACTTCAACCAACAGTCTTTCTTAAGACTACACTAACCTGGACGATCAACTTTCTCAAACATGTCACGATTCTCCCGGGTTCAAACCATTTAACTTTAATGACATTAATGTTCATTCATTTTATCATGCTCCTTCCCACCGAAATTACTGAAAACCTATGAAGTATTACAGTAAACAGGGCCTAAAATTCACTTCTAATGACGCACGTGTAGTTTTATGGTTGAAATTAAAGAGTGATTTTGCCCTGCGTGGCGATTTATAGCTAGGATTTGGCCACTTCGGCACTGATCTCATCGTAAACAAACGGAAGTATTGTATTGATGAAGGTATTTAATAATCGCATCAAGACCTCTTCTTATGGGCTTAAAAACATGTGAAGATGTCAAAACAATTGACCTTACAAACTAGAATTACGGCATCATTAATGCCTTAGTCGTGTTCTCGTTTAAAAACTTCCTGGCCAAAGGCATGTAAAAAAGTACATCAACACCTTCAAAGAATGTCATTTAAGTGTCTCTAAATTAATAATTATGATTCTTGAAACAAAAGAAAAAGGTGAATTTGACGGACGAGTATGAGTAGAAGTCACGCAACCGCGTGAATGTTTCAAAGACAAAACAGAGATACAACATTCATCATTTGATATTCGTTTTTGCATGTTTTTTATGCGGGTGCATAAGTTTTATATTGTATCTCTCGATGGACTTTATGGCGACACATCCATTTCCGAACCGAAACGATCTTTCCTGAATGAACAAATAACGCTTGGTTTTCTTTTGAAATGAGTTAGAATCTTAGTCTTGAAATATGGTTGAGTTACAAACGATTATTGACGTCTATCCGTAAATCGTGTCGTTTAACGAAAGGTTAAGAATTGGATTTAACAGAATGTAACTCAACCATTCATTTTCGAAAATCGACCAGTTTGTTTTAACATATTTTCGCTTCCACGTTTCGTATTAGTTTAACTATACCTGAGGCTCTCTCAACCACTGAAGAAGGCTCAGATATCTTCGAGCTGCCTTGTTCGGTTGTCCTGTTTGAGCGAAGTTCATCGTATTCTGCACGACTGAGGCGGTGAGCCAAAGGAGCATGGCCATTCTCGCCTTCGCGGTCAGATAGCCGTCTGGTGAGCGAGTAAGTTGTCAACCGTGAGCCGTGGTCGGACGCCATTTTACAGGCCAAGTTTTACCTTAAGAGACATATGGACTGGCCACTTTCTCTCACTCTTGGCTCTTTGATAATATTTCTAGGCCCGGGAGTCATTTGAACCCAAATACGGAAATACTTTGAGCCTCTCCCAGGGTTGTAGCTGTCCGAGTCTTCACCATTTCCGGTAAACATCCAGACACGGTCACAAACCCATGAGTCACGAACCAACTGTACATTTTCATCTTTTACGAGAATTCATCGTGCAAAGGCTGCAGAAATATTTTCATATACTTAAAGTTAAAGTAACCTTGTACGTTTAAAAGGATTCTTGATTACCATTAGGCCATTAAACAAACTTCTTTTGATCCATTCCAGCTGGACCCCCCAGCACTAGAGGAAAACCCGGATATTTTGAAACTCAAAATTTGACATACACCCACTCTCTGGATTGAGCAATAACGGTGAAATTAAATTGACTTACTTACGTTTATGACTTGTCCAGAAACTAAAACATAAAGCCAAGGGACACGGTGGGGATAGTTTGCAGTTGAAAATATAGCAACAAGGGAACAGAACTTCAGAGCTTTCTCAAATAAAAAAGCACAATATGAAATTTAAAAATCAGGACATTTTCCGGAATGTATAGTTCCCTGAAAAATTTATTCTGGAATTTTTCGACCAACTATTCCGTATTTCAACAAAATTTCTCGTTGGTCTTGATAAGTTCGATAAGAATCTGTCAACAGTCGGACTGAACATAGAATAATATAGGAACTTTTCATTTATGACATTTATTTTTGTAGTTGTTTTTTTCTGTTTATTTTTATTTTTTGTTTTTTTTTCATTATTCACTTTTTAACTGACTGCATACCAACGCAGGCTCGACTGTTGTTGTCAAGGTATCACAAACAAGTGGGAATTTTTGAACTTTAAGTGGAAACATTAATATTTTTTAGCGTTTTATTAACCATGAGTCGGTTGTACGATACCATTGAACCTTCTGTAATCGATGAGCAGATGCTTAAAGAAGCAGTTGAGGATCAGGGACCCAAAGGTGAAGCTGGAAGGATTGCAAAAGCGGAGGGCATTGATTTCGACAGGGTTCTTTCGCTTCGACTGGATTACAGAAGTACGAAATAGATATTTTTGGGTCAACTTACCGAAGTTCATTTAGCAAACTCTTAGACCTTTAAAATTCTGTAAAGCTGAAAAAAATAATTGATATTTTCTTCAATACAGACATACTGAAGGTAGATAATTTATGGAGCTTTGTTGCTTTGACGAAACTGCAAATGGACAATAACATTATTGAGAAAATTGAAGGACTGGACAAGCTTGTAAATCTGGAATGGTTAGGTAATGTCATACTTTAGGAGCATTAACATATGAAAATTGCAATGTGGTTCCTATTATTATTTTATTAATTATTACTTCAAAGTGTTACAGTGGTTGTATCCAGAAGCTTTGTTGCCTGGCAGTGAGGCCCCAGTATTCATACTTTCATTGATTAAAGTGTTTCAAGGCTGTAACAAGAAGCCTGGGCCACATGCTATCTAAAACCAAGACAGTTTGTGGCCCTGGCAAGAAACAAAAAGAAAAGTGACTGAGGGCTGCTACTTGTTTTGTGTGCATACTTACCCCCCCCCCCCCCCCAATCATGCCGGTTGTATTAGACCACTGGTGGAAACGTTGTTTATCTTGTTAACTTTTATAAATCTTGATTTGCCAAAGTCAATCAGAATTGAACACTAAAAACTAAAATCATGTTTTTGATTATTTTGAAAATCAGTGTAATTTGCTATTCAGCTTCTTGATTGAATAGAAAAAGAATGCTTACTGTAAAAGGATAAAATGGCTGAAGGGATAGATGGATGAAAAAAAATTAAAACCAAAACTGATGGATCAGTAGATAGTATAAAAAGAGGGAAGAAGTGGAAAAAATAAGCATGGAAGACAGGATATGTAAATAGGAGTGTTAATGAATTTTCTTTTAGCAGATTAATAGGTGTAATTTGACTAAGAAGTGAATTATGTTGAGAAAAAGCTGTTTCCACTTATTTTTCCTCTACCAGATTTGTCATTTAACAACATAGAGGTGATTGAAGGACTTGATAATCTGGTCAAGTTACGAGACCTAACATTATTTAATAATCGAATCACGAGAATTGAAAACATGGACAGTTTGGTTGATCTCCATGTCCTTTCAATTGGAAATAACAACATCAAAGGGCTGGAAAATGTGAGTATTTTTTTTATAGAAACAGAAATGAATTAGAAAATTAGCCTAAACCTAAGTGGGTGTGTAACACCTGTAACATCTAAAGACCTGTGGTCGTGGGTATAAGGAATGAGGGGAGTGGTGTTGAAATGTCAAACTAGCAAAACTGCAAGTTGTTTTGCTAAAATCTGATGTTGTTCTGCCATAGACATCAGGTTTTGCACAAAGCAGAGAATTTGTTATTTAACTCATATTTTTAGATTGAGGGCCACTAGTTTATTAGTTTGTGCTATTCTGTGCTACCCTCATTAAATAAAGAGTTTACTTACTTACTTACTAATGTGATGGCCATCACCAAGGTCTGATGGAAGGGAGCAGTTCCTCTACTCAATCTCAAACAAACATTTACCTATAGATTTACACTGTAAATAAACATTTCACATTTCTATACTTTTGTTCATAATGTCATTGAAATTGTGGAAAACAGTATGTTAACTTAACTATAAGGTAATGCCAAAAAAAATGGCAGCAAGTTGATGAAATAGGAGTGGAACTGTTTAGTAATGAGCATTTTCTCATACAAATGGATACATGTACTTGTAATGCTATAACAATTGAGTTTAAATTAAATTTCAGATAAAATAAATTAAATATAAGCTTGACTGAGGAGGCCGTAGTTCCAAGGGCATTCATGTTACCACATCAGCTCATTTATTTTTCTCTCGCATTAAAAAAAAAAAACCTGGTTGTCCTTGCTTAGAGTAATTCACATAATCAGTATCATTTCTCTGATAAAATCAGAACTCATGCTATTAACTGGATTTTGTGTTGAAGGTTGTCTACCTTCGACGTTTCAAAAACCTGAGAACACTGAACTTGTGTGGAAACCCTTTCTGTGAAAATGAAAATTACAGAGCTTATGCAGTGTCTCACCTGTCTCACTTGATTTACCTTGATTTTCGACTGATCGACTCTACAACAAGAGAAGCTGCCTTAGAACAGTACAAATATGCAATTGAAGAACGTGTTCATAATGAAACACTTGCACAAAAGCAGCTGGAAGAACAAGAAGAAGAAGACAAGAAGAGAAAACTGCACAGAGTAAGTGGGACTTTACTTCGTTAACCCTTTAACAGCCAATGTTGGATATGCCTAATACCCCTTACAACAATAGAAAAACAAAGGCAGAACAAAGGGGAAAAATTGGGCATTAAAGGGGTAATGACATTGGTAAGAAGGTTTATACATTCTTGGTTTGATTGTTTTGTGAAAAGTTGAAAACTGTAAAAATGTGTGCTAGCTATGCAAATCAGTGCAGAACTAACAATTTCCTAGGAAAGAAGCTTTCCTTTAATCAAGTATCACAGTGGAAGTCCACTCATCATAAATAGGTTTAGAATACCACCTGGTCATAATGACAGAACCCACTATAGCAACGACTTTTTGACAACTAATAACCCTGATGCTACATTATCCTTGACATGCTTGACAGCTGCCTTGTGCTGTCAAACTGTAGTCAAAGCTCAAACCACTAGTCAGAGTGAGAACATCTCATCCATCATAAATGGTATTGGTGTGGTCCTGTAGGAAAATCTTTTCGACACCTGATTTTTAAGGACTGTCACCAAACATTCATAATAATTGATGATCTTTTCATGTCATCAACATCTTCTAGGACGCTTATGTTGAGGATATGGATGGTAGCAACCTGTTTGATAGCATGTTAACTGATGATCCTGAATCATCAAAACTCTCTGCTCTACCAGGAGTTGAAGATATTCTTGCAACGTATCCTTTTGAAATGGATGAAACATGCATCAATTAATAGATGGAAAACTATTAATATGATAATTATATGCTCCCATAATCAAGGAGAGTGGGAGACAACACATGAATAGTCCTCAATTTTTTTAAGAAAACATTGTTTTCCCATCCACATCTCTACTTCTGTCACAATTAATAGCTGTAATGTAATTAAATCAGGTGTATCCTGTGATGTATATGGATCAGTTGAAAATTCAGCTATATATCTGATATTTTAATAGCTTCCATAACTATTTCACCTTTGTTAGCCTTCTATTCCTCCTTCACCAAACTTAGATATAAAGAGAAATTCCTCTCATTGTGCCAGGAAATGTTTAGCCTAGGATTGAAGGAACATCAAAAAAGGCAAGAGGAAACTAACTCATTTTTCTCAAGCATCACAGAGGCCAGAGAAGAAAATAAAAACCAGGGAGTTAAGTGCATACACGAATACTCTGAGCACAAGAAGAAGGTAATGAATAAAGAGTATTTAAGTGAGATTATGAGAAGCACCTATCTGGCATTCCATAGAGTTAAATGTAAAAATGAGCACATAATTAGTGTTGAGTGTTAAAAAGTAAGTAACAAAGATTGAGAAGTCAGAAAATAGTATTTTTTTTTCTGACCTAAACATGAACACGGCTCACATGCAATTTGTTTGTTCAACAGTTAAAAAAATTCCATACTTATTCTCTCTCAAAACTACCAGAGTTTTTTAGTAATCCATCAACTAAACATGATATAGATCAATGTACCTTAATTTGAAATAGTGATCTTCTTGTTATCTCAGGCTGCCCCAAAATTCCTGAGTTTGAACAAAATACAGACTGAGTTGGGTTTTTTTTTTTGCTTATAAATTACTTATGGATTTGATAGTTGATACATTTATCCCTGCCTTGGAACTAAACTGAAACATGCATGTTTTTTTTTAATTGGTTTTATAACACAGGTTTTTCAGGAGATGGCTAACCTTAATGATAATCTCATTATCGAGCATCTTTCAAGTGAACTAAATGACGAAATTCTAAAAATGTGGGATACTCTTATGGGACTGGAACTGCAGCTGGTAGACCAGTTGGAGGTACAATAAGGAATTTTGGTTATTTTACTTCAATGTTTTAAACATGAGTGCTTACTAAGCTACTGTTTGTTATTGATTTCCAGGAAACAATTAAAGAGTTTGAAAGAAACTTGGCAGACATGTATTCTGCATTCCTGGAACAAATTCGTGCCCAATATCCTTTTAAAATAGCATTTCTTTTTAACACATTGAAGGATTTTAACTCCAGTATGCCCAAAATATATACTTGTAAGTTCAATCTCCTCTGTTTTGGGGATACTTGTGGATACCCTTGGGAAAGATGGGAAAAAATAATCAGAAATTGGCTTTGCTATGGCAGGTAAGGAAAAAATAATTTAGATTTCAGAAATCAGTCACTCTGAACTCCATGGAGCATTTGTTTGCCATGGCTGTTTGAGAAACTGAAAAGGAATTTCTGTCCTGAACAACAGGTGCAAAGTAAGTATGTGGACCATTAAACCCATCAGCAACAGATGTCTTCCCCTCTGCTTAAAAGCATGTTGCTATATCCAGATTCAATTCAAAGAGCCAATATAGGGGGTGTTAATGAATTTATTATGGATCTTTCATATTTAAATCAATCCTACCTTGACATTTTACACCATGACTCAAATGAGAGACCTCGAGTCAACACATAATGAAAAGCTGCAAGATATAGCTGTGTCCACATTGGAAAAATTGATGAAGAACGAACTGGTTGATGAGCTACCAGATGAAGTGCGCATGGTAAATACACTTATCACCTTGGAATTGTCCAAGAATTGTGCATATTATTTCTGTCTGGCCACCAATAAAGTAGGCTTTATGTTAAGTCTTCCCTACCTCAGTAAAAGACTCAGTCCCTACCACTAGAGTCTGTGCCTGCCTGTACCAATCTATGTTGCCTTTTCCATCAGGATATGGTTTACATACAGATGGTAATTTGGCTACATACTGTCAGTCATATAAGACAGTTAGGAATCATTGTTTTTATTCACTATTTTTAATTTTTTTTTTCCATCAGACCAGAAATACATTTTGCATTTGCACTCACCATCAGTTATAACCAATTGATATGAACAGTCAGATTGTTAGAAACCCCTGTTATAGGTTTATACTTAGTTTTTAACCCAATGACAAATTAGGTTCTAGATTTAAGTCACACCTGCCTAACTTCTCATAATTTATAACAGTTGTTTGTAGACAAAGACACAGTTATGAGTGCTGTCAGCTCTTCCCATGAAACAAGACTGTCAAAGATTGACAACAAGGCAAGCATATTAACCTATTATACAACTGACACGTACAGTACAATGCTGTGGCTCAGTGTTAAATCTAACCAGATTGTAAATATGTGGTGTTCTACTTTCATAAAGGAGGATGAAATCATGACAAGAGCAAACCAGGACATGCAATCCCTGATTGAGAACATCCACAAGGATGAAGTAAAAAGGAATCGTAAACGTGTTGCAGAAATTAACAACCTTGTTGATCACTTTAGAGATGAAATTGAGAGCTATGATCTTGGTGGTCCTATTTAGATCCCGAATATCTCAAATGCGTCAATTACAGAATATAGGAAAGAAAATTATTCAAGATGTAAATACTATTAACAGTAACTGTTATACAAACAACAATAGCAACTAGAGTTTACAGAATAATTTATTTAAACCTGTCCTAAAAATGCAACACTTTTCAGTGACTACCAACTTCGTAAATAAAATATTGACTTGCAATATCTAAAACATGTTTAATTTACGGGTGGCTGCTTTTTACAGAACTTGTTTATAACTTTCAGCCATGGTACCAATAAAAAAATTGTACAGTATTAAAACTCTTGTATGGGCTGTTTGGTCAGCTTTCCTGATGGTAGGTTGACCATTGACAAGTAAATCCTCTACCATGAGCCAGAGTAAAGACTATTAACAGGACACCATTGTTTGAAAAGCAGGTCTCCCACTGATGAGTAAAGTGGCTGATGTTGGCCAAAGTATAATCAACTGGAATTAGCCAGACTAAAATACCACTGGAGGGTTTAAAGGAGTATTTAATTATTCCAAACTGGTTTAATAATTAAAAATGGTTTTACGCTTTTGTGTGAATGGGGTTCAACAATGTCTGAGGTGAAGTGTATTAAATAGAAGTCACACAATGTGTTAGTCACCTGAACTGAACCATTATTTGTCATGAACCTTGGTCATCCTTGTGACTATCTAATGTGCCTCCACTTGTAAGATGGTAGAAAAGAGTCGCAGCAGCCAGCCGGCTTCTCAAGTCCATAAGATCCACTTCATGAGCCCATTCAACATTACCCCACTGTTCAATCTAAAAACAGTGTTGATTCGCATAAAAAAAATGATCAGTTGAAATGATTGAAACAGGAAGGCTATGAAGGAGTATGAAATGATGCCTTGACATTTACCTGATATTCAATTTCCAGTCTAGATAGAAAAGCAGCCTTCTCAACAGATATTTCTTTTTCAGCTAAAGCACATGATATTACCAATGATTTAGCAGATTCCACAGCAAATTCAAATCCTGTGGTAGCAATTAGAAAACAAAGCAGTCATTGTAAAACATAATAAAATTATATTATAGGTACTTAGGACTGATATTTGTATTGGTGATTCAGATAAATTAACTCTGTCATTCCCAGGGCTCATCCCTGTGATGAGTAAAATGATTTTGTGTAAGCCAGACTAGAATACTAAAGTAAGCCCTCACCCCTTAATGGATTAAGTTAGGTTTGTAGTCTGACAATTTAAACAAATCTTTTCATTTAGAATACTGTAAGATTGGAATGGTGCAAATCAATAATATTAAACCAACCACTGAAGATGCTAATACATTAATGCATAAAGTAAAAAGTTTAAAAGTTGGTAACTGCTGTGACTGATCTCAAAGAAATCCAATGTCTTGAGCAAAGGCCATTCATCAAAGAAAGAAGCATGTTGCGATAGAAACAGGAATGTTTTCTATTTTTATATTTGAAATATTTTTAAAATATTTTCTGGTTTTTATTTATCTATTTTAACCCATAAAGGTCAGCCCCTACTTTGTAGAATAAAATTCTAAAGTGTACCCTTGCTCATTGATGGGTTTTGAACATAATTTTGATAACAAAGTAATTCTGTTTACAATATTAATACCAAACCTGTCAGTGACCACTTGTTAAAACTCATTATGTAATCCTTCATTGTAGTCCTCAAGTCTGCAGGAATGTCCACTAAAAGTGAACTGGTGGGAGTGAGGGTAACCTCGAATCTAAAAAGTTAAAAAGGGTTAACAATGGTCTTTAATAGTATGCATAATTTAGAACTACCAGAAGTAAAAATGGCTTTAACTCAGAAGGCAAGTCAACAGTATCTCTCTGCAAATCTGGCTGAAACTATCATTATTTTGGCCAAAATATCACCCTAATATCAATCAGTTTAGCAACATTACAAAGCCATCAGATTGTTTGAAGTGAAAGTATGATGTTGATATACTTCCTACATGTAAGTCTATAGTTCAAAAATTTTAACATGATAAAAAAATAAAAATCATAACCATATCCAAGCAGAAATAAACTTATACAATAAGCAGCATACAGCAGTCTTACAGACATGGATTTACCTTTTATTAAACCATTCCCATAATGGACCCCACTCTTTTCTTTGTAATGTTAACAGTTCTATTGGCTCTTCTGAGAGAAAGCTATAAAATTAACACATAATGCAAAGCTTTAAAAATTAACCGTTTCCCCCCAATACGTCTCTGGTGAATAAAGTCATCGAAAGTGTATTCAACTAGTAGATACTTTTCAAGTATTAGCCAGAACAGAATCCTAATGGAGCATTTTATGAAGCAAACCTGGGTTAAATTCAATAACAATTCTATTATTTTACTTTAGCAATGTCTGAGTCAATGGGAGACAACCTTTTGAGCTAAGTAATTGTCTAAAAACTTTTATTAGCTTTCAGCTTCTAAAACAATAAAAATGCTATTGTTCCACAGTTCTGTTTAACTTTACATTAAACTAGAAATACATGTTTAAATTGCATTGATCATGCATAGGAAGTGACACTTGGATGCAATTTTGTTTGTTGTGTTAACTGATAAGACACTTTTGATGACCAGCTGGTAGTAAGACAAAAGCAACATTTCCAGGCAAAAATGATTTGATTCGTGTAACCTGTTTTTGTCTCTTCCCCAGTAAAAATACTGTGTGTTGCTTAATGACCAGTAAAAACCATTACAAGCCAACAACTTTAAGAAATAGAGCAACAAACATACTCCAGTGTAATTCACCAGAGTACATTTCTTGCTTGATGGCTGGTAAAATCAATGTAGTTGGAAACAATCCTTGTGTGCATTCCAACTCACTTATAGCAACATAGTAGCAAACAATAAAATTTCTGTTACTGATAAATATGACCATTTACATTTGTTTTACCATACAGTGTCTGTTGCCAAATACTCCAAAACATTTTCTACACGTGCACCCTTTGTCCTTCCAAGAGGGTCATCTATTACTGTGTTTACCAAGCCAGTCTATTGAAAGGACACATTTTTAAGTGATATTAGTTTTTTAAAACACAAGCAATAGTTTAAGTGCTTTCCCAAATTCAAGATTTAAGGGGACAGCTGAGTGTTATAAAACCAATAAAGGAAATATTGAGTTTTTAAAAGCAATTTCAAAAAATTAATGAACCCCTTTATACTCTAATTGATGAAAAAAGTTTGACTAAGTAGTCAAACTAGTACTGTGTTCAAACAATTGAAGAAAAGCCCTTCATATTTGGGGAAATAAGCCACAAATACCAGATGGGAGTGCAACAAATTGACTTTATTCTCATTATTCAACACATTTACATTTTAACAACTCTTAGCCAATTTAATAGATTTTGTTATCTATATGTTAATAACTGTAATCTTTGAGCCTTTTTAGTTTCAGATGAACTTCTACTCCAACAAAAGCTCAGACATCATTACAAAACATTTTCCCTCCAACAAATGGCCTCATTTGATCTCCATTAATTTCTAAACATGATTATCCATAACCATCTAATGGTTCAATCTGATGCTGTCAAAATTAATAGTTGTTAATCAGATACAGAATCATCCTAATTCATATAAACTTTTCCTTGTTATATGGATGTTTAGGTGCACTTATACGTTAAAATACAACATTAATTTTCTCTGAACTGGGGGGGATTTACCATGGCTTGCTTTGCAAATCCCATATAGTTAAGCTGCTCATATTTTATTTACTACAAGTACCATTTCTATTTACAATAAAGATTTAAATCTAAAATATCTAAAAAGTTCCTTTTCTTTCAACACCATGCAGCTAATTTGTTTTCATCTATTAACAACATTAACAAACTATCAGTAATTACCAAATGCATTGTTTCAGGCTTTATCAGATCCTCTTGTGCATCCCATTCAACAGAAAGTGCTGCAGCCAATGGCTTATAAGGAACACACAAAAACCTCCCATGGGGTGTCTTGATTGCTTTAGTGTCAAGAGTTACCAGATAGCCATCTATAAGAGCATAATTATGATAACCAACAATGGAAACTTGCCTTCTTTAAAATGAAGTAACTGATATAATAAAAATCCACTTACATATAAGTAATTTGCTCAATTATTAAATGGCAATGGCTCAATCATTTAAGGGGGTGAATTGTCACATCCACCAATGCTTGGACAGACATCCTTCAACAGGTATCTAGTCCAGCAAAATGCTAGCTTTGTTGGTCAATTTGGCAGGTAATACTATTTCCAGCCTTATCCAGGTGGATTAGATGCATTCGTCTGCCTAACTGATCACTGATATATATTTAGCAAATTTATTTTGACATTGGATGATTTTGAGAATAATGTAACTGCCTCAATTTGCTGGTTATTTTATTTCTTTCATTTCAGGCAAAACTTTTTTTAAGTTGGGCAATGTCAACCCATAGTGGTTTTCCCAGGGGAGCCACTAAAGCTGGATTAAAATGTTAGTTATTAACAATCTGATATTTTCAGCATTTCCTTCAAGAAATTGTGGGTATGCATATGACTCCAAGTAGAATTAGATCAGAATTTTCAGCTCAAGAGTAGCTGGTAGGTAATGCTGATATACTGAATCAATTCAACTTTAATTATGAGTATTTATTGTTTCCAATGGAGGTATTGTCCGAAAGCTTAGTTTTTTATCTACTTTTTATCTATTATTTTTAGCTAGCGGAAACAAATATTCTCACAATTATGGAGAATCCTGGCTAAACGTCATTAATGATTTAAATTCTACAGGTATAACGGTAATCTGAAGGGAGGAAACTGACTTACTTTTCGTCTTAACAACATCAACTTTGTCGTAAAATCGTTTTCTGTCTGTATTAAATGAAACAGGAAAAAAAAATCAAACTGAATAAAAAAGTTGTTAAGCTGAATAATTTCAGTAGAGCACAGGTTATAATAATAAATATTCCACTAACCTCTGAAGGACGCGAAAGTGCGTCTACATTCGTCTGCAGCAAGCGCAAAACGTGCAGCTTGTTTAGTTGACGAAAACTGGATAAAACGGACTGTGAATCGTCGAAGCACCAACGAAAACATGATGTAATGAAGCACAATGCGCTGTGACAATGCCAAGAATATTTACAAAATACGATGCCATACGTCGTGTAACCGCACCATGAGATCACGTTTTATATAGAACACCGCAGGCAAAAACTGAGCCTACTGTACATCATCTCATTACCATTACCACCTTATTTAACTCTTACAAGACTCTTATTTAATACTATATGATGGTTCTTGAGACTGGTTAGACCCTAATGAAGGGAACTAAGATGTCAATATGGTCTGAATCTTCTAGCTGCTTTCATTTTAGCAATTTTCTCTTTATCTTCTTCAAATTTTTTTCTCAGCTGAGCAATATCTAAAAAGTTCAAACATAATAAAGAAATAAATAATGATAGTTTGACACAAGTTAGTAGAATTTGATAGTCCTGATGAAATTAAGCCAAATAGAAATCACATTAATCATTAAACCCACATTCTCTTCTTGTTTCTCGTTGCTGGAAGTTGTAAAAGTAGAGCAATGCCTGAAAAACAGTATGAAGGTCTTGAATAAGCAAGTGTAATTAGGACAGGCAATGGAAAGTTAAGGTCATGTACTGTAGAGCTATCAAATAGTGAGAAAAGCAATTAATGGTTTTAACATGCACATAAGTCCTTTCTTCAACTGAGATTTATCTGTCACAATCTACAGTATTTCACTGTCTTTTTTTTCTTGAACTTTTTGTTAAAACTGTATTAAATCCCTTTATTTCAGTTCTTTAGGACAAAAATATCATGTGATTTGTGGTATTTGGGAGATATCACATGTATATCTGGAAGTATTACCAGACTAACTTTTGATGGTAAATTGGTTTAGATATAAAGTATTCATCTCACAAAACAGTGATGCAATTGTGATATTTCAAACATTTTGCAAACATACGATCAACTCTTATTGATCTTTATCAAAAACAATTTCTTATAGTCACTAGTTTAATTATCCATTTGAAATATATTTTAACATTCTTAACTCCAAAGTACCTCTTCAGTCACAATATCCAGCAATCTGCTGAAGAAATACAGAAAAATCATCAAGTCCAATCAGAATTTAAGTTTACAGTACTTTACCTTCTGTTTTTTCTTCTTTTTTCTTTCCTGTAGTTCAACTATATCAACCTTTGTAGCTCCTGGCTTTCTACCACCTTTACCAACTGTAACCCAACCTTCTTCATCTGGTTCAGATTGCATTCTTTTTGCCTTTTCCTTCTCCTAAATTTTCCAAGCAGAATCATTCAGAAGTGCAACAAGGTAGATTGGCTTATGGTACTTATAGCATGTAAGTAACAAATTTACATGTATACAGCCACTGCTGAAATCCATTCTTAACCAAGGTGAAAAAAAATTGTTTCAGATTGTGATTACCTTTTTCCTTAATTTGTTGTTATTCATTTTTAACATTTTTTGCAAAATTAATATGGAAATAAATTTTTATATGCCAAATGGGTAACGTTTCTTGGGACAAGTTGTCATCCAACAAACCTTACTCAGAATATATGGGGAAAAAAAATCTAGATCACGTTCACCCACCTCTTCTTGCTTTTGATCAAATTCCAGCATAAACTCGTCAATCTCTTTCTGAAGTTTTTCAGGGTCAGGATACTTTGAAGCATATTCTTTACACCACTCTGTCAAACAAAAATAAAATATAATTAAGACAAATGTGATGACAAAAACAATTTCAATCTTACTCTATGGTACTCATTTATAATTACTGCAGGAATTTTTTTTATATGGAGAACCATAATGACAGAAAAAACATGGCATTTAAAATAACTTTACAAATATTTTGTTGCAAATGTGCCACATCTATATTACCATACAGCCAATACTTTGTACTAGACTCTGTAATGTTTTGGCATTTTTTTACATTTATTTTTTCATTAGCAACTTCAGTGAAGACAAGACTTGCCCTTCACAGAGATACACAAGCAAGAAAATTACGAAGTACTTACTTTTCACTCCAGTTACAACAGGTTTTTCCTCTGTTGATAATATTCTGATTTCAGAACTGTCTAACTGCAAAGCATTTTGTAATGAAGAATCACTTTTGAACACCACATAAGCCACTTTAAACCCCTTAAAATGGAATTAAAGAGATTTATTTAATTATTTTATAGAATTGTCAATATACATATGGCATAACTTGATAAACAATGATAAAATGAAAATAGTAATTTATGTAGTACAAGAAGATAAATTAGTGTGAAGGTGGACTAACAAGTGGGGAATATATTCATTATTGCTTGTGGTGACCTATCTGTGTTTTTCTGTTTAATACCAACCAATTTTATTCAACAGATTGTAGTATAAAAGGTCTTGCACTGGGATACACTGGACTGAATTTTGCATAGTCTAAGTTGAAAATTTTCACAGGTTTAACATTTTCATTAAGTGTATTAATAAATAATAAAACTTTTAACTGTATCAAGGTGCAACCATTGCAGCATATAGCACAGGTTTGCTTACGATTGGCCTGCTCTGGTCAGTCAACGTTTTTCAATTATGGATGTTTTGGACTTTTTGCATGTAACAGACACATTTTGAGGTTGGAGATATCATTCAAAGTACAGTTGACTCCATTTATGTTGCAATGTTCTGTCAGAAATGTGTTACATGTATGAGTTTTGGTATAATATTGCATGTGCAGGTTATGGCTGACCATTTTAAAGGCCCTGGTGTATATTTTGTACAGGGTTTAAAGTGTGCTGAAGCAATTAGGGGAACATGGAATATCCACCAAGCATTATTATTGAAAAGTGATTGATGGACTGGGTGTATAATATTTGAAGTTTCATGCTTTAATGTTCCCCTTCTACAATTTCAAAATAAGATTAATCAAGACATACCGTTATTTTGGTTATTTGGTCTGAAAAGAAACTCTTTTTAGACAGCTGTTTACAGACTTGACCAGGTTGCTTTTGGATATATATACTTTGAACAGCCCCACAGCATCCAAACAAGGCTCGAAGAGAAGTCTGAAGAAGTTAGTTATCAACAAGGTGTTACTTAGTAGTGGGTTTCTTGACATACTAGAACTAAAGCATGGTTTAATGAGTAAAATAGCACCAACCTTGCTACAATATGGAGGCACATTCAGCACAAACAACGTCCTTCCACTGGGTGTACGTTTATCTTCTTCCCTGACAGAGTGACTTTTTAAGTACAGCACATGGTAAGCATCCTGCTTTTCGTCAAATTTCACCTTAATAGTCTCAAATCCTGAAACTATGTTTTTGGACGCCATCTTGAAAATTGTGAGAGATGGGATCATGGGATATCCTGATCACAGACTAAATAATTTATTCTGTCCTAATTGAGCCACAATTATCCAGCATTGACACTTATGTCTTGAGGCTATCCCTTCATTCTTGCGGTTAATTAAATATTCCACTGGCTGTATGACAGGTAAGTCACTTCCAGTTTTGCATATTTATTTGACGGATGTTGTGGGGGGGGGGGGGAAGATGTTGCCCTTATGACTGAGCTTAAAACAAAGAGCGCAAAATTTCAACGAAATAAATATTATTAACAAATATACAATATATGAACGACATGGCTCCCTTTTTTTAACCCAAATAGCCGTTATGCAGGTCTCCTCACTGAGTGACAAGCAGTCAAATTTTTTACCTCAGTCTCATCAAGATATCATTACGCAGATATTTCACAGGAATTAAGGAAGCAGAGGTGAACCGGGGCCACCGCCATGTATATGGAAAAACACTATTTAACTCTTATCAAAAAGGAAAGTCCAAGTTTAGTACGGGTTAATAAAACCCAGGAATACGTTACAGCGACTTGTGGGCTTAATGTATGGAAGATCGCGTGGAATTTAAATTATTAATGATTCAACTCATCAATAATTTCTACTGCAGTTTCAATCCAAAACTATTGAGATGCATGCGGAAGTGAAAAAGTCGAAGAATTGGCGTGCGTCCTGAGCTCGTTGTACGAACTTGTCTCATATGTTCCTGTATCGAAAAACTATTGGCAAAGATGTCAACGAAGCCTGTCGATAATGTAATTCAATACGTATTATGTCAGCTGAAACCAATGCTTTGAGGAATATCAGATCTCAAACCGAGAACTACCAGTTTAGATGACACGGAGAAGGAAAGGAACGCGAAGAATTACATAATTTTTTGCCCTGTCGTCCATTTCGTCAAGGAACTGTAGTATTGGTGTGCTTGTGCTTTTCCTCAGTTTGAATTTGCGTCTGGAAAGAGACAATTGTACGATTAAGATTCCACGCAGTGTAAAGCATAGACTCACTGACAATGGTGACCCACTGACGAGACGAACGTAATAAATGAAATGTTCACCGAGAAGGTTAACGCAATGAAATAAGAAGTGCTGTCTTGAAAGTTATGGAACGAGAGGCTCTCGACTTCAGTACAGGAAGCATGAACCAGAAAACAGCGTTGAGTTAACATCGCAATGAAAAGAACAGTCGAAAATGGAAACAAGTGATAAATTCCAAACACTAGTTCAAATGTGGGAGCTACTGATATGTCCCATTTGTAAAGACTTGTTCAACGATCCAAAGATTTTACCCTGCGTGCACTCGTTTTGTGAAAAGTGCCTGGAAGGCCTAACTCTCGTGCAACAAGAGTCGCATGACGCATTTCAATGTCCAGTTTGTCGTGCTCCCACTCAGCTACCCACTGGAGGGGTAAAAGAAATTCCAAGTAATTTTTTCCTAAACAGTATTTTAGATATCATGAAACGCCAAAGGACCGTCAGCGGTGAGGATATCGTGTGTGACGCCTGCTCCGTGAATGTTTTGAGTACCTTACGCTGTGTTGACTGTAACGTCCTGTTGTGTCCAAAATGTATGCCAGCGCATCAAGAAGGCGCGAGGGAAAACACGCCAGGAAATCCACAGGAACTGACATCATCTGGAAAGAGAGCCATCCAGCCTGGGAAAAAGCATCAATTGCACATCCCGCTAAAATGCGTGCACCACTCAAAACAAGATTTGCGCTTTTTCTGCAGCAGCTGCAGCGAACTAGCTTGCCAAGACTGCGTCATTTCTAAACACTTGACGCACATCTTCGTGTCAGCTTCAGACGCAGTACCAAGTTGTAAAGCCAAGTTACACACTTTGCTAAGCCAGATCACGATGAAAATACTTTTTCTCAGCGATGCAAGGAGGGAAATCAAAGACACAGAAGAACATCTGCGGTCTTTTATCTCCGACATAAAAAACACAATACGCGCAACGAAGAATGAACATTTCACTCGAGGGGATGAAATTTCTGCAAAACTAGACGAGGACGAGAAAAGGCTTCTCCGAAATCTGAACTCGGTTGCCCGAAAGAAATTTCAAGCGCTAACGCAGCAACGTGGAAAGCTGGAAACAAGATTAGGATTGATCGAGAACTGTCGGAAATTCACCTTGCATCTCATGTTGAATGGTAGTGACGAGGAAATACTGACGATGGAGAACTGCATCATGGAGAGCTTAGGTGGTCTGTGCCAACATACGCCGGAGATCCCGATTGAATGTCCAGAAGATTCATTTATTGGCTTTACAGCGATGGCGCAGGTGGATCCAAGTGAGGCAACAGTCAGAGGGGAAAATGCGCGACGGCGTCAAGTACTGGACGGGGGGAATGTACTTGGGAAGATAGTAACGGGTGAAGGATGCGCAGCTTGTTGTTTCGCTACAGGAGAAGGCCTGGCAAGCGTAGTGGTTGGCCAAGATAGTAATTTCACGGTGATGGTGAAGAACGATAAAAATAAGGCCTGCAATGAAGGGCATGGCTCAATCGTGGCACGTGTAAAAACTCCACATGGAGGTTACTTCCGAGCAGAAATGATAGAGCACAGACTAGGCAAGCACAAATTTCGCTATCGAACGTACATTTCTGGTCCTCACCTGTTGAGGATCACCCTAAAAGGCGAAGAGATTCTTGGAAGTCCGTTTGAACTGCTCAGCAGCGGCTCAACGGATTACTCTCGCCGAGGGCGACTCATAGCAAAGTTTGGACGTGTGGGAATTGGTGACGGAGAACTTCGGTCACCACATGGTGTGGCTGTCGATAGGCTCAGTCGTATCTTCGTGGCGGACACAGGGAACAATCGCATTCAGGTGTTCAATGAAAGCGGTCGTTTATTGCTTACGTTTGGTCGGAAAGGTTCAGAACCAGGCGAGTTCAACGAACCTTGCGACGTCTCAATCAACCGGATTGGACACGTCTTGGTGGCAGACAAACAGAACAACAGAATACAAGTTTTCACATGTGATGGGAAGTTCGTGAGCCAGTTGGGTTCTGGTATTGTGCAGCCGTCAGCCGTTACCACGGACTGTAACAACAACACTATTGTCGTCGATACTGGCCACGGTAGGGTGGTTGTATTCACGATAGCTGGCGAGATATTGCGAAGTATTTGTCGTGAAACTCCGAGGGGTTGCAGGCTTGAGAACGTGCATGACGTGGCTTGTAGCCAAACTGGCGAAATGTTTCTGAT
Source organism: Heliopora coerulea (assembly GCA_030142905.1). Classification (NCBI taxonomy): domain Eukaryota; kingdom Metazoa; phylum Cnidaria; class Anthozoa; order Scleralcyonacea; family Helioporidae; genus Heliopora; species Heliopora coerulea. Next base: position 1,413,046 of record JASJOG010000074.1, on the reverse strand, counting down.
ATCTCGTATAACATCTCACAAAGATAGCGGCGTCAAGGCGGCGAAACAAACTTATTCAAGTTTGATTAAAGTGTTAGACAACCATGGTAACTACCTGCGTGAGTTCCCGATCCCTTCCTATGCGTATCCAATGTCCAGCTGGTGTCGCCTCGTCATAGACAGCGAGGATCGCGTATTGGCCACAGGGGCTGGAAACAAGGTTCAGGTGTTCACTAGTGCTGGAGCACATTTAACCAATATTACCTTCACTGAGAAAGATCACAAGCAGATTGAGATTAGTACCATAGCTTTAACGCCAAACGGATCTGTGGTTGTAGCCGACTCGGTAAATGGACGCATTTTGGTGTTTTGAAACGTAAGAAAAACTTATTTTCAAGGACTGTGAACAGTAAATTACTTATAAAGCTTTTGAAAAGGTGTACGTTTCTTGCTGGTTACATACCTATTAACTGTATAACAACAGAACGTAAACTCTGCGAGTTTAAGGAGTAAGACATGTTCCAAGACAATTTTTGTAGACAGCCGAGCTTCTATAATCACTCATGTTTCTATTTGCTTTTTAAATTGCCTGATAGTCGGTTCCCCTGAAGGAAATGTTACATAGGACGGTTTCCAACGACCATTTTTAACGCAATCGTGTTGCACTAAAAACTGACGTGTTTAACGTAACGATTAACGATTTTTAACAAAGTCGCGTGGAGGAAAAACTTGACAGAACTTGTAGAACATTCGGGCCAAAATTCAATTTGCTCTAACATGCGACGATGCACTGTATTCTTCATAATATCATAATATCATCCCATATCAGATTATCATGAAAAAATTTCAGTTTATGTATCTCTGAGGATGATTCTGGAATGCACTGTATTCAATACCATACATTTGGGGAATCATGAGGACACATATCTGGCCGTGAGGTGTGTTCCAGTGCACAAACAAATTAACTGAAGAGACAAAAAGGAGTTGAGCATTTTAATAACCTAGACGGAATTGATGGTAAACGTCTTGATTCAAATGTCTTTGAAGCGTTTGGAAAATGCGCTACTTACTAGAAAAAAACACACATCTAAATACACCGACAAAAAGTCAGTATCGATTATGGAATCAATATTTTCCAAAAGAGGTTCAATATGTCCACCCACCTTCCTTTGGTTGAACTTGGATACGCGTAGGTTTGCACTACTATTAAATACTTATTAACGGAGACAAACGTCCGTACAGGAATGTACTTGCCTAAGGTTTTCGTAAAGAGCGAGCGACCAAGGAGCAAGCTCAGTGCGGGAAAACTCGAAGGCAAATACTTTCTTTTACGGACTGAGCAAACGAGGTTAATAATAAGAAATTTATTATATGGCTGTTGGCTGTTTTTTTCTCATTTTAACTGAGTTTTCTTCTTTGTAGTCCAGCTGTTATCGACCGAAAAAGTATTGGATGTTGTGATTAACTTACCTCGTAACTACTTTGTTTAGCTTCCTATTTCCACCAGTCAAACATTAATTCATCAAACTTTCATGGAATTTACTTTACACAAAAGCAGCTCTAGTATTCTATCACATTTTATTAATCGGAATTTTTCGACATTGATTCTTAATTCTTCTTAAATTTCATCAAAATCAGCTCGGAGATTTTCCCGCCAAAACTTGTCGCTCCCGAATGAAAAACGTATTTTGCCGGTCGGTCCAACATCGTACCATTTGAGGACACTCATCAACCAATCAGCATGCGTAGTTTTGTGCACAAGCGAAAAACGAACAAACGAGCTCAGCCACATAATAAATCACGTTATTATATTGTTGGATTCGGTTATCGAATAATGACGAGAATTATCAAAGTTTCGGTCTCCTATCCGCCTCGGTTAATCGAAACCTCGGTCTTGATAATTTTCATTATCATGCTCAACCATACTCAATCATACTGAACCATAGTAGTGAAGTGTCGAGATATGGATACAATAATTGTGCAGTTTTCGTTTAGGACAACTGCGCGAGTTCTACTAGTCAATTTTCATCAATTCCCGACCTTTTTTGGCTATCACACTCGCACAAATCATCATGGTGATAGCTTCCATAAATTATTGCCGATTCAATTCTTACGAGAAAAAAAAAATCACATTACACCTTGGCAGAATGATTCAATTCAACAACCAATTAATTTCAAGAACGTCCTGATGAGTCTATTAGAGAATTGGAAAGTTATCCAAGTCACCTGTCTCGACAGCTTTGGTGCCGTTCAAGTCGTACGAGATACGGTATTTCAAGCGAATCCGATCCTTTTGAAAGAAAAATGAAAACAGAAATGTCGTTTATCTTCGTGTATATTCACTCAATGTGATTAACTAGGCCCAACTATCAACCTTACGCACGCGATTTACTTTTGAAAGTATTCAGCGCCAAATAAAGTAGGAAAGAAATCATAAAAACAAACATCTTGTTATCTCGTTATGTGTCACCCTCGAGGGAAAATATTTTTTTGACTTGCCAATGTTTTTGTACAGAATTTACGGCGTCACGAACTTGACTTGCGCGTTGAAAACGACTGATAATGTGCAGAAGGGAAACAAGATGTTGACGAACTATCAACGGTTTTCTTGATAGTTTTACCTTCCCTTTTGAACGTCAAGGTCGTTTTGGGGTTCAGTTGCAATATAAGATTGACGCTTAAGCCAGCTAAATGGCACCGCTGTTATATAACATGTTCTGATTTTATCACAGAAAGAAACGAAGTATCATTAACGTTACTATGAAGTGCTATTGAGCTTTTAGAAGGAAAAAAAGTTGAAATATGAAAAAAAAAAATCAAGGTTGGTGACTACACATATAAATCGTTGAAAATTGTAAAAAGATCTTTGTCGAGCTCACAGAGTTGTATCACTTTGAAGTAAACGAAACGTCCCAGCAAGTTGGGAATCCAATTAGTTGGATGAGTTGATTCGTCGAGACTCGATATGCAAGAAAAAAACTACATCGTTTAGAACAAGAACTGCAAGTATACGTACCTTAACTGGGTTAGCCAGTAACATGACCTGTGTAATAGCAGAGGGTGGTAGTATGGGATTATAGCCAGGTAACTCGTTTGATGTGGGTGGCTGGAGCTTTAGTTTCATTGACTAAATAATAAAAATAAAAAATAATTCCTTCATTATTGTCTATGGATTGAAATCGTAAAATACACACCACCTTAAGCTTTATCCAAAATCCTTAACACCTGACTCAATGAAGTAGTAAAGCAGACCATATCATTCCGTACCGCTCCGTACCATATCATTATGTCATACAGTTACCAACGGACACCAAATTTTCAGTTTTCTTACCTTAGGAGCAGCACATTGAAAGGTAAAATTTTTGATCGGCGAGGTGTTCGTACTCATGGTCGAAACAACCACTACGTGAATATATGAACTTAGATTTCCTGACGAATCCTGGAGATTTCAAAAACAATAAAAAAATGAAAGATAACGAAATTTACGAATTTATCATCTATCAACAAAAAGCTGCCGAAACTTACTGCATAAGAAACTGACGTTTTGAGCGAGCAACTCAATCTCTTATGCAGTTTAATGTTTAAGAAACGTGAGAGCTTGGATATATTAAGGTAGATGAACGATCTTCAAGCTCGATACTCAGAAAATGATTTCTGAGCCCCAGACGGGGATCGAACCTGCAACTTTGCACCTTAGCTCACCATCTGAATCTCGGTAGCTCAATGGTTAGAGCGTCTCACCGGTCATCAAAAGGTTGTGGGTTTGATCCCCGTCTGGGGCTCAGAAATCATTTTCTGAGTATCGAGCTTGAAGATCGTTCATCTACCTCAATCTCTTATCTAGAAAGTTTCGGCCGTACCCTGAATTTTTTGCTTTTTGTTGCTCGTTCGACTAGAATTTTATCCGCTCGTTCACCCTTCTTTTTACCTTACCTTTGCAAAATGCATCACAGTTTTGATATTATTCTTTTCTAAAACATTCATGGGCGGTAAATTTCCTGGAAAAGCAAACAAAAGTGTACTTAAACTTTGAAGGAGATTTAACTATGTACGATTAGGGGATGCATACCTGGCCAATCAGTACAAGTTACTCCAAACCACATCACATCGCAGAGAACTTTGCTCACCTGGTTGAATTTTATCCAGTGGTACGGACAGTTGATCCAGAGATGTTTCTTTAGCAGACTGATCAGTGAACGAAGAGACAGCAGGCGTGGAAGGAGGTGGGGGTATAATGGGTGTAGGTTGTGGTGCAGGGGGTTCATTCAGATCTAAAAGTATTGCATCTGTTTTTGCGGGTGGTCTCGACTCCTCAGATTTCGTTTTGCTTTGTGTCTCTTTGTGAGCGTTCATAGCTTCTTGTCCAAGCAGGTCTAGCGGGGAGGTTTGTTTCGGCTTCTGTTCTTCGGACTTCATTCGGTTAACGACGCTTGACGACCACGATGAACTAGGAGGTGACACCACAGTTTGTCCCGGTGGCCTTGGCACCATAGTTGGGACAGTTGCAGTGGGCAGACCCATGGGTGTAGATTGCAGTCCAACACTAAAAGGTTGTGCACCCCTGATGGCATTCACTGAGACACTGGCCGTGGGAATGCCAGAGCTGGCGGCAGAGTTTAACCATGGGTTGAGTGGATGTCTGGGTCCAGTCATGATATTCTGGTTAGGTGGTGGGAACGAGAGACTAGGGCTGGGTTGAGGTGCAGGCGGTGTTGGCGCTCCCAGTCCTAGAAATGAAGAAAAGAAAACTTTAAGTACATAAACTTCAGACATACACAAGCTGCAAATAGTGGATTAATAAATACTTGTTACTATCAGCTAACTTCGTATTGGCGAGATAAGAAATGCATTATTTAGATATTAAGGAAGCTATTTTTGTTGTTTTTTTTGGATAAAATTCTGAAAATTTTAGAGGCTTGCTAACAGAAGTATGGTATAAAAAGATCTCACCAGCATCATTTTCGTACTCTAGTTTACCACTGTGATTAAATAAATGCCGTATTTTGTTGTGTTGTGCAACGAAACGGTAAACGACATCCAGTCAGGTTCAACAACTCACCCAGCGCTTGTAAATCATTGCTCAAAATGTCTCCATTTTGGGATGGCTGCGGCACATTATTGGCTCCAATGTCAAGGTCAATCAAGGAAGAAAGATTTGAGGATTGGTCGTTGGACTGCACAAGGTCTGGGGTGGTGGATGAGCCCAATGATGCGGCTACACTGATGCCAACTGGATCGCCAGGGGTTCCCACAATACGGCGGTAATCTTCGATCACTTTAGCGACGTTATCATTAGCACGGAGTATTTCAGCTAAAGTGACATGAGATTGTAAAGAGTTTAAGATGAGATAGGGATCTGACTGATCACTTGAATCACCTGCAGACGATAAGTCGGCATTCATCGTTTTCTTAGCCCGAGATGAGGACCAAACCTTCCACCTTCCGAGGGGTTAGGCATCCAACCTTTGAGCTATCAAGACTAAGACGGACAGTTATTATGCTAGTTCAATATATATATATATATATATATATATATCTACGTAGTCTATGCATTGGCCACAGTATAATGGGGGACGTTTTTCCTGAGCCAATGTGCTTGATAAAGGTCTACATGTCGTCTGTACAAACACCAAGCTCTAATGTACAACATTTGCCATAACACTCATGTCATCCATCACTTACATAACGTCTCATCACCCTCATCTGTTGCTGTGCCCGCAATCTTGAACAAATCTGTCCTGAGCTTTTCACAGGAATCAAACAATTCCTAAATATAAATAATAACGATAAAGTTCTACAGTCCTCTTGTTGCTGTTTAACTAGTAAGAGAGGTGGGAGATATTTCCTTTTACTCGGTTTTACTTTTGTGCGAATCATTTACTCAAAGGTGAAGAAAAAATGTAAATTTACTTGACGTGGAGGGCGCAATGGTTTGACCAATACAAACGTTATGGAAAATTCATGCTGTTTGTTATGTGAAATAAGTGAATATAAATTAAAATAAATTACCTTCATCAACTCCAAGTCAGAACGAGGAGTGTCTCGAGAATAATGTGACAACATCTCCCGCAAAAGTTTCACATTATTTTGCACCATTTCCAGTTCTTGCACCCTCAAATTTAGTTTTTCTACTCTTACTTCATCCTGCGAAAAAAAATCAACAAAAAGCAAGTGGGATGGATTCAGTCTAAACTAAATTACATTTGCACAATGAAATAAAGTGTCAATGAGAGTCTGTAGTGTTTCTTGCACAGGAGGTGCTTGCCAGTTTAACCCTTTCCAGTCTGGACCTTCCCTTTTTCACAGCAAAGTCATGAAGTACCTATCCTTACAGAAAAGTTTATTCATAAAAAAAAATAAACTGAATGAAACATCAAATCAGTTAGCTGGGACATGTTCAGAGGAAGTTTCATATTCCTGACCATCAATGAAACTCCAAGCCCTTTAAGAAGGATGCCTCAGAAGGGGTGCTAAAAGGAAACTCTATTTGGACCACATCACAAGAGCTCTCTCCTTGTTCCATATTTTACACTCTACCTGGCAAAATATTGCAACCAAGAATAAAAAACTTCATGCCGAAAAAGGAGAGAGCCCAGCTACAACTTCTAGAACTGTTTTTCACCCCCCAACTTGAATGTGTATCTTGTGACCATCATTTCATTACCCATTTTGGCCACAGCAATCACAAGAATCTTCAACATAAAATTGGGAACTGCCACTGACACTGCATATGGCAATACTCCTGACAATGAGCTCACACCAGTTCAACAGTGAAAAAGTCCACTTGAATGCTGAAGCATCAAATCTGAATTCATGGCTGCCTGTTCAATAGTATCTAGTTATGAGTTCAACTCACAGCTACATTCAAGTAAACTCATCCTGCCCTGATCTATGATGGTTGAACTGGCATGCTATGTCATATTGCTCACTTAACTACACTCTAATCAACTTTTCGATGACAATTCCCCACTTTTTAGATGACTAAGGTTATAGTGTTTTCTGTCACCTCCAGGTTTCATCTAAGAGCTGGCTTCAGCCCAAAAATTCAGAGTTTTGGTAGTTTACCTGTGAGTTTTCTAAATCAACCATGATTTACCTGGTGAACCATATTCTTGATTAATCTGTTTGCTGCTTGAAGATCTTCGGGGTGTTTACTGGCTAGTAACCTGGATAAAAGCTTAATAAAAACAGTCATGTTAGTGGATTGATTTTCCAAGCACAGTAGCACAAAAAAAGCAACAAATAAGTCCATATTGAAGGGAAAGTGGATAATACTCCCAAAGAGAATAATTTCTCCCATTGTATGGCAGAATGTTTCCTTTGTCCTCTTTTTTGTTGAATTTTTTTTTCCATTCTTTTATCTTACTTACAGATATAAACCAGCCAACTCCCATAAAATTCCACTAATTTCCCAAATCCAGCACAGTACAAAATAAAGTCACACAGTGCAACAGGTATGCTGAGTAGTGACCAAAAACTCATGTCAATTGAGGTAGTGGTATTTGTTTAGTTTACTTTCACCAACCACTTTGCATTGCTGATGCAGTGCATATGATCTTTCACCTCATTACTCATCTAACTGGTCATAAATGCTCAACAAGAAACCTTTCTTGCTGATCAAAATCACGTTTTTGTTATTCTGGCCAGACAATTGCCTGATGTCTGACAATAATTTGGTGCCCAGGTCTACAAAAGCTTGCCACAGAGTTGACCTGACACTAAATGGTACTTGTGTTTGTACCTTTGCTTTATCTTCATCTTCAAAGACAGCCATTCTTGGTTGCGGGGTAGGTTTGTACTTCATGAAAAAAATAAAATATGTGGATAAATGGACAATATAACTTAGTTAAAATTGAAATAAAAATTAAGTTTAAAATGTGAGAACTTTACCAAACACTGATTATATAATATTCAAATTATGTCTTGATAATGTTTCATACTCAGTCCATTTGACTTTTTAAAAGGGGTACTGTTGTCAATACAAATCAGAAAAATGTGTATATTTTTGGTTTTGTTTTATCTGAAATGAGGAGGAGCACATAGTGTGAAACATCACCAATTTAAATACTGAAAGATCAAGATAAAATATCTGAGAATCTTTTGACTTCTTTCACACGATGAAAGCAAAGGGAACACTTTAGTAAATGATGCTCCCCAGAAATGTGTCACCAAAATGACTTCAATAACTTGACCTGTTCAGTGAAGTTCATACCTTTTCACTTAACCTAGGAGTTCCTAAACATTTCCCCCAGACAACCCAATTTTAGAAATTCTGCACAACAAATTATTCTTTTTCTTTTACAAGTATTACCTTTATCTAAATTTTTTTGATAAAGCTCTTCAAAGCCCAAATAATAGACAACTGTGCTTTTCTTGTCCAAAATGTCAGTTTCTCATAGATTTTGGCTGTTCTTTCTCACTTTTTACAAGTTTTGAGACTGGATCATGCTGTTTAAGTAGCTTACATGTCCTTAATCTAACCTGTTCAACTTGACTTGGGAGATGAGGATCAACAATAACCACACCTGCAAAGAAACATAAAATAGCAGTGAGTAGTGTAAACATTTGTTTACTTACAGTTTTTACATTTTAGCAGTAAGTAGTGTAAACATCTGTTTACTTACAGTTTTTACATTTTAGCAGTAAGTAGTGTAAACATTTGTTTACTTACAGTTTTTACATTTTAGCAGTAAGTAGTGTAAACATTTGTTTACATACAGTTTTTACATTTTAGCAGTAAGTAGTGTAAACATCTGTTTACTTACAGTTTTTACATTTTAGCAGTAAGTAGTGTAAACATTTGTTTACTTACAGTTTTTACATTTTAGCAGTAAGTAGTGTAAACATTTGTTTACATACAGTTTTTACATTTTAGCAGTAAGTAGTGTAAACATTTGTTTACTTACAGTTTTTACATTTTAGCAGTAAGTAGTGTAAACATTTGTTTACATACAGTTTTTACATTTTAGCAGTAAGTAGTGTAAACATTTGTTTACTTACAGTTTTTACATTTTAGCAGTAAGTAGTGTAAACATTTGTTTACATACAGTTTTTACATTTTAGCAGTAAGTAGTGTAAACATTTGTTTACTTACAGTTTTTACATTTTAGCAGTAAGTAGTGTAAACATTTGTTTACATACAGTTTTTACATTTTAGCAGTAAGTAGTGTAAACATTTGTTTACTTACAGTTTTTACATTTTAGCAGTAAGTAGTGTAAACATTTGTTTACTTACAGTTTTTACATTTTAGCAGTAAGTAGTGTAAACATTTGTTTACATACAGTTTTTACATTTTAGCAGTAAGTAGTGTAAACGTTTGTTTACTTACAGTTTTTACATTTTAGCAGTAAGTAGTGTAAACATTTGTTTACTTACAGTTTTTACATTTTAGCAGTAAGTAGTGTAAACATTTGTCTACATACAGTTTTTACATTTTAGCAGTAAGTAGTGTAAACATTTGTTTACATACAGTTTTTACATTTTAGCAGTAAGTAGTGTAAACATTTGTTTACATACAGTTTTTACATTTTAGCAGTAAGTAGTGTAAACATTTGTTTACATACAGTTTTTACATTTTAGCAGTAAGTAGTGTAAACATTTGTTTACATACAGTTTTTACATTTTAGCAGTAAGTAGTGTAAACATTTGTTTACTTACAGTTTTTACATTTTAGCAGTAAGTAGTGTAAACATTTGTTTACATACAGTTTTTACATTTTAGCAGTAAGTAGTGTAAACATTTGTTTACATACAGTTTTTACATTTTAGCAGTAAGTAGTGTAAACATTTGTTTACATACAGTTTTTACATTTTAGCAGTAAGTAGTGTAAACATTTGTTTACATACAGTTTTTACATTTTAGCAGTAAGTAGTGTAAACGTTTGTTTACTTACAGTTTTTACATTTTAGCAGTAAGTAGTGTAAACATTTGTTTACTTACAGTTTTTTCATTTTAGCAGTAAGTAGTGTAAACGTTTGTTTACTTACAGTTTTTACATTTTAGCAGTAAGTAGTGTAAACATTTGTTTACATACAGTTTTTACATTTTAGCAGTAAGTAGTGTAAACGTTTGTTTACTTACAGTTTTTACATTTTAGCAGTAAGTAGTGTAAATGTTTGTTTACTTACAGTTTTTACATTTTAGCAGTAAGTAGTGTAAACATTTGTTTACATACAGTTTTTACATTTTAGCAGTAAGTAGTGTAAACATTTGTTTACGTACACTTTTTACATTTTAGCAGTACCTTGTAAATAAAAGAAAAGATGAAGTTAAAACTGAAACCTACAGGGATTGATTTCCAAAATGTACCTTGTCTCTTTAACATTAAGTAAGCTTCTTTTATTTTAGTTTCACTAGGCAGACCAATGCTCCAGCTGTAGAACAACTCAATTATCTTATGCTTGACTGTTTGTGGTGTCCTTGGGCCATCATACTGTAGATAAAATTCAGCACAGAACTGTATTAAAGTTTACTGATTGTATAAAGGATAGACCTGTCACAGGGGTGATCAATATGCAGACTACTTTGTGTATTGTGGTTGATTCCCTTTCAATCAACAGGTGTTCCCAAACCTTTTAGGATATAACAAATAATCATACATTTAAGGTAATTATAGAGCTAGGTCAGTGAATTAAATCACAATTTTAATACAGGTTCCCTTTATTATGAGGTCAGAACCTTTATCTGCCTGATAGCTGAGCAATCTGAAGAGTGTTGACCTTTCCCAGCTACGCTAGAGTACACCCACTTTACAAAATGCCTAGCAGGATTTTTTGTATGCTAAGGAAGAATACATTGTTGTATCATTTGATTTAAAATGGCAAAGGACTCACCTTGTTGGATATCAATTTTATTAATTCATTTAAAAATCGAAATTTTCCAATTTCTTGATGGTACTTCTGCCCACAATTTTTTACACAAGCTTCAAGTACCTAAAAACATAAAAGAAAAATGTATTGCAAAGACTGGCATTGGTTCTTTGGGTTTCTGAGCAATGAAATCAACAAATTGGCTAAATAAATCTATCTTACAGGCTCCCTTTGGCCCCACTGTCAGCATGCATCAGCCTATCTAAGCAAGCTTGCCTTCACTTTCAAAATTGACCCAAAATACGTGGTTATTATCAAAATTTCAAATTACTATCACACCACAACAATTTATATTCTCATTTCAAACTATTTTCTTCACATGACAAAGCAAAGAGAAGGTTTGCAGACTTAGACCCCTTGTGGCATAGCACCACACTCTTGATGCATTGGTCTTTAAGGGTCAGATCTCACCCCCCTCCACTAAGCTATTATTGGTTTATACTCACAATAATACCTTGCCAACCTTTATTATCTATATTTGACAACCATTCCTGATATAGGCTAATGAAGGGTTTTGTTCATTAGTCATCTAAGACCAAGCAAAAGCAACCACTGCAAAAAAATTCCTTACTAGCACAATAAATGATGCTTGTTCAATTGAAGCAAGGCTCAGATGGTTGTTTATATTACACAGTGAGAAGGCATTACATTACATCAAGTGTGAAGCAATTACGATTAGCCTAATTAATAACTTATTAGTTAAATTATACTATCATTTATAATGTAACTGTATTATACATGTAATCCTTTAGTAGAGACATTGTACTATACTCACTGACAAAGCCATTAAAGATACTTTTTCCTGAAATGTTTGAAGCTTTCTTACAATCAATTTTGTAGAAATTAGCGGCCTAGAAAAGGATGCAACAGAAATGCACAATAAGGAACAAAAAGCTTTCATAGTGCGTGTATTCCACTTCTGAAAATTTATTCCAATGAAAACCCATTAAAGACTTATATTAAAACTTAAAATAATAATCATTATTCAATTATGTTTTTCAACATGAATGACATAAGATTTGTGACTCACAACTTACACCAATCAAAATCTTACCCATCATAATCTTTGTTCACGCGATCACAAAAGGCATTGATGTACCTCCAGTCTTCTTTCCCAGTGTTAGGATCTGTACACTTATCTATCAAGACAAACCAGACGGAATGTTAGGCTTGCTGCATGTTTAGTCTGCCTATGGGAAGAGTAAATCCTACCCAAAAGTGCTTCCAGTGTCTCGTACTCGAATGTGGCCGCCATCTTCCTTCCTCGGAAGTACTCAACGTGAACACATCGCAGGAGTAGCTTTCCGACGCCTTTCCGATAATATTCGAAGTCAAATTCTCGATGTGATTGGGAGATTTCAAGCAAACGACTTCCAGTTTTGCAGCGAGACTTCGTGATTAAAAAATAACCACCCACAATACCAGTGACACAATTATTGTCGCTAATAGTTCCAAATTTATGGACTAAAAGACTTTCTGGAGTTGGGCAAAATTAGGTTAAATTTTTTAACATGCTCAACGAAAATCTTTTCGGCAAAAAGATTTGAGAAATGGAGCAATTGCATAATTAACATGATGCGGAATTTCTGCATGCAAACCCTCAGCTTTACCACTGGTTCCTAGAGGGTACGTAAAATAATGCAGTCATATTTATACAAATGGTCTGTACAGGTTACCAAAAGTTATGCCTTATCCCTTCAGAGTTTTACAACTATTTACCCAGCAATTTTCAAAAAGCTCTCTTGAGCAGGGGACAAAAACCTGCCTGCATGCTACCCAGAACTCCATAAATTATATCAGTTTCAAGCAAGGCTAGCTAATTTTTTGACTTTTTAGATGTCTTATTCACAAACTAATCAACATAAAGACATTGCACATTTTCAACTCAGATACTGTGCTTTTTAATTGAACACCATTTTCAATTACAGGCAATTTTCATTCATTCAAACTTCTCCAGCTTGTTCTCGTTCCTGGTCCTTTTTAAGAAGGCCCATGAACTGTTTCTTCTCCTCTTCTGTCTGGAAACGGCCATGACCAAACTTGGATGAAGTATCAATTAACTTCAGTTTAATCTCCTCCGTAGCTCTACGGCTTGTCTGAACAAGAAGAGACTAAACACAAAAAGAGGACAACAAAATGAGTTGAGGCAACATATGCAAGTTATACTTCAAGAAACTACTTTCAAGATGAACTTCATACTGTAATGTATTTGGATTTCAGGGGTTTATTTCTTTGCTTACCTTGCGTAGGGTCAACACACGTTTCTTTGGGCCCACAACACAACCCTTCACCATCACAAAGTCTTCATTAACTTCACCGTAATGTGGGAAGCCCCCCTGTGAAAAAAAAATATATAGCAATGAATTCTACAAGACTTGGGATTCTGCAAGACTTGGGAATGAAAACATTCAACACCTTGGCCAATCCTTTCCTATTATTTTTACCACCACTATGATAAAATTTATCTGTTTAAATTGTCTTTTATGTACATCTTAAGAAGTTTCAGCAACCACTTGGAAGCAGGGATTCTTTTCAACCACAATCAAAGTGAGGCCAGTCTGGCATTTATTAGATATCCACAAAGAATGTTTTAAACAGCAGCCATTATGAATACAGTACAATACAGACAACTCAACCACTTATTTCATTCATTCTCATTCATATTTGATCTTTTTGGTTTACTACAAAAATTAAACTGCCATTACCATTGGTGTAATACTTTTGTCTGAGATATCATACTCTGTCGAGGCATTGTTTTTCACAACTTTACCATCCTTGGTGTGAATCCCAGCACCAATACGGTAAATCTTTTTGTTCATCTCAGTCCTGTGGTGATAACCACACTGGCCAGCACGAGCAACAGCAAATGATACCCTGGCTGGATGCCATGCACCAATACAAGCAACTTTACGTAAACCTTTGTGGGTCTTCCGTGGCAATTTCTTGGTTCCCCAACGGAAGGTCACACCTGGAAATTAAAAGGTATCAAACTTCAAATGTCACTGCTGAGCCATTCATATCATATCCAGATGAAAAGACATCTCTTGAGAACAGGATAAAACCAGGTTAAATTTTGTGAGGTTTATTGCATTATTTCAGCTATGACCACAGTAAACCTTTTAAGACATGTTCAGAGACACTACGATAGAACACTTGCATGAAGTGAGCCAACTTTAACATCAATTTTCTCCTGAAATATTAAGTCATTTCTGAATAGTATATCAAACACTTGTGACAGCATTTGACCTTTTGATCAAACACCTCTACAGGTTTATAAAAACTTAGCTTCACCTTAGTAACAACATTTAATCATCTCTTTTTAGGGTTTGACTGATGGGTCAAACACTCTCCCTAGTGTTTAATATAAAACTTCCTATGAGTCTACCTTTAAATCCTTTCCCTTTGGTTACACCAATGACATCAATCATCTCATCTTTACTGAATACTTTGCTAACAGGGGCAGGATTCTCCAAACGTTCTTTTGCCCAATCAACCTTTTCTGCTATATCACCACCATTCACCTGAATCTCCATGATATGAGCTTTCTTCTGACGAAGCTTCACCAGTTTTTGCTAAAACAAACAAGAAATTTCATCATAAAATACAAAATAAATTTCCTCTTATATGACCATATAACTGCAGCATATGCCAGCTATTATTTACAGCAAATTATATAGGCTTACAACTATCGTTTTTTTAACTCTTTCTTGTTGTGGTTTTCCATTTGCAAGTGGAATACAAATAAGTATTGTTACAAAAAATTCAACATCACCAAGTAGCAAGCTCAAAAATTTGTATCACAATTTCTACTACTTCATATTAATGTTAATTACCTCAAGCAATTAGGCCTAGAGTATCGAAAATTTTACAAACCAACCTGAGTATGTGCAAGAACTCGGATCACTTTGCAGTATTTCTTCATTCTATCCAGATCCCGTTCAATGCTTTTCTTTCCTTCCTCATCACCCCATCTGCGACAAGCTTTTGTGAATGCCTTCTTTTTAGATCGACACCTTTTGGACAGAGATTGGCACGAGCTAACTGTTAATATGTAAAAGATGCCTGAATCTCATCAGCAATAAAAAGCTGAGAGGAGATCCAATGCTTCAAAGTGCTTTCAGTTAGATAACAATAATCTTCCAAAGTAAAATAAGAGAAGTATTCTACCAATAAAAAATATTTTTGATTTGCTAGTTAACTGATCATCAGGGATAGGTCTAACAAGCTATACAAACTCCAAGGGAAGAACTCTAATTAGTGACTCAAAAAAAACTTTTTCTGAGCATGTGTATTTCAGAGAGTTTATAAGTGTCATCACTACAGGTCCTACCACAGGATCTTACCAGTTCTTATAAAAACGTCTTCTACACTCTTCACTAAGATGCTCAGCCCAGACAGTGGTCAATGGACGCAGGCCATGGGGGGTCTCAATGTATCCCACAATTCCAACTATCATCATTGGAGGAGTCTCAATGATGGTAACAGCTTCAACCACCTCCTTCTTGTGAATTTCTGAAAGTGAAATGGGCCATTTAGAAAAACAAAAGAGGCAATTCTGAGTTATAATGTTAATGATTTGTATAAGGAGTTTTTGCTATAAAGAAAGAACAAGAACAACTAAAAAACCAGAGGTAAAAATTAGTTATTTCAATGAAACAGCTCTAATCAGAGCCAGACATAAAAGTTCACACTTCCTAATGGATGATTTTGGGGATGACTACACAAAACGTAGAATTACAAAAATCCATACAAGCAAGCAATATTCATGTTTTAAACAATCCAACTTAGATTTCATTTACCAAATACCATCATTAAGTTGGGTAAGTTGCTACTTGGTTGATAAAATTTTAATTTCCTGGTTGACAGCATGGATATAGCCATTCACTTGATAGGTCTTACCCACTAGATAAAATATCCATCCATTACACAACCTGGTCCAGTTTCACAGTTTTACACTAAAATTTCTGCCCACATGTAATCTTGAGGAAAAAGTTTCTTTGTCTGGGTAATTGTGATAAAAAGCTGCTATATAAATTCAGTGATATTGAATTTGAGTAAAATACTCCGTTTTCTTCCTTCTATCTGGTTGTTTTATAGCAAACATGACTTACTTGAGCCTGGTCGGTTCACCTCTCTAAGGATATGGGTCATTCCAGCTTTGAAGCCAATGAAAGCAGTCAAGTGTGGAGGAACAGTTTTGTCATCTTTGGGGAAAGACTTCACCTTGCCACGGTGTTTTTTACTCCTCTTGCGAGGCAAGAAACCTTTGGAACCATGACGAGGGGCAGAGAACTTCCTGTGAGACTAAATAAAATTCATGGTATAATTATAACAGCTCATCTATTTCCAGTCTAAGGGTCTTACTTCGGCAACTAAGAGTTGAACCAAACTGACAGCAAGTGACACAGACACTTCTGTCTTTCTAGGACTTTCCGTAAATTTAACGAGTAAATCATATCAAATACTACATACCAAAAGTTATCTCTAAGTGACCGCGTTTTTCCTATGGAGCAGTCCTTTAGAAATTTAGGGCTAAAGCAGCAATTTTATCATCGTTTTTTCGTATTCGAACTGCACGAAGACCATAAATATATCACTATCTAATATGCCTGACATTTAAGTTTTCGTACATTTGTGGAAAGAAAAACTGAAGCTGGAAGATGGGCTCGAAAAAAAAGGATTTTCTAATGAACATTCCTTACCATCGTGTTCAAAATGAACCTGAACTCAAGAGAAAGACCTTTAACGAATCAGCAAAACATATTAGGTGTATGGTCAGCAGTAAATAAAATGTTACCATGAGCTCTGATTGCAGTGGTTACCAATCCTATTTCCTTCCCCTCGGTCAATAACTATGGCGTATTCTTGTTGCCGATTTCTTTAGTTTGCTTATTTTTAATGAGTTGTGTTTGTGCCAGTAAGAAGGATTTTTCAGCTTTCACGAACGGATACTTGATCTCTGTGAGCACTCATTTTACGTTCGTCTTTCATAGAAACGAAATTACGGTTAATTTTGTTGTTAGTCTTAAATGAGTAGGTATTGATAGTATTTATTAACTTGCAGTGTTTATTAATAATTTTGTTACTGGGCATAAAGGCCCCGTTCTCATAACATATTTCACACTAGAAAAACTAACTACTGCGATTTAAGTTCACTGCAAGATAGACGTATGCCTCCTTAAGTTCCAACGACTGTATGTGGATTGACCGAGATGTTCTTTACGTATGGTGCTGACTGACTGAATGAATGTCCAAATTTCGTTTCGGGATCAAACGTCGATTTTTTTGTATCTAAATGAATAAATTGTAAATATTTTATGATAATATATGTTTCGGACAAGACCTCGGACTCGGCTTACCTCAGTTTGTTAGCCAAAATTAAGTTCGACTTTTGATCCCACAGTCGAAGTTAATCAATTTGGGCAGGCCTACATTGCAGTTTAGTTCGTCTCTCCTGAAGTCGTCGCTTCACTTGGGCCTTTAGTCATATCTAATTAACTTATGTAATGTGCTGTCTATATGAATGGATATTTGTACTTATGGTTTAGTTTGCGTGTAACACTAAAATTATGCTTTGTTTACATTTACAAAATAGGTTGAAATAAATGGAAAACTTCAAGCGTTATTATTCCGAGAGAGGACCATCTTTTGATGAGATTGATTGCCTTGATCCTGTAGCATTTTATGAGGCAAAGGGTCAGTGGGCAAGAGACAAAGCTGTCCATGTTGAGAAAGTTAAAATATACCATGAAAGACTTCGTGATTGCTACCAAAGGGAAGAAATGAATTTTAAAGATAACTGCCAGAAAGAGATAGATAATTATTGGCAAGCATTTCAGCTTTACAAAAGAGATGGTGAGGGACAATATTAGTGACTGAGAGCTATGTTACATGGTTCTTACCAGTCATTATGCTGAGCATTTTTGGTTCTGTGTTTATCATTTGATTGAATATAATAAAATTATATAAACATATTTTTTTTTCCAGCTTGGGGCTACACTGATGGGGGAAATGTCAATGGCTATAAACCAAGTCATGTGAAATTTATTGAAAAAGCTATCAAGAAAATGAAAGAGAAGTGATGGTAATTGTGAGAGAACCAATTCATTTGACATTCCATGACTAATATTTGACTGTTCTAAGTTGTGCAATGCAGTTAAACTCAAACAAGTGCAAGAAATGCCTTTATCTCTTCCTCTGAAAATGTTAGTTTTGATCTCTTAACTTTGAATAAAAAACTGCTTTATGGCCTGCCAGATTTTGGTTAGCATGTTTTATGGTCAGAACTTGATAATGTTATTCAGTTGTTTTTAAATATTGCTGAAAATGTCAGAAGATTAGGATGTTTACAATCTTTTTATCAACTCGTACAAAAATACAACTCCCTGACAATGTTTGAGTGAATGGATGAGGTAAGAAAGGAGTGAGCCAAAGCCAAATCCACTTACAAATATGTTGTTGAAAGGTGCAAAATTATCTTGAAAATCAGCTTACTTTAAATGTTGACCTTATAAGCATTCATGCAAAGTATCTGTATGTATTTTTAAATGTTAAACTGAAAGACAAAGGCAGAATTTTTGCTGTATGGGCATTTAATCTGGTAACTAGTTACTGAGGTAAGACTACCTGGAAAACAATTTCCTCTAAGTTGAGTATTCCTTTTAAAAATGCCTTTTCTACTAATTAAGATATATGAACAATACATGGAAATCCTCACATATCCTCTGCTGCTTCAGAGGGTCAAGTACTGCAGGACATGCCTAACTTTCACAAATTTCCTTCTCAGCTATAGTTTTTTACTCCCACACAATGGAAATGTTTGCTCAAGAAAACAATTTTCCCATGTCATGCCAAATGTGATCGTGCATTCACAAACCCAAAGCTTGTCCACATACATTTGTCTGGTTTTCCATTGACTAACAGAGTTGCAATTTAGATTTTAGAAAGGGTCACACACATTCTACATAAAACAGTTGGTATTTCCCCCCGTATTTTAGAGAGCCTAAAGCGCTTCAAAAGCGCGTTTTTACACCGGAAGTATCGAAAATAAGCTTTGTTGGGAGGACGGCGTTCTCACCAATTGGGTTTGGAGTGGAGGCAATTGTCTCCATAACTGTGTTTAAGTGGCCAAGAGTTTCCGAAATCACTGCAAGGGTGTAGCGGGTGGGCCAAAAAATAAAGAGTCAAAAGCCGAGATTTTTAATGCACATCTTAGGTGATTTAATATCAGATCCAACGCACCTTTTGTGGGTGTGACACATGGCCTCTTCAACCGATCCGTATTTATCCCTATCATGCATAACTATGTGGTAACACAACAAAATTGCTACAGTATAACTAATGAAAGAACAAAGCAAAAAAAAAACCCAACAAAGAGAACAATGATCGAGAACGAAAACTTCATACATGGAAAGGTAAAGAAGTAAATTGAGTGGAAAATTGTCGAAGTTTCATGCTAAGCGAGATCACATTTCCCAACCGCTGTATCAGGATATTTGATATTAGATTGCCGACCCCTTTACATTTCTCATTCTTAATTTTTTATCGTCATCTCCGTTCTGGTGACTCCTCGAATTTACAGACAATGTGTCTGATCCAGGACGTGAATCGACAGGCTGATACCTCTGGTTCACGGAAACCTTACGACAACTTTGAACAAAGTTTTTAATGCCGCCCCAGACCGTCGCAGATCACATCAAAGGAATTTGGTGTGAATAAAGGCCGTAAGAATCAGGCACTGAACTGAGATGATTATCGGCGATTCTCACGACAAAATGCGAACGGGTTTCGTATCAGGTGAAGTCTGCACGCAAGCTACCTTGGCGTTGTTCCTGATGAAGGCTTGACATGAATGAACAGGTCAAAAGCTCGGCATGAAATAACTCATCAATTTTTGCAAGATGTCATTCCTGTGATTTCTACTATTACAGCCAATATACAAAAATTCTTTAGTGTGTTCGTGTTTGTTTTTTGGGGGTTTTTTATTGTGTTTCTTACGATTAAAGTCAGCAACTAAATCCTCATTCCGGCTCTTCCTTTACAATAAGAAATTATAAAAATATAAGATTAAAATTCTCCTCATTACACCCTGAAATTTATTGCTTTATCTCTCCCCCTCACTTGTAGCAGATCACTGCTTCTTGATGGAAATTTTTTGGACTTGGCGACTTCGTTCCACATCATTTTGGCCTCACGACGTGCACACGGTTTCTGCTTGCAGAAAAGGTTTATATATATATATATATATATAATCTTATACTTATAGTTGAAGACTTGTAATAAGAGAAGGTAATAATTTTAATCGGAAAAGGAAGAATCGGCACGTCCAAGCCCTACGCAGATACGCACTACGGAACTTTGGAGTTAACCAATAAGGTACCTGAGTTTGCAACAGTTCACGGCGATCGCGTCGTCGTTTTCAATCGTCAACGTCTATGACCTTGTTGTTATTCATAAAACATGATTTATGAGTGATCGTTTCATAAAGTTTAACTGTATTTAAGTCTTTTGGGTGGCCAAGATGAAGCACCTGTGAGATTTACTGAACATTAAACAAGTTGAAAGAAGTGAACGGGACAGTTTACACAATCCGGCTTTCTCCACATTAAAAATTGGAACTTGTAAACTAGACCAAACAGCAGCCACCTGAAGTAGGTATTCAACATTAATGAATGCCATATGCAAAGTAGGCTGATTACATGATTGTGGTTTAGTCATAGCAAAACAACCGTCAGATCTGAATCACAATTATCTTCTCAAGATGTTTAATGGACTTAAAATCACTAGATTGTCATTCACTGAAATACTTTTATTTCAAATGAGACGATTTTTGCATCTTTCAGGGAAATATTTCCCTGAATTACCGTTAAAAATTTACGACAACCACAACTGAAATCGTCGCTTCTCCCTAGTAACCTTCCTTTCTTGTCATGGTATCTTAGAATTATGTTATATAAATCTGTCGCCAAGACAGGTACTAAATTCAACAAGTCAAATTTATTTGCATCGTGGGCTAAAATCCAAAGCTACTTGAATCATCAGGGAGTCATTGTCATATCTTATGACTGGTATTTAAATATATATCCTTTCCAAATGCCACTCTGCCAATCGGAAGCGCCTATGGTAATCATTTAATTACGTACGCAAAGAGTAAGTCTCTCGCGATGGTTTCGAGTCGCGTATGACAAGTGAAGGCAAACCGTATTTACCGTTTGAAACAGAACGCCAAAAACTGGAGCTTCATCGACCGAACCTAATAAATCTATGCCACAAAGTGAGGATCTTTCTCGTTTCTTTTAACGTTAAAGAAATACCGAGCTAGTATTGGTACAATCTTAAGCTGTAGGTTGTAGTATTGTAGTATTCACTGCGGTTACAGTCAACACTCGAACAGTCTTGCCTCTTGGGGTCTTCAAATTGGCCATGGGTAATCTGTTGATGGTGTCCTTGGAAAAGATCTCTTCAGCAGTATCATCGCCACATCACGTAGTCATGGTCGGTTTGGATAACGCTGGCAAGACGAGTATTTTGTACAAATCGAAGTTAAAGGAGAACATCAAGACTTTTCCAACGACAGCTTTCAACGTTGAATGTGTATCGGTCACCAAGAAACTTAAGTTCAAGGTTTGGGATGTTGGCGGGAGAGAGTCAAACAGGCCTTTGTGGCGGGCTTACGTGAGGAGAACAGAGGCAGTTGTGTTCGTTGTTGACAGTGTGGATCAGAGCCGGATGGAAGAAGCCCGACATGAGCTGTTTAACTTAATCAATTCGGACTCGGCACAACTCAGCCATGCACCAATTTTAGTAGTAGCGAACAAGCAAGACTGTGTCGGGGCATTATCTCCCGAAATGATCGCGAAAGAGTTGAGGTTGAATGAACTTAGCGGCAAACACTTGTGGCATGTGGAAGCATCCTCGTGTTACGTCGGTGATGGTTTTAACGAAGGACTGAAAATACTTGCGAAAATGGTCGCTGAGTGTAAAGGAGAGAACTTGAAGGACCAACAAGTTGGCGAAAGGACTCCAAAACCAACCAGGCGTAAGAGGAGGAGGAACCGGCGGAAAAGAAGGAATTCCTCAAGCAGCTACGAAGGCATTATTGTTTAAGTTATTTTGCTAGAGTATTCACTTCGGTAGAATAATTGTCCTAAAGTACTTCGTGTCAAAGGCGCACACAAGAGGAATTTTGTCAGGTGAAGTTTCTTCCTGAGACACGCAGCAGTGTTGGCACTTCACTTTCTACAATATTGGCTGGATGGTTTACGAGAATCTCAGAGAACAAGCCATTAAAATTATGGAGAATTTGCTGCTAGGCACAGAAAATGCTGTCTATTCACCTAGACTTGTACAAGGATCCTTTGAAACTTTTGGGATCTTAAAGACTGGGTATATCTTTAAAAAGTATATAAGTATATCTTTAAAGTTTCTCGTAGAAATAATAAACATATTTACTACCTGCACTTGTTCAGAATAATCCTTTGGGAAGTTATCTGACACGGTTATAAAGTAGTTGCTAATTTTAGGAGATGATTCAGTTTGTGAGTACGTATTTCCAGGATGAAATCATTAGATAAGAACTAAAGTAATTAAAATCATATGGTTGCAACGAGTCGCTGTATATACAAGTGTCAAGTATTAGAAGAATTACACATATTGCAGATGAAATTTTCACTATGTTCCTCCACTTTACGATCTTTACAGCAATATAGCAGAGTGGTGAGAGCGTAATCTCTTCGCATATTTTGTACGCAGAACTGAAAAAGACAAATCAACGATGTCATTATAGATCACCGTCTGTTTTCCAATTAGTAATCAGATTCAGCTAAAATCGTTTATTGACCTACCTTTTACCCCACAAAAATACACTTGTTATAAGCTGTTTCGAAAAGACTTATCCGCATCGTATGGCATTAAGCACTTAGCACTCAAGGTTTAAGAATGTTCACGCCTATTGTAGCTGCCATGTGGAGTTAGATTTATTAGCTGCACGTGTAGATGTTCTTACACTTTGCCATGTTTTCAAATGTACAGGCGTCTCATCTAGAAGCAGTGTCACTCTGGCTGGGCATTGACTTTCTCGTGCAATATACCAACAAGAAATCAAAACCAGATTTGAAAGTCCACATAGTCAAACTATGGTAAATAGCCAAGTTAGGTATCAAAATCTTGTAAATTAATTGAAACAGAGGCCAAGAGCGAAAAGCAAGACTGAACTTGAAAGTCCTGCAACCAACGAAAAGATCCTTTTAAACAAATTGCTAGTCAGAAATTAAGTGCAATGTCAAAGAACTGAAAATAATCGCAACTTTGTTGATGATTCTTAGAATTGCACATGTTTCTTTCTTTCTCCGTAAGAAAGAAAACAGAATGCGTTTCCTACAAACGTTAATGTAAATAAAGTTAACAACACGGCTACTGAGTAAACGTCCCAGTGTTGTGGTACAATACTGATTAACGAGTGTTGGCCGTACAATGTCAACTGGATGAAAGTTGGATTTCGGTCAAAGATATTGTTCGACAAATGATGAGGCACAACGAACGTTCAATCGTTTGGTTGCTTTTCCAACATTACAAGGCAATAATGTTGGGCTTGGCTCGAAACATCTTATTTCGTTTCCGAATGAAAAGTATATGCATACAGTAGAACATGCAAAGATTTAATCATTCTAGCTGGGCTTTATACAAAGACAAAGGGAAAATTGATCTATCAAGAGTAATTATTCAGCCCCCGCCGCTCAAAGCACACGAAAGGACGTAATTCATACCAGGAATAGCATGAACGATTTTATTCACGTCAGGTGAAACCTCAGAGGGCCTCATGTGATATCAACGTTGTCAATTTTGCAATTTTTGTCTGAGTCTTCTCATGAATTCCAGGTCCCAAACAATGGAACCAGGCCGTGTCATGTTCGGCAAGATAAAATAGTAATAGCACAGGTAACTGTCTGATAACATATTCAAAATGTTCTCGCACGTTAAGATCAACTTCAAGGGTTGGACTTGACGATGTTAACGAAGGAAAAGGTTCAGGTTTTTAGTTTTTAATACATTATCATGTTTTCAACTGTGTTATTAGTAGACAAAGGTTCATTTGAGAATTTTCGAAAGTCCAATTTCGTTTATTCGTCTCACTTTTGTTTAAAAATAGCAACTGTACGCCGCGCTATTGTTCGGCGACAAATTATGATCTTTTTTTTCTGATAGGCGTGCTGAGTCTGCCGACGGGGGACAAAAGCCCCCTGCCCCTTTTGACGTCACCCCTGATTAAAAGATAGACAGCCATCTGCAATGAAAGCTCCCACGTCGAAGCACAGTGACAAGCTTTAGTAATTTTGTTGAATCCCACCAGTCTCTTTGTTTCTTTACGCACGAAAGTTTCACTTTTCCGCTTCAATATTTTAACTAACAGTAATGTGAAAGGAGTACTGCGTAGCTAGGCAGTTGTACATCAAATAAAGACAACCAAAGGGTTGTGCACTACCAAAAAAAAAATATACACAATAGGGAAACTGGCGTTTCGAGCGAAGGCCCTTCGTCGGCGTGAAACGTGAGTGAAACAATTACGCGCCTCCGGTATTGATACGCAGCCCAAGCATCTCATAATTTTATCGTATTCCTTAGCCTTAATGAAGCCCAAACCTGAGTTTGAAATCTATCCGACAAAGCTTCACAAATCATGGCCACGTGGAGACCAGTTGTCATTTTAAATAGTTAGTTTACCGTTTATGACGTGACCAATAACCGAAATAGACAAATAAACGGACTGTTATCGCGGTAAGGAGGTCTGTTTTGAACTTTTCTCACTTTCTGTTTGGATAGCTCAACCAGAACAGCTGAAAGCGAGGAAATATAATCCGCTTTCCTTTTCTCGGACTTTACGATGCGACTTCACGGAGAGAAATTTTCTATCTTAAAGCCCCGAAAACGCAACAAAAATGCATTTCCTGGCGCAAATATCATATAAAAGCTAGATTTTTTTCTTGGAAAAAGCGCAACAGTTTGTTAGAACAAAGTAGTTTTTCCACTAATTCGGCGGTCATTCACCCCCCTTGCCCTCTTCCTCTTGGTTACGCCCTCCGCAGAAGTTCCGCTCTAGCTATTATGATACCCATATATCCATGAAATCTTTGTCTAAAAAAAGTGACCCACTAATTTTTATCCTATACTGCGGATGAGCGATGAAACTCCAAAGATGTTGTGCACGAGTACATGGAAGATATGAATAAATGTACTTTTTCCTGCTAAATAATCTTAATTTTTTTTGCAATAAACGCAAGCATCTAAACTCAATCCTAGGTTAATCATTTACTTCAACTTTACTCACCAAACGTAATAATTGCTCACAGACTGCACATGTTCCATTTCTTCCCCCCAGTAAATCGAGATCGACAACTTCATGGAGAGCCCCAAACTTTGTACAACATAGAGCTGCAGGATTGGATTTCCTAGAAATGAAAACCACAGAAAAGTTCCATTAAGGCATAAGATTCCCGACTTTTCAGTGATAGTTGGAATAATGTCGTAAAACGTCAAAACAATTTTCCCGAGACTAAACTTAGGATAATCCCGAAAACTGGGTAGAAATCTTTTTTTTGACATGTCTGACAATGATTACCTTTATCAATGACAACTGACGTTACAAATCCATGAAAATATCATTTTCTGCAGCAACTTAAACCACTGTACGTACACCCAGGTTCCTTGTAGAAGCCTTTGGTGAATATCCGCGTATGAGACTTTTTAAACCTCCTGACTTCAGTTCCTTTTGTGGGTTTTTGTGAGGATTTTTTTAACTTTCTCATTTTTGTTATTACTTTGTTAAGTTTAGGGTTAGGTATGGTATTAAAGTTTTGATCCATATCTTGAATAGAGAAGTAAATACGCCTTGTTCAACGCAGTACAAAAACAATTTCGCAAGCCGAGTAGTAACCATCACTATGGTGAACTTCGGTTCACTATGGTTCACTATGGTGGCCATGGGACAAAGTGACCTCTCTCTTGAGGCAACAATCATCAGTGCCAGCGGTTACTCCCACCAAAATACCAAAAAGCGAAAAAGGAAAGAAAAGGAAGAAATTCGACCAAAAAATGTCTGTTTCTGATGTGGAAGTTTGTAACTTGGCATATGAAGGAAAATTGGTGAAACTACAGGAAAAAATTGAAGCAAACAAAGGAATTCTACACACAAGAGATCAGGTTGTTTGGTTATCAAACGAAAACAATTTAATTTTCAATTACTGATTTTTTAAAAATTTGTTAACCTGATTGAGAAAGGAAAGCAGGATCCACCAGCCGCCATGCATGACCATAAGATGAGTGGAATGTTAGTTAATGTTCCACATTAAGTTATCATGGCTTATTGACTCACTATGACTTATTTAGAGTGGTCGGGTGGCCCTGCACTGGGCAGCTTCTGGGGGCCATGCTGAAATAGTGAAGTTTTTATTGAAAAATGAAGCCGATGTTGATGCCAGAGATGAGGTATGTATCTGTAACAGGACTGGATTAGGAATTGTAAGGGTTTTACCTGAGCAAACACTATTTCTACAGGTCCCTTTAGCCAAATTTCTTTGAATAGATTTTTATTAATGGAGAATTTCAACCCTTTCCCTTCCAAAAGCCACTTTAAAAGATATAAGTGTAGGAATGTTTAACATTAATATTCTTACCTCTCAATCTGTGTTAAATTCTGAGAAGCCATGTGGGAGTGTTTGATTTGATAGGACCACACTTCCTGGTTACTTAGAATACATTGCACTTTCTGAGAAATTTCTCAGTATTTTTCAGATGAAATCAAACACTCCTTATGTAAAATGTACCATTTGAAACCATACATTAAAATAAAGTTGGAAACTTAGAAAAAGTTGCCTTGTATACCCCATAATTATGACATTTAGAATATCATTAATTTGAAGACTAGGTCACTTAGGTTGATTTTCACAAGTGTGAAATTTATTTATCAGCTAGAGTGGACACCATTGATAATTTCAGTCTCAGCTGGAATGGATGAAGTTGTGAAGTTGTTGATCGGTCAAGGAGCTGACATCAATGCCACAAACAAAACTGGACAATCGGCATTACATTATGCTGCTTCCAAAAACAGATTGCAGGTGGGTTTATTTTTACTTTTATTTTTCATATTACTGCAACTATATTGAATTTGTAAAGCTATTGTAACTTTAATGAGCAAGGAATTATTCCCTTCACTTGTTAGATTGCTGAAACCCTGTTCAATCATGGTGCTCAAGTGAATGTCTTTGACAAAACTAGCCAAGCATCTCCTCTTCACCGAGCAGCTTCAAGGTACTTAGTTACAAACATAATAGTTGTTTTATATGAAAATTTTCTTCCACTGTGCAACATTATTGTAGCATACCATTTTTTTTACATTGACCACAATTTGATACTTTCAATTATGGCAAACATTGCAATATTTTTGGTTGAAAATATAACATATTTACAAATTTCTGTACTCAGAATGCTAAGCAGTTGATAAACCAAGAATTTTCAATAGTTATTGTTCATACATTATCCCATCATGATTTAAAAAATCTTGGTTTTTCTAACCTGAATATTTATTTTGGTAAGTTATTAATTATGTTGTAGGGGACACTCAAAAATGGTAGCCATTTTATTACAACATAAAGCTGATCTTAATCATGGAGATATTGAGGGAAACACACCATTACATCTGGCTTGTGAGGAGAACAGAACAGATGTTGCACAAATTCTAGTTGAAAATGATGCAGATATCACAGCTATAAACAAGGTATGATTCAAAGAAATTATCTAAAGGACTGTATAAATTATGCATGTGTAAGATAAGGAATTGGAAAATTAAGATTTCCTCTGAATAAGTCAAATAATACTTGTAACACTCATGAAAATTATTCAGTAAGAAAGTACAGAAAAAAGTGAGTGTTTAGTCAGGCATCATATGTGATTCAAACTCTTCCTGGTTTACATACACTGTTTTTTATTTTCTTTGGTATAGATAAAATTATTTAGTATTTTCAGAAATTTTACTATAACACAATTAATGACCACACAAATTTGCATCATCAACACATATTTATGCCCAGGTTTTATTGTACAGTACATAAAACCCTCTTCTTCTTTGGCCAGAGTTTATGTGTTTGAAACAACTCTGTGATTGAAAATGCTGTTATTATGAAAGTAACTTGCACACTTCTGCTGATGAATTGGAAGACATTTCTCTCATCTTATATGTTCAGTAAAATAAATCATTTTATATTACTGAATGTAAATGCATTTTTCCCAATTTACCTTCTTCATATCCAGTGTCCACCATATCTGCCACATGCTGACTGACATGTACAAATACTTTACAAAACTTTGGCTATTATTCACACACTTGTGGGCATTTTGGGAAATCTTGGAAGGAATTTCACTGCTAAGATGATACAAAAGTTTTTAGTGGAATTATTTGTGCACTGCATTGCAAACATCAAGCATCAACGACCACCAAAATAATCTTATTTTTATATCTTACTGAAATCAAATTGAAGTAATGTAAATGCTTCTTTTTTAGGAAAAGAAAACAGCTTTAGATTTAGCAACAAAACAGCTAGCAAACTATCTCAGAAGACTGATGGAGTAGAAATGCTAGTTGTATATTAGATGTCCATCATGTAGGTGAACTGTTTGTAAAACATGGCAATACTGCATAGCTTGGAATACACAAGTAATAAGTTCAGTAATAATTCGTTATATGAAGGTTGTTGAATTGTAAGTCACAACACATTCATCCTCTTTATTGTAAGAATTGTTATCATCATTTCCTTTTTGAAACAACTTGAACAACTTTCAGCATTTAAGAGTTCATTATGTCATCTGTTTTCAGCATTTATTAATGCTGATAATCTGTTGCTCTTTCAGAATTCATAGCAAATTTGCATAATCGAGCTTAGTCAGTCGATTGTAATTTGTAGGACACGACAGGTCGCCAATTACGAATTAAATTTCAAAAAATCGAAAAAATTGCTTGCGAAAGTTTCGTTAAGACTATGAAGACTGTCAGCTGTTAAGGCAAGTGTAATATTTGAGCAGCTAAATTAACCGAATCGATATCAATACATATTTACTCACGTTGTGTCTTTAACGGATTTTAATCTCGCCAACAATCGTGCGGATGTAGTAATCCGATATTTTAACTTCTGCCACCACATGTTCCGTTTCAGCGATTTCCAATTTTCGACATAACGCACTAAGCATGGTCAATGTGACACTCTTAAGTGTTCTTCACAAGTAAAACTATACCTTAACTTAAAAAAGCTCCGATGAAGATGGATGATAAAGTCAACATATTGTCCGAAAAGTTCAGGGAATTAAAGACAAAGGCATTACAGAAAGGGGTCACAAAGGAAGAAATCGTGCACCACTACTTGAATGAAGTTAGTCTACCCTCAAAACCGAAGAGAAGCGGGAAATGGAAGATCATTTTCTTCGTGCTGTTTCTGCCGCTTTTACTAGCAGCCTTTGGGTACTATTTCTTAGACGACTTGTTCGACGAGAGTTATCCTTGTACAGTTGACCATAGTCTATTTGTCATGGAAGCTGCACGTCCTGTCGCCAATTGTGGAATGTGTAAAGGACTAAGTGAAGTGCCCAAACTTTCTGGCCTAACTGCAGAAACGTTTGCCAGTGACTACGCGTACAATGCAAAACCTCTTGTTGTCAAAGACGCGACGAAAAATTGGACTGCCATCCAAGTGTTTACATTCGAGTTTTTCCGTAAATTGTACAGTGAAAGCGAAACTGCGTTCAATGTTACAGACGAACAATGTCAGTTCTTTCCTTACCAAACAGAATTTCACACGCTGAGGGAAGTGTTTAATATGTCGAAAGAACGAGCCGAGTTTAAAGCCGAGCCATGGTACATTGGATGGTAAGCATTAAAGATAATTGCTTTAGAATCTAATGTTTTATATTTCAATTGGACTAACAGTTAAGTTTAAGTCAAAAAATATAGAAGTTTTAAATTTTAATCTTCGTTACGTTTTCCTTTAGAGGCTTACTGACGACTAAAATTCAGTATGAATTTCTCAGACTAATTATTACAAGTGGTGATTTGAATTGTAGATATTAGACAGCTGCTTGTTTTGCCCAGTTAAATTAAGCTATATGAGACATAGGAAGTAAACAATACTGCAGTTTGGTTTTTCACTGTTAAAGGCACAAATTAATATCTTGCAATCATTCGACTACGTCAAGGGTAAATATTTACCTGGAAGTCTGTACATGGACAACTTATCAGTTCCGGTTCCAAGTTGTTTACGTCTGCTTCGTGGTATCGTCCTAAACAAAACAACTGCTGAAGCAGAACTCAAAGGTCCTTTCAGTCTTTCAATACTTCCTTGGTAACCATGCCTTTAGTGTGACTACCAACAGAAATAACTCTCTCGGGATGAAGTGGCAAATTATTAGTCTTTTCACAAAAACTTTAATAAAAATCTGCATGGCTAAGCAAACTGATGTACTGCCTCTATGCAGAACAGATGTGTCTTTCAAATTCACAGATAATTTGTTCACTAAACTAACACTGGACCCAAATTTACCAAATTTAAAATTGTATGTTCTCCGGAGTTCTTAAAAAATTTAACCTGTTCACCCAGGATTTTCATTTCTTGCATTTAGCTCTAGCTTGTAAATACACTACAACACTGATGTTAATCCAGTAAAGAGCACATATGCTATACTGTAAATACCCTGACTCCTAATTATTTATATGTAGAGGCAGAACACAACAAGTATGTACTGTAGAATAATCAAGGGGTCCAAGCCTCCTACAAGCCCATACTGAAGAACATACTTGCTACATATATTCAACTATATTAGAAAACAGATCTGTTTTCTGCAACATGAACTGGTAGTCGATGAGGGAAGAGTCTGAGTTCACTACCACTCATACAAAACTCCATGGGTTTTCTAATTGTCTTGGCATAAATTTGGTTTACTTGTAGTAAACGTTTTTGGAATAAATTAAGTCAGTCTGATTGGTCAATTTGTAAAATATATAACAAATAATAAAAGGGGGACTTTAACTGGCTAATGCTAAGCTGTAACAGATGGCAGTACTTTACAACATAACAATGGTAAATTTACACTAAAAGTATTCTCTGAATTATGCCACTGTTGCATTGACTTGATCAAAGAAGGGACAGTCCCAAAATTCTGACTATTATAACCAGATTTCACAAAATTTACTGATATGTATTGCATGTGCATGTGTGGATTATGAATGCTTTGGCTCCAACTCTGAGGGTTCTTTTTGACATATAACATACTTTCTCCTGTAGGAGTAATTGTGATGGGGAGGTGAGGACTGAGCTTCGAAAACACTACAGTAAGCCCTACTTTATTCCATCTGACTCAGAACACAGTGAAACTGACTGGATATTCATGGGTGGAGTTGGACCTGGAGCAAATATGCATGTAAGATTCCACTGCAACCTTTTTTGAGAAACAGAAAGGAGACTGATGTTTTCAGAAGCCATTATCTATTCTGTTTTTGAAATAACAGAGAAAAATAATTGTTTGACTGCAACTATAGCTAAGATACATTAACTCTTGTTTAGCTGGATAATGTGGAACGACCTTCATGGCAAGCTCAACTATCAGGCAGGAAGACATGGCATCTTCGTCCTCCACCAGAGTGTGAAGCAGTTTGTCAACCTCTTGATGTTACAGTAGAGAAAGGAGAAATTGGTAAAGTTGCTTTACATACTGTACTTGATCTTTTGCCACAGCATTGTATATGTAGTGCGTGTTGTATCCTGAGTTCCCACCTTGATTTGAAATCTGATTAATATTACTTAACAAATTTTTCAATAAATTTGTGATTCTTTCAAGGAAATTCTGGCCAAAAACAATGATATAATGGAAAAGTTCACTTCCTAGCTGGCAGTTGGTTTAGACATTGATATCCACCTGAATTGTATTCTTTTAAAGTTCAATCTTATTTTTTTCTTGCAGTTGTGGTTGACACTAATCAATGGTACCATTCAACAACAGTGGAACCTGGAGAAATAAGTATCACAATTGGTTCAGAGTTTGACTAAAAAACAGTGTTGTCGTGAGGAGGGTGGGAAATATTTATGTAAAGTGACACTAGTACAATTCTAAACTGCAGGTCAGGACTTGAAATTCTTTCAATCCAGTTGTCTCATAGCCAACAATTTCAAGTATTTACTGCACCTCTAAGGTTTAGATTGATCCATGCAACAATTTTCTGGCATTTTGTAGTAAACATTACCAACTGGTATTGGTTTTAAGGGTTCTGAAGAAACATTTGATGGAAAATAAAAATGAAAGCTTCAGTTTATCCATTTCAATTGTATGGACCTGTATTTGATTTTTAAGTGCCACTAAGGTTGAGTTTAGCTTTCTTTTGCTCTGTGAAGTCATGCAGATGCAAGAACAACCAGAAAGGTGTACTAAAGCTCTTTAAAATATTACTTTGTGGTTGCTTGGGGCAACTAGAATGACATGCTAATTTCAACCTTGTAGGTGAATTTTCAAATGTGTTCTCCTCAACTTGAAATGTGAGGGGTTTAGTTAGTGATGTGTGTGAAACTTAGATGTCTGTGCTAACAGCAGTGAAACTGCTGCTCTATTAACCTGGTACAAGTTAACTACCAAAATGCATCATCACCATGCAAAGTCTGAGAATTATTTATGCATACCTCTAAATTGTTCAAACTGTTTCAGCAAACTGTATGTTATGCAACTAATTTTTCAACAGTTCTCTGTAGACCAAATCATGAATCCAATTGAGTAAACTTCATTCTTCTTAAAAAATGACAATGAAAGCCAATCTTATTCTGTTAGCAAAGTGAATGAAATTAGGCTGTTCCAGTCCATTAAGTTAGCTGGTTTGTTTGGCAGCTAAAATTAAAACCTTGTATTGGTGTCCACATTTCCATTTTGTTCTTTAAACATGGCACTTAATTTTCCCATTAAATTAAGGAGCAGGTGGTCCACTTTATTGAATAAAATCATCTGTCATTAACATGAATAAAATATATACAGTAGCATCCTTGCCTCTCAGAGTATTGAAAATGGAAAGAGTTGCTGTTGAAAATACAATAAGCCATTTCTGTTACAAAAGCAAAACTAAAAAATCAGTTGAATTAATATGAACAGAAGTGTTTCTTATTTAATTTAATATTGGATTTCTGTTTGTGGTATGCTTATATTATAGGATAGTACAATAATTATAATTTATTTATATCTAAGAAGTTAAAAACTCAACATGTACTCAATGGAAAAATGGCACATTAAATTTAATTACAATAGGTCCTGTATTTTGATTGTCCTCCTCACAGCATTTGAAAAACCTTCCTGAAATTTGAACCAAAAAGGTGACTTGGATTTCTTTTGAGGGTTGTCTTGGCATGACTCACCTAAACATCATAAAAAAGCCACCCACTCATACAAGAGAAAGTTTAAAAATGCCATTTAAGTAGACATCCCAAACATTTAATTTTATGCAGCTGCAAGCAATTTTGAATTGACTGGGGCTATGCCCTGTGTAGCCACCTTTGGCCAATTAATTTGGTAACAGCCTGATTAAAACTACACTAACTATACAGTTTATCCAACCATGATAATCTGTTGTCAATTTATATAAAACCATGTTCCATTATTGTACTGTATTGGATTTGTATTAAGTCTTTGAGCAATTGTTTTTTTTATAACTGATATAATACTGTATCATTCAGCATTGTTGTTAAACATTTTCATGTAGCCTTTTGGAAACTTACCACAATTTGTCATAGATTTGGGTACAATGGGTCGGCCAAAGAAGTCTTTTTCTTGCTAAATTTCAAAATAAAAGTCTTTTAAAACCAGAGATGTTGCTGCACTTTGCAACTTCATATTGAGAAGGTAGGTAGGTATACTGACTAGTGCAATGAACAGTATTCTTACTGTGAGGCAGGTTTGACATTAAAAGTATTTCAAATGGTCTCTAAACATTTCACCAACTTACTGTTACTTTATCAGCAGCTGGCTTGAGTTCTTTAGGTTTCAGCTGTAAGACCAGAGGACTTGATGAATTTGCATTGGTTACTTGTCCTTTAGTCTGCATTTTATTTCTGCCATCTTTTTCACTGTTTTCAAAAAAGAAATCCATAGAATTCTTATCTGCTGCTAGATATGATTGGTTTTTTTTGCCCATTATTGTCATAAAGTGCTTGCACACTACACTAACATAATCCTTGCTGTGGGGAATTTCTGGTTTAGTATCAATCCTTGGTCACTCTACAAGGATACTAGACTGGTCTGGGATTGCTGGTAAATAGCAGTTGATAGCATTACACATGTCACCACAATACAGTTTCAATGAAGCTAGAAAACTTACACATTAGCTCTCTTTATGGCTTTTTCCATCCTTCGCATTTTCTCTAAATCAATCTGGTGTATTTTTTTAATGTTAAAGAGTTAGTCTCTGTTTATTACCAGTAATATGTCAACATTTACACATTTAAAAAATTTCAATTTAATTCATTCATTTTTCAAATGATAATTTCAAGTGGTATAGTATGTGGAGTACTGGCTATCAACTCACCTCTCTTGCAATTAGCTGTTTGGTGGCATAAGTCAGTTGTTTATGTTGGGGCAAGCCAGGAAACTTTACAACATCTTCAATATTACTAAATAAGTCAATTTTGTAAATACACATTGAACAAAGCATGGTTTAGTGTTACCCTAATAATCAATACACAATTCTTCATTAAACAGAACGAATGTGTAATATTAATAGCAATTTGAACTTCACTGACATTATGAAATCTAATGGAGAATAGTCACATTTTGACTTTCACATGGTACTTATCATCAAAAACCTGGGTTTGATTTGACTTTAAAGCAAAATTGTAAGATTTCCTTTTCAGATGAGTAAGCCCCCAACTAAAGAATCACCATTGGTAATGGCATAATTTCTTTATTACAGAAAAATGCTATTTGTACTTACGGATCCAACAAATAGGTGTAGTTTCCTTCAATACTTCTCTCTTGATGGTATGTCAAGTTATATGATATCATAGTATTGATAAGACCTACTAACTGTTGTTTTTCACTTCGACTAAACAGCTGTGTGTTAACCTTCAAACAACAAAGATAACAGTGTCAGTGGCTACAGCTTAAACAGGTAGAAGAACTGGTGAAAACTATACAGTTGTTTACCGGTCGAAGGGCAGGTGTGATAATATGCAGGAGAAGTGGCAGAACTTCTACAACCATTATTCTTGTATCCAAGTTCTCAAAGATGTGAGGAGATATATCATTTAACAATGATGTTATGATATTTACTGTCTTGGTTTCTTTTAGTTTGTTCTGTAAGAAAAAATCAACAATTTACTACGGAATCTACTTTTAAGGAATGGTACAAGACAACAAATTGGTTGCTTGCCGTACTTCATATTTAGTGCTTGGATAATTGAGTTTTGGCTGAGAAGGACCAGCAAAGAACATATGAAATGCAACTGATAAGAATGGTTGATATCTCATTAACACAAAATTTTGCTGTTGCTGAAGACTCTTTGAAACCAGGTCTGCAAACTCTAGCCATTCTGTTGCTGAGACTACCTTCAAAATAAAAGCAATACAATGATTGAAAAAGCTCCATTTCATGTCAAGACCATGCAGCCATAAATACTGAAGCTTACCAGATTTAAATAAGCATCTTTGAATTTCATGTTTAAATAATTTTCAAAGATACCTAAATGTAAAACAAAGAGGAAGAAGATAATTTTAGTATTTCCTTACTCATTGACAATATCCTGTATTTCCAAATAAGAATACTGCATAACTACAGAAGAATATCCCAGTAATACCCAACTGAATACAGAAAATTTATTTGTACTTCTAACTCTGAAATACCTAGTTAAAGGCCTCCAATTACTGTGGTTATGCTTATAATTAGTTTTTAGTGTATCACCAATGTCATTACTTTTTGTGAGACAAAAAAAGTGACCCAGTCATCCAAACAATTTAGTACACTGAATTTCTCAGATGAGAGAAGTGTCAACTTACCATCCTCAAGTTTATTATACTGTCCATTTGATGATACTAAATGCAACATGTTGTAAAACCTACAAGTGGAACTACTTATTTCAGGATTTCTGATGGGATCACCAAGGCTAAGGTTTGGCAATATGTTGGCTTCTTGCACAGGAGTTTTGAACAGCAAAGCAAACCGATTCTTCTTTGGCCGAGGAACTTGAAAGATTGCATGCCAAAGAGAGAACAGGCTTTTCTGGGAGTCTTTTTGTCCAATATTGGCAGAATGAATAAAGTCTATGCTTAAGCTTTTATTCTTTTGTCTAAGAAACTAGAAAAGTAAACAGAAATAATAATGTCTACAACACTTCTTTTTACTAAGAACTTAAAGTTTAATAATTATGCATAATTAACAACTTTTATCAAAACATTCAGTCGCATCTATAACATAATTAGGGCAAAATTTGTTTTGGGGGGCTTTTTATTGGGATAATTCTTTAAATAAGACCACATCAAACTGAATTATAATTGGAGTCTTCTACAGGTAAAGTATGGATGGAATAGTATTTTTATGTATTTTGACTATGGAGAGGAAATGCAGAGAAAAATTTATTTATGAGCTTAAGGAAAGAAGGCAGAATTAATGTTTTTCAATGAACAGAGAAGTACTGTCATTATAAGTCCACAGAAGGATTACAAAGGTCTGGAGTTGGTTACTATGGGGTGCTAGGAACTTTGCACCCAGAAAGTTGCCTGTGTAACACTGCTAGGCAAGAAAATTTATGCCTGAAATAAACACTGAGAAGATAAGGTGAACTGCCACAGATTTTTATTGTTCAGTTTCGTCTTGAAGTCTTCAAATATAACTAGGACTGCCAAGAGGACAAATTTCATTTTAGATATGCACCAATCACATGAATTAAAATGTAAAAATGAATAATTATTACACACATATTATGTAGGGTACCTGTAAAGTGTTCAAGCAAGACCTAATATCATTTTCAGCCTTTTCACATAAAGCTAACAATGCATTCATGTCAGTTTGAAGAACTTCTTTCTTGGACACCTGACCAAAAATATAATTGAGGAAATTCTGTATGAATGTAAATTATACCACAAAACTCAATTTTTATGGTTTTACTAAAAGTTCTAGATCTGCCCCAGGTTTAAATTTGTGTATTGTCATCCATTAAAAATACAACAAAGTCTTACAGTGCCACATACCTCCATCAACCTCTGAGCTAGTCGTCCAGAAATTGTGGGTGGAAAAGTCAGCACAAATGCCAACTGGCGGAGCTGTCTCAGTGCAGGTACATATCTGTAGCAAAGTATAAAAACTACAATTTAGGTGATTTTTAATTATGACAGTCCTACAAAATTTACTTACTTACGGGTCATTACATATACATATGATTGGACGTGACAGCATTTCTGCTTTCTTACGCTTCTTTTTCTTCAGCTGCTTACTGGATTCTGTCAAAATATGCAAGCACAAAATTAATATTTTAACTCATGTCAAAATGATTCAGTATGCAAGGTGGCATCATAAGTACCTGAGTCTTTGTTCTTTATCAAAGAGAGTAGGACATTGATTGCAGGCTAATGAAATGAAATGCAGGGTGTGATTAATAAACACAAAAAGGTTCTAATGTCAAATAACATCCTTTGAATACTTAATATTGGTCAGTTATCTCCTGAGATTAACCTAGCACTTAGTTGGTCTTTGAGGTTGAGTTGATATTAATAGTGCAGGATGAGGTTATTTTTGTGTTTTATACAATGTGGAAATCAACCGTCAGTATGTACAATAATATATTATAAACACTGTACATGTATTAATAACCATTGATTATTATACATTGTTGGCTAAGGTTGGATATGCTAATTATTTACCATTATTAAAATAGCATACTTCTAGGTTTTCATGAATCACTTTCAAGTTGTGCAATCAAATGAAAATGATAGCAGGACATTTGCTCTATCATTCCCTCTCCTTAGGTTTTATATTACAGAAACAAACAGTGAAAAATATACTCACAGTTGGTGCTCCATCAATTTCATCAATAACTAAACAGTTTGGTCTTTTTCCAGAATCCAGCACAGACTGCATTTGTGTGGCAGATTCAATCTTATTTCGGAACACATCTACAGATCGGTCATCACTGAAAATTAGAGTACCAGTAATTAAAAAATTATCAGCCTGTTCTGACAAAAGTGACAGCAAAGATACAGTGTACAAGAATGTTATTAAATAGTGGTTGACCAGCAATCTAATTGGCTTGTAAATTATACTGTTTGAGTTACCTAATATGGGCTTTTCAGCAATCAACATAATCACTATTAAAAATGATTCATTCAGGTAGTAATGACTCAATAAGTGATATGGACATGTGCCTTAGAAGATACATATTATATACTGTCAGTGTTCTAGTCAGCTTGGACAAGCTACCCTAGTTTGCATATTGCTGATAAATATTCATGAATGTACAGTAATGAGTATCTATGAGGTATTGACAAGGTATAAGACTGCTATAATTATAAATAAAATTGGCCATTTGGCTTTGGTCATTTTGAGAGTAACTGTTCATTAAATGAGTATAAAGCTTGAAAATATCCAATTGAAAACCTAAAATTTTCCATACTGCTTCTGCAATTGTGATTATAAAATGCAGAAAAAGTTGGCACACAGAAAACAAACAAACAAAATGTCACTGAAAAAAGTACAGAGACATCCTCTCATCTTGGCCAACCCCTTGTAGAACACTGACTGAAGCCCAAAACAGGTCCAGTGGTTTTATTCCTTTCAAAACTATGTAATTCATTTTATCAGAGTTACAAATAAACTATTATTTGTATTTGAAACTTCAGATTGCGTTACCTGGCATTCATTTCTACCACACTGTATCCAGCATGTTGAGCAACTACATGTGCAAGAGTTGTCTTCCCAAGTCCTGGTGGACCACACAGCAAAGCAATCTGAAAGCAGTCAATTCCATAAAACTGTGTAAAAATTTAAGGGTACTGCTTGTGTTTGAGAATTTTTTTGCCAAACAACAACTGACCTTATTAACTGGTCTTCCTGTAGCATCTAATTCCTAGTTAAAAATAAAAAAAGTAATTAAAAAAAATGAAATTCACCCAATTCAATTATAAGGGTTCACTAAAGCATGACATTTAGGAAGTATTGCAACATAAATGCCAGGTTGAATTACCATCCACTCATTATCCTCTACTTGGTTGTAATGATTTCTCTTGTCTTTCTTTTGTGATTGTTTTTTATCACTTTTCTGTTTGTTTGGTTTGTTTATACCAAAGACAGTGGAGTCCCAAAGCTTCAACCAGGACAGCAGGTTTCTGTTAATCCCCTTCAAATTAGAAATGTATATTCAAAGAGTAGGTATATATAAGGGACAGTCAAATGTATACTTTAGTTGAGGGCATCATCCCAAAATGCTGATGAAGTAAGTCCTGTAATAAGCTTAATCATTCATCACTTTATAAAGTCTTTAAACATGGTCAGATGGAGGTTGATGTTTGAAGTTATTTATGCTGTACTATATAAATATGTCCATGTACATGTATACATCTATGCAGAGTTTATTTACTGTATGCATGTATGTACATGGATATGAACTGTAATGAATCAAAGATAGACAACTTCTAAAAGAAAAATATAATCGAAATGTCTTTGTTGTGTGACCTGCAGTGAGGTAACATGTTTGTGCTAATACAATAACTTAAATTTACTTAACTTACGTCATCACTTAAGAGCTCTATGTATGACCTGGGAGAGTATTTATCCACCCAAAGGACTTTCTCTCTTACTCTGCCACTGTCTTCTTCTGTATCATCAAAATCATTGCAACCATTCATCACATCCTCATGTATGACACTGACAAGATAAAATACTGATACTCAATAAATTAAGTAAAATACAAAGTTAGAGATTTGAAGGAATTCTGGATATCTACAGGAGTAAAGATCCTTTTTAACTCTTAACTACAAGCCAGCCAACATAGCTTGCCCTGATGCATAAATGGGTCAAACTATGATACATGTAGATTACTGTACAAATCAATTTAAGCTGTATAAACTTGAAATTTCTGGAAGAAGCAACAGAATTTTTAAGACTCAGTTGAGTATGGTGGCTAAGATTTTAGTAACAGGAAACAGTTAAGTTTGAGAACTTCATTTGGTTATTAAACTTAGTCTACAACAACAACAACAGTCGTTTTACGACCATTTTCCCTTTGTCTACCTACTTGTTTAATGAATCAGTTATTTTCTTGGACTCCTCAAGAAGTTTAACTCTTCTCTAAAATGGTATGAATGACACAGGTGTTCATTTTGTATCAGTACTTCAACCCAATAAGGAAAAAGGGTGAGTTAATGGCTGGAGTATAGTTCAAAAATGGTATTTCTCTGAAATACAGGTCCTGCAATAACAAAAACAACACTAATGGCAACATAAACCAGAGCAATAACCACATCAAAATCACCACCATCACCATAAATTGAGAGGAAAACAACAAAAATTTTAACTGTGAGAGCAACTACAATAAGAATTATAGCAGTAACAATTATAAACCACATCAAAAACAACAAACAGACTACTCTAGGCATAAAGTTAATCAAATAAATATACTTGTTCATATACAGTCTCTTTAAGAACAGAGAATGGTATTCCAAGAAGGTGGTTTGCTCTTTTACTATGAAGAGTTTGTCTACTTGTAACCTACAGTGAGAAAAATACAATCTCAATTTAGTTCATCTATTCTTTAGTAAAGACAAATAATGATGCTCTTATGTGATAGTGTAATTATTATTGCTATTACATTACTATAATAATAATTATAATGTTAAGGTTGGAACTAAAAGTCAACAGACAATTATTTGCTGTATGTAGAATAATAAAATGTAACTAACAGAATGGACAGCATCTACATATCAATTACTACCGTATTACTAAATCAGCAATATTAGTCAGGTGAACTTAAATCACATATTCCCTTTAGCACCTTTGTTTAGCAACGACACCTTTACAATCAGTATCCTAATACTGTATTTGATGAATAAAATTGTCAGTGGCAGAGCCAGGAAACAAAGGACCAACAACTTGCCAATTTTCCTGATGAGTAATATTTTTGGGAAGGGGGAACAGATAAGTTTACAGCACATTCATTTGCTTACTATGACCTGAAACTTCAAAAGGTTTGTCCACCTCAGAGACAAGACCTTAGCTATATGAGAAAATACTTGTACAATTTTAATTCCATTATACCAGAAAACTATTTACTGTAACACATTTTCTATTAAAATAATTATGCTACCTTGTCTGGATCCAGTGAATTATCCTTGTTTAACAAAAGATAGACACTTCTCCCCTTGTCACATCCTGTCAATGAAATGCAGTCTTTACCAAAGGGAGGCCGTATAAAAACCTGTGGTGTTGTGAGGGTTGCCTTAGGTGGCAAATTGCTAGTAGTATTTCTGTTGCTTGGTGAAGATGGTGAACTTCTTTGATGTTTGTTTGGTCGTGTAGTTCTCTCTGGACTGATGTTTATGCGAGCTCGCTTTGCAAGGGAATCTAAAAGTTTTATAAATTTGCAAGTAATATATTATATAGATGTCTGTCAGAAAGATGTTGATAGTATTACACAGCAAACAGGTTCATAATAATTCATATAAAATTATTGAAGATTTATAAAAAGAGAATGGAATATCTTCTATTAATAAATTTAAAAAATCATATATTGATGTATTTCAGACAGTCACGCTTTTCACCATTACAGCGTATTACCGGTAATGTACATTTCAAGATTTTGTCTCCTCTATACAGGACTTAATCTTGTCTGGACAGGACTAAGACTTACATTTGGCTAGGGTAAGTAAGACTGGAGTACTTATCCCAAGCCCAGTACAAGTCTGCAAAAGTTTTACCTCTGTAGATCATTGATTATTTATTCATTAATTTTTA
Source organism: Heliopora coerulea (assembly GCA_030142905.1). Lineage (NCBI taxonomy): Eukaryota > Metazoa > Cnidaria > Anthozoa > Scleralcyonacea > Helioporidae > Heliopora > Heliopora coerulea. The sequence continues at coordinate 1,371,198 of JASJOG010000074.1, read as the reverse complement.
AACCAAAAATTCTGTTACATTATGGATTTATGGTAGAGTCAAGAAATGTTACAGACAGTTTTAAAAAACATTTGTCTTTTTACTTGAGTATTAATAAGCCTCTTGCTTACTCAAAAAATATTTTTTCTTATTATGGCCAGAAAGCTGTAAGGATTTGCTCTAATCGTATCCTGAGCCAATCAATTGGGAAGCAGCAGTATGTAAATTAACATTGTTCCACCATCAAGTACCATTATACACTTTCTGTTTTAATGTAGCTGCCATCAGGACATAAATTCAACCCACCACCAATTAAAACTGCCACCATTGTATACCTTGGGAGACACCATTGTCAAGCATTTCCTCTCCACTTTCATCATCAGACAGTAGGGCATACATGTCATCAATCTGACGTTTCACGGCTTGACTCACACCATTCATGTGAATTGTCTGCTCAATATCAGCTGGCTTGTCTGGTGTAGGAAATATCAAACTTTTTCGAGATTTAGGATCTCGTCGATAAGCAACATCATCTGTTAAAATAATACCAATATTCAGCAGTGGTGCAAACAGGTCAATCTAAGTATTGTTTCCCCCACACCTTCAGGGGAACAAAACTTAAATGGCCACTATTTGTCATTTAAGTAATGCCCCCACTCCCGGAACCTAGTCATTAAAATGTCAATGATTAAAGGAAGGCTGACAAGACTCCAGTTACCCTTCTGGTCCAAGACATCTCTCCTTGACAAGTAAAATCATCTGGCATTAGCCAGAGTAAAATCGAAAAGTCGACTATGGACCGAAAAGAGTTAACTGAGGTGTTCTTAAAACAAAACAACTGTTCAAGCTTCTAAAAACCATCTAGACCAAATCGAACTGACGACCATTTTCAAAACCAACTCATTAATAAATCACTTATCTTGTTTTGGATATGACGTGATAAAATACTGATCTGCATTCGGCAAACTTTCATCCACCAAATTCTCAAGCAGAGTCTTCTACTCTTTACGTGGCAATTTTCCGGGAGGTCTCCACTTGACTCGTGAAGTATAAGTTGGAGAATTGCAACAGTACCACGTAAAGGGTCGGTAAGGATAGTTTTTTAAGATATATTGCTTGAATTCAGTCAGGTGAAGAACTCCTGTCATGTTTCATTTTTCCCTATGCCAGCATTATCAATATATAAATTCTAATAGAAATATGTTCAAATTTGATAATGAATAAAAATAATTGTTATACAAGCTTACCATCCATCTCATTTAGCATTTCCAGTTCGTCAGCATATCGACTTTCGAAGTCATCTTGATAAGGAATTTCCCACTCCTCCATTTTAAACTGCTATAACTGTAAAATGTGCAAACAAAATCTTCGTTTCTCGAACTTTGGACAAGAATAATTGACGAAAATTGGTAACAAAGACTGAAAATGGCGGCAGTTCCCGCCAAATATTCGTACCTCGACCCAAACCCCCAGACTTTGACACAAGATAATCACCAGTGACCGATTGACTTCCGTCGTTAATTCTGGGGAGTGGAGTTATCAGGACGACATTAGCATGTATAGTTGCCATACAACAGACTTGGCCTGCTTTATGAAGTAATTTAACCGCAATTTTTGATCTTTTATGACTGCAACATACCATTTATTATTTGCGGAAAAGATGCGCCATGCATGTAACTGTTCTATTTTTCTAAGTTGGTGCTAATCCAGAAAAAAAGCGGTCGATTCCAAGGTTGATTTTTGGAACTTTCGTTTCCTCATTTATATTTAAACGTTGTCTGTGGTCGTCTAAGACGTAGATACTGCAGTATGTATTCATTCTTATGTAGCAGGTACGTCCCTCAACATGAACGATTTTCACGTGAAACATGGCGACAGGGCCACCGAGAGGGGGGCAGGGGGGGCAACTTGCCCCTGGCCCCCTAAAATGTTTGCGTTTTACGTTTTTGACGTAACGAAGATTAAAGACAGTGACATAACGGATGGCAGTTGGGTTAGAGCAATAGTTATTACCCTCAAAATGCAGGGAAACAGCGTTTCAGAGTGTTGGAGCCCCAAAAGGGGGACGGAGGCCCCAAGGACGGGGGCTTATTATATACATGACGTCATCAAGGGCCCCAAATCGATATTTTGTCCCGGGCCCCACAAAACCTCTCGGCGGCCCTGGCAACTGACGCCGATTTCAGTTAACCACCCAGCCCTTCCTTCACCATATCTTTTGTGGATATTGGTGTCTTATTGACGGTAATGCACAAGCTTCAAACACTTCTTATTTTTGTCTGGTCGTGCTTGGTGCTGTCATGTTGAAGAGCGTTAGATGTTGTTTCATATTTCAATGTTTTCACGAAATATTTTTAGTAATACTTTTCTGCAAAAAATGTACTTTTTCTCACCGACCATGGGTATAGTAAAGTTATACAACCACTTGATGGAAATTAACAACCAAACTTTTTCTTTGCTTTGATGAGGTTTGTAAAAGCAGCTTTACTAAAATTCAATCGCTAATTTCCTTGAAGTCATGGTATTAACTATATAAGTTTGATTACTTAAGAAACACATTTGATTGCAAGAACAACCATGCTTGGTTTTACAGCCTAGCAACACACACAGAAACAAGTGCTTGTTGGGTTTGGTTCACCACAATATCAACAGTTATCCACAGTTTGTCTTAACCCTAACTTTTGGCTAATAAAAATCACATTGTTCTAGATAACTGTTGGTATTATTGTTTGCCCCATTTGTACACTTACTTAATATACATTTGCTTAAATTTTGTAGCTATATTTTTACAGCTTTTGCCAAGTCACCCTGATGTTAGTCACTTTGCTCATCTTCACTAGCAATATGTTCAACTTTTCTTTTCTTCTTTGCTGGTTCTTTACTGATCACTTCAACAGCATCAGGTAATGAAGTATGAATTGGTAAAGCTATAGAGTTTGACGATTTAATATTTAATGACTGGATATTTGTCCATCCTCTGGGAACTATTTTGGCAATTTCTCTAACTGCTTCCACAATGTTATCCACAATTTCATCTGCTGTCATTCCTGTGTGAGCAATTCGTATTGCACTGAAGAAAAAAAAAAGAAACCTTAGTTTTTTAGTCTCCAACAATAATCATTTGAAGAAAGACTGGTGCTTCAAGCACTTGCTAGACAAATGAAATTACATTTATTAAAACCTCTTTCTTCTTGTTAACATTTAGGTTACGAGTACCTGAAACATTTCAAATATCCTAACATCACTTTTCTCTTTGTTCAAATCCATGGTAGATTTCCTGACGACTTTTGAGAAAAATTATGTTATTGCAAAAGACAACAAGCATTCACCATTGAACATGTGAGATGAGGAACTTTTCATTTAGGATAACAGAAGATATTCATTTTGTCTAATCCGACCCAATGACATCATACACATGATCTTTTATTCTACTGAGAAAATGCACCTCGTATACTTTTGGTCTTCAAACATGGACAAGTAGACTGTGGTCTGGACTGGTAAGACTCAGAATGCATACTCAGATTGGACACATGGTATCTCCAATAACTTCCCGTCCTGATATACTATATTGTTGGCAGGAAGTTAAGTTAACAAACTGTCAACTCAACATCAGACTGCTGAAAACAGCTGTTGACAAAACTGAGGATACTGCTAAAATACATGTAAGTTGTTTTAAATGATTTTGCATGAACTCAAGTACATATAATATTTAGTGTGTGCATGTAATCTAGCAAGTACTAATGGAAGGAACAAACTAGAAATCAATAAGTTTACAGTAACTATGGGTACATTTAGATGCATAGCTAATCTCTCTACTTTACCTGCATGGTCCTTGACCAACTTCTAGCAAGGTGCATTGCAAAGCTTTATTTATCTCTTCATTTAGTTTAGTCTTCCTTAAATCTACTGGAAGTGGAAACCTGAAAAATTTCATTCTGCATTAGGAAGATATAAAGCAGAAGGATAAAATTCATAGACTGTATCAATCAGTAGCAAAGAAGCCTGTCCTGGATGAATGATTCTGAAATAGAATCATACCCTGCATATCCTTACAAATTTCTCTTGCACTTATATAGAATTAACTATTTCCACACAGCACAATACTTCCATTATTATTATTACTCTGGCTAATGTCACACGACATTACTTGGCACAGGGAGAGTTCTTGGAGTAGAAAAGTTAAGCCAATTTACTGTTTCAAATCAAATTAACAGCTCAGCTGGTTAAGCAGTAATCTCGATACCCAAATATGCAAGTTTGCTTCAGGCTCACGTCAACTCAGTTTTTTGAAACTGAGCTTTGCAATGTAGGTTGATCATGAAACGTTCTCTTCACCTCATCATAATGGGGAACTAACAACTACCTGATCTTCATTATGAATCACCTTTGCAACTAGTCAAAAAAAAAAAATAATAAGAGGAATAAATTTTCTAATAAGTTAAACTCACTTTTTCTTCCTGAAAAACTCTTTTCCTAATAACTTTGGTAGGAAATGGTATATTCTGTTATCACATAAGAAGAGATCATACATGGCAAGCAACTCTCTGCGAGATTCGAATGATTTGAAGTTCTTCCTTAACTTTTGTATACTTATAACCTGAAAAAAGTCAGAGGAAATATATGAAGTCTAAAAATTCATGACATGTTAATACAAGTTTACATGATAGCAACATGTTCTATACAAAAAGCAGATCTGATTTTAAAGAAAATGATTAACTTTCTCTATAATGCTATTCAAATTATTTTTGCAATAAGATCTACTTCAGCTTTAAAAAGAAAGAAGTCAAAAACTGATCCATATGGACCTACAAATGTAAACCTGTAATGATGATTTATTTACAAATAGTTAATGACAATTTTACATCAGAAATAAAACCAAAACAAACCTTGGTCATTCCAGTGACTCCTTTTTGTTTTAAAGTTTCTTTCACAAGTGAGGCTTTTTCTTTTGTAAATAAACAAATATCACATTTGCTTGAATACAACTGATTAGGAAGTGGTCTATGGAAATTAATGACACAGTTGAGTGTGGGAATAAAAATATGGTAATAGGGTCATTACAGTAGTAGTACAATGGTACTGCATGAATGGATAGCCCTTACAAGGCCTATAGCAATGTACTAGCTAGTGTGTATATTACACAACTGATTGTATGATAATGACAAGGAAAATGAGAGGGTGAGAAGAAAAAATCATATGGAACTTGGCAATAAGAAAGGGTGCTCATGAAATTAAAGGACAGGACACCCTCTTATTTAGACCTGACTAGAACTCTGCATTCAGGAGAACAAAAACCATAACAAGCCAACAACTTAAGAAAATAACTATAATAAAAAAAACTAAACCAAAACTATCCACCTTAGAACTTGATGTTTAAGTAAACACAAGACACTTTTGGTAATATTTGGTCCAGATATTACCATCATTATGGTAATATCTGGACTCTATTGCAGGGTCATTATCAAACTAAAATATGACCCTGCAATAAACTCAACATATTACCATGTACCTGTGTCTTTTCTTGTGTTTACTTGAATATCAAGTTCCAAGATGGATATTTTCAGCTTAGTTTTTTTTTTCCTACTATATTAAGAACAGTTTGGTTGAAAATGAAGGTCTGACATAGAATATCATTTCCAGTACAGCCAACATAGAGACTAGAAAATTATTTCATATTTAATAATGACGAGATCTAAAGCTTTATTGTTCACATCATATGATTACAGATCAAATTTACTTAATTGTGATGTCTAGAATGAAAGTTAGATTTTGTTATTACTAAAATATATATGAGCTGTAAATTAAGTTTGGTTTCATTCTAAAGAGAACACTTGATGAATTGACCAAATTTGGTCAATTCATCAAGTATTCTGTTCATATTATCCTGAGGATGATTCTGAAATTTCATTGTTAAAGAAGTCCTCTTTCATGTCTTATTTCTCTTCTTGAGTTATTCACGTTTGCTTGACAATCAAATGTGACATTAATCTACACACATAGATGATACACGAGACTGAATATCCCCAAGTGATATTTTGGATCACATGGCTTATATAATTTCCCTTGATAGGACATGTATAAAAAAACCTTGACCAGCCGACAACTTCAAAAAATATAAGAGAAAGCAAATTCCGAAAACCAAGGCCATCTTTCAACTTAAGATTTAAGTTAACAAAAGATGAAAACTGTGAAATGGTGATATTTCGATTTTATTGCAAAATCATCTTCAGACCAAGTGGAATCTTAAGTTGAAAGATGGCCTTGGTTTTCGGAATTTGCTTTCTCTTATAGGACGTGTATTTTGTTCCCATTATAACAATATTATAGAGGATACAATACACATAAGTGGGCTCGGCAGTTTGTACAGCTCAGATCCCAAGTAGTTTCAAGTATGTGCTTGTCGTGTCTGCTATCATGGGTTGGAGCAGAACAATGTTTCTTAGTCCTCAGTTTCACCATCACTTCTTATCGTAAGTTTGTTACGAACAATTGATTTACACAATGAATTCAAACTGAATACTGTGATGTCCAACGTTCGTTAATCCGTATGTAATTATTACTAAATATGTATATGATTCAAAGATGTATCGGTATCTTGTTCGAAATATCGGTATGTGAATCGTGGGAAAAAGTTTCGTGATTCAGCGATATATCGGTCCGTTGTCGCAGGTCAGCAAGACACAACGTTGTTTTCAACTTACATTCTTTTAGGCTTCCTATCAGGCTGAGGAATCTTCTTTAATGCCATCTGTACCCAAATGAAATCATTTTCTTTCAGCAACTCCAAGCTCTTCGTCCTCGTCTTTTCGAGGTACTTTAATAGAGCTGGAACAGCTGCCTCAACCTTCACAAACAGAAATATTTTTGCAGATTACCATGTAATATCAAATATTTTGAGTTTAAGCTCATACACACCATATAAATATAGTATCTGATGAACTGACATAAATAAAAAGCACCGAGAACACGAAAATTCCCCCCCAAAATACCTGGGTTTTTTCCAATCGACTTTCTCTCACGACCGCCATGTTGAAACACGTGGTTTGGGAAATGAGGCTGACGAGCCCAAATAGGGAGACCAGCGGTATTTCAAACTGCCCATATTTCAAAAATTTTTTCAATTTGTATATTCATTTCCATCGCGTTTTCCCTCCAAGTTTATTTGATTTCCCTTCTACTCTGTAACGATATCAGGGCTATGAGAACAAACGAATCAGTTGCCCTCTCCTCAGATGATGATTAAACAAAACAAAATGAAACAAGGAATTGCTTGCACTGAGACCTTGAGTGAGATCATTTATTAGTGGATCACTAGGGAATGGCAAGGAGATTTTCATGATTATCTGACACTGCCGAAGTCTACTGAAAAATGTTGTCCGCCGCTCTACCTGTTGAGCTATCTAGTCCACAGGGAGTGGAGGCGAGTTTCATGCACGAGATATTCTCGCAACAACTTTAAAAAAAAAATGAAAAGGGAATGACAAATTGAACGCCTTTTAAAAAGGTTTCTCCAGCAACATGTGTCTGTAAGACAGACACGCCTAGGCATCAGTCACTGAAGTAATATCATACAAATATCAAGTCTTAAACGCCAAGGCGGTAATAGACGTCAATCTTGATGGGGAAGGGGAGGTAGAAGAGAAAATTTCATCACTAACCTACACTGCTAAAGACTACCCGAAAAATTGAATTGGCTTTAGCGGGTTTTGAATCAGTGCATGTTCAAGTTTCCGGACCGCTGATCTACCAGTTGAACTATGAAGTGAACTAGGAACAATATGCTGGTTTACTCCATTTTAATAGCTCGAGGGATTATTAACGGCTATCTTTGAGGGTGTGCACAGTTTCGATTCCATTTCAGAATCATGACATCAAGGTGGATATATCACCCCACTTTTTTATCCTACTTAGTACAAGTGGTCCATATGACTAAGACGATATATATGAGATATACATTTTAGAAGTGTGAGAGCTTGGAAATATCTTGAGATGATAGATGAACGATATTTCCAAGCTCTCATACATCTAACATATAAATTCCATCTATATCATTATCAATATATAGTGGTTTCCGCTTAGGTCGCACATATATGTCGAACTTGCACCTTGGCTCACCATCTGTGTCTTAGTAGCTCAATGGTTAGAGCGTCTCACCGGTCATCAGAAGGTTGCGGGTTCGATCCCCGTCTCGGGCTCAGAAATCGTTTTTCTGAGGACAGAGCTTGACGAACGTTCATCTCTCACTCAAATTATCCATCACTATACCATGTACTTGATTGACAAATGAACTACCTCGATGAACGCTTTCCCAGGGCGTTAGCAAACTAGTAATTTTACTCTGGTTTTGCTTGTCAAGGGAGACGCCATCGTAAGAGGGTCAAAGAAGGGCCCACTTGTGGGTGAAAATTGGCTTGTCAATCGCCACAATACAGTTCTCTTGAAAACAATTATTTGTTTGAAGCCAGGACTATCTCATCGAAGTATTAACACTGAAACATGTCAGAGAATCGCAAATTAAGCAATGGCGCAAATTTTTATCAGATTTCCCCTCCGCTATCCGGTCCCGTCATATTGCCATTGACTTGCGCACCTGATGGCACTTGCTTGATTCATAAGACAATCAAATAAAATGAAATATTTCGCTAAACGAGATTTCTTTTCATTTTTTTATCATCATTTCTTTCTCAGTTTTTGAGAATCATTGACGAAAAATAAGGAATATAGTGAAACTTCGTAAACATATTTTTCCTGTTTCATGTAAATTTACATAAATAAAATAAAAGTGCAAAACGATAACGCAAATCGTCATCTACCAAATATCGATCATAATAATGATAGCACTCAATTCTTGTTTTTAAATTAAAAACTGATAAACAATTTTGTTCTGAACGCAAATCATTACCTATCAAATAACGACCAGAATAATGATACCACGCATGCAATTCTTGTTTTTAAATTATATATTGATAAACAAGTTTGTTCTGACGCAAATCATTACCGGCCAAATAATGACCATAATAATGATACCACTCAGATTTTGTTTTTAAATTTTGAACTGATAAACAAGTTTATTCACAATGCAAATCATTACCTACCAAATAATGACCGTAATAATGATGCGACTCAGGTTTGGTATTTAAATTATAAATTGATAAACAATTTTCTTCTGACGTCGAACTATACAACGATTCTTACAAAGCCACGTTTTATATACGTTAAATTCCTGGGAGAAGTATGGACCTCAAGTGTTTTGAGGGGGATGAAAAAAATTTTTTGTCTAAATCACTAGATGTAATATATTTAATGTCACTTTGGAGATCAAACTTGGTGGTTGGCGTGATTAAAACTTATCCTGCAAATTGTGGGTGTCGATAGTATGAAAAGTCTCATTTGGTGTTGCACACTCTGAAATTTTATTCAGACAAATTCAAATCAAGCAATGAAGGATGCCTAAATCGAATTCTTCATTCATAGCCAAATAACAATTACATCGTCCGAAATGCGTATTCGTTGACAATGTCGTAAGGTAACGATGCATGTGATCGACTAAAGTAGGTGAAATGCATACGCTGCTGAACTGACGTTGAGGAATTATTTGTTGTAGTCTTATCGTTGCGGATAAATTTTCATTTAACCAACGTGTCTATTAAATAAAGGTTTACCAGAGTATTCACCAGTTTGATGTTTGAGAAACATGAGAGCTTGGATATAGTAAGGTAGATGAAATCATTTTCTGAGTATCGAGCTTGAAGATCGTTCATCTACCTTACTATATCCAAGCTCTCATGTTTCTCAAACATCAAACTGCTACAATCATTATTAATATATAGTGGCTTCCGCTTAGGTCGCACATATATATCGAATTTGCACCTTAGCTCACCATCTGAGTCTCGGTAGTTCAATGGTTAGAGCGTCTAACCGGTCATCAGAAGGTTGCGGGTTCGATTCCCGTCTGGGCCTTAGAAATCATTTTCTGAGTATCGAGCTTGAAGATCGTTCATCTACCCAGAGTATTCACCCATATACATTAAAACTGCAACGTAAGCAATACCATTAACTGTAACTATGTCATTAACGCTGCAAAGTGCTGTAATGTCCCAGTTCCCATCATTGATAAGTGTTGCAACAAAAAATAACGTATATTCTAGGGTGAATGTTCTTCATGGATCCTGCGATCCTAAAGAAACATTCCTCAAAATAAGTGAGACTTTATATTAGTTACAGCTCTAAGGATAGGTCATAAAATTTAGAAATTTTTCATGACAGAGAAAAAGTTGTAAAACATCCAATACAATGTTTTCTTAAAGGAAGGAAGGATGTGAATTAAATTTACCAACAGTCTCGTTACAGGATCTTCTGATATTATCCTTCTGTCACCATTTGCATCCGCTTTCAAGGGTAATTTTCTATTTCTTCGAAGACAAATTACCGCAAGTCCTAAAGGAGAGCAACTGCACATTTAATTTCGCAATTTGACTCGATGAGCCTATTTCAATTGAAGAAGAGCTACCCCTGCAACCGATCTACGTCCGTGGTCGAGACAGTGTTTCATCTCGATATCATGTGATATTTAAGTGGGCTGCTTCATCAAACAAGTTCTCTCTCTTCCATATGGTCCGCAACTTTCTTGTCGTACGGCTAACACTGTATGCCGAGCAGCCTCCGTTTAGTGAGCTGGCTCATTTACCGGGAAACATGGCCTGACGTAATTGGTACCTTAATGGAGATTTGAAATGAGCTACAATGGCTTCGGTACGATTTCAGATGAATCAACTCCTTGGCGAATATATGAAGAGTTAGGTGTGTTAGTTTATCGCCTCCACCACCCACTAAAAGAGCTGCGAGGGGAAGTTATGTTTGTGATGTTCATAACAAGTAGGGTATGGCAACAATTTATAAAAATGAACGGTTATGAACGTCCAAAACTATGAATATTCAAGTGATTTAGTAATGGAATAAAACTCCACTTGTTTTCTTAGTCATTCATTAAAAATATTAACGTTAAAGAATATAGTTAATTAAACGTTGTAGGCGTCATAGCTGTTTACAACATATTGCGTTTACAAGAATAATATAGACTAGAGCATAGAGATGTTTGTGATATAGTACTAATGCTTAAATTACGCAAATTAATGTGAAATTTTATAAGAATATCCCAGCAACGATTTAAGAAATTTCCAGAAAAGGATATCCTTTACTGTAAAAATGGCTAGTTACAAACGTTCAGAATTTCGAGGGTACAAATGGTCATTGTTCTTTAAACGAGACACTAATGGAATTAAGCTTGACCCGTTTCTTTACACCATTCAATTATAAATATCAAGTAGATTGTTTTCTTTTTGTAATTGAACTTTACTTATGCAATTTCTACTTCAGGCATATTGGCTTTACCCCAGTAATACAGGGTCAACACCAAGTGCTGTTTGACTGCCGCGGATTCTTTGCTCCTAAAAATTTCCTAGAAATTCCTCAATTGCGTTCCTTGTTCGAGTTATAAAATTTTCTAAAAGATAATGCCCTTTAAAGATCATAGATAAACGATCGTCAAGCCCTTATCCTCAGAAAAACGATTTCTGAGCCCCAGACGGAGATCGAATCCGCAACCTTCTGATGACCGGTGAGACGCTCTAACCATGGAGCTACCAATATTTAGATGGAGAGCCAAGATGCAAGTTCGACAAATATGTGCGACCTAAGCGGAAACCACTATATATTGATAATGATATAGATGGAATTTATATGTTAGATGTATGAGAGCTTGGAAATATCGTTTATCTATCATCTCAAGATATTTCCAAGCTCTCATACATCTAACATAAAAATAATAATGCTCCTTAAGACAGTGATTTTCTCCGACCATTGCTGCCTAACCAACTAATCTATTTCTGAAAGGTGGTGAATCGCTCGCCTTCTTGTAGAACTCAGGTTCAAACTCAACACCAGTTAAAAGCATAAGTGTTAGAGGCGTATTGGAAATTTTACACTTGTTGGGAAACTAGCTCGTGATTAACTATTCGATATTTTCTACTCCTGTATTTTTGACATTGTGTCATTACGACATAAGGCGATTGGCGATTATTTAAAAAAATACCCAAAAAATACTATGTGGAAATTGCTGGGTATAGGTCATCTTTGGTCGTTGTAATTGAAAATATTTTCAGCTCCACAACGCCACAATTTTTAATAAGGAAAAAAGGAATGTGCTACACATCGGTCCCATGAAAGGAATACAGATACTAAAAAGACTTTTTCATTTGACTATCTACGGTCAGATATAAAATATTTTTTCGTCTATTTCCTCAAGGGATCGAGATCCTCCTAACTTTCAGCTGACATTTCTTGGAAAAAAAAACGCAAAAGGAAATACTAACATGAATTTATTGCTAATAGCAGTTTCATGTTCTTGACCTGGCATTAACTATTGGAACGTCAAAATATGTTCGCTAAGTTTCGCGCGTACTTATTCATTGGGTTGATTTATTATTCCAATAAAAATTAACTCATTCGAGACGGAAGCTCCCCCTTTGACGAGAAAAATGGTCCGGCGTTTGTCAGAGTAAAATAACAGAAGTCTTACGCGGCTGGGAAAGAGATAAGAATTGGAAAAGTTTTAGAGTTCGTGTATGTATTAGAGTTAGGATTAAAATTAGGGCATATGCCGAGGTTAAGACTAATGCCAGGCTGAGTGTTACCGTTAGGGAGGAAATTAGAGTCGGGATGAATGTTGGAGCATGTACTTGTTATGCTCAGAATTGGAATTGCGGTGTTGACGTAGGTGTTATGCCAGTTATAGTGTCAGAATTTTAGTAACGCTTTTCCTAGCCTAATTTCGCAAACGCGTTTTCTTCCCAAACGTCTTCTTATTCATCTCTTCCGTTTCGTTGTCAACAAGATAGATGGCCGCCTACCGACCTCCTACTCATGAGTACGACCTAGCTACGAAAGCTCGGCAAACAGTCACTAGCTGACCTAACCCGGACAAACTTGACGTCATCTAGACCGAAACACCCTTCGAAATTAAGATATTTTTGACATTGACAAACAATGGTCAACAATTAACGATCTAAGTCTCAACTCTTTCAAGCATGCGAATATTTAAGTTCCAGAGTACAAAAATCAAGAGTAAACTGAGTGCCTTCCTCTTTGTCTTGTTGTTACCAAGAGAAGCCTGAAAACGTTGTGCTTTCTTATGGAACATTTTCGGTTCATAACTTTGGTTTACAATTAGCCAGAGCAACGAACACAATTAGACGTTTGCATTGCTGTCATTTAAGACAAAAACCAACGGGTGAGATAACAGTATGAAAGAGCTCAGGAAACAACAGGCTTTGAGTGGCCATTGCGCCATCGCTTCGCAGAACAATGGCTGACTATTGTTGAACGGTACGGTGGTATGATGGCCGGTCCAAGCCTGGGAAACAATAAAACAAAACGCAACTCGAGCTTCTTGTAGACCTCAAACTTGCGTGTTAGGTCTAATCACATCAAATTCAACACCACCGGAAGAGTTTTCAATTGCTTACCCCAACTTTTGTGTTTATATTAATTAATTTAGTAGTTCTTTGCTAGATGCTGGAGTTGAACCTCAAAGAAAAGCCTTCGTTTCGTTTGGCGTTTTGATGCATAGTAAAAACTATTGGCTTTACAACAAAGGAAGTTCACGACCGAGCCGGTTCGGTTGACTATAAATATCAACGTTATCCATTCATTATCATGTATATTATTCTGCCATTGCAACCGTGTAAGACACGAAGGACTTTGTCTCCGATACGATAGTCCTTTACTTCTGATTTTAAAGTTTGTTACAGTAACGCCTTAGGAAGGAATTGAGAAATAAATCGGTTGCTTTTTATGCATGTTATATTTGATTGAATTATATGAACATTACACTCTTCTGATTAAAATATACTGCAATGAACCAGGCAGCCATCATTCATTTCAAACAGCTTTAAAATTTTTACAACACCTGCCAATGTTTCAATATATATCTGCCGCATTAAATATATGTACAATAGTACGAACAACTGTGAGCAGACACATGTAAACAGATCGAAAATTAAAAACTAAATTATGTGCCTATATTGGGAAATGACTAGAACTTTGATTTTCATAAAAACAGAGCGTTTCTTCACGCCCACGGTTCTCTACGCACGTGTATATGCATTCCTAGCCAAGAATCATGGCCGCAACAAAAACACTCCGTTGCTAGTGTCTTAGATATAACAGGATACGCAGTCTTGAGTGCTTCAAGAGACAAGACGTTGAACGAACAAAGAAGTTCATTTCGAGCTCAAGAAATAACTAAGGCAAATGCCGATAGAATAATTTACGAAAACAAAGTTAAATATCAGCTGCTACAAACGATGCACAAGATATCAAAAAAGGGGAATACTTTAAAGATTTATTCTGCTTACAACATGTTTGCTCTTTTTATTAATCGTTTGTGTTTTTTTACAATGTTTCGTCGCGCTGCGACAAAAATTTGGCACAAACCGCAATGAAGTGATCCAAAATTCAAGACTTGAGTGCCAATGTCGACACGCCAGCCTAACGTTTCGTTCGTGACCTGTTAATACAATGTCAAAGACTCTACCTAGACGATAATTTTCTCTTTCTTTGATATAATTTGAGACTGAATGTCTACCCAATAAACTCTTTTCGAACATCCAGAAGAATCTTGAACAAAGTCCTTCTTTCTTCGGGTAAACAGTGCACCAAAAAGGCGTTTTAGTTCAAACTAAAACAAGGTCATCAAGAAGGTCGACCTTTCACATGGTCAAGTAACTCGATAAATGTGTGTTTCCATCAAAAAAATGGTTGATATTGTTCATAGGATCCATGGTTTTCTGTTTCAACGACGTGAGGGGCGAGAATTCCATTCCGTCGAAAGGGTTAAGAGTTCCGTGTGAGGAAAACGCCGAGGAAGGGTCTTGTCCTGTAAAGAGAGACAGTGGCTGGCTTGGCGGTAGCGTGTGGTTTGTTTTATCTGAGATGAAAAGGTTCGGGTTGGAGTAGGTATCAAGCAGGTGGTTAACATTGGGATAACTACCTCGCGACACCTGGTCGGAAAAGAGCCACCTTAGGTCGCTCCCATGGATACTAGGAAAACCGGATCCCGTTCGAGAAAGACTGTGAGCGGATGGTTCTAGGTGGTCAAAAGTTTGACTATCGGCGTCGATAGGATTTCTCATCGAGGTAAGAGTGTTGCAGTTAGAGGAATCCTGACCAAGGGATTGTCCACGAAGCGGATCTTGAAAATTCACAGGCGAACCTAGAGGCGAATTACCGTCGCTGCCCAACGATCCACTTCGCATGGGTACAGCGGTGAAATTCTTTGAATCTTGAATGATCGATGGGTCACGCTTCGTTTGTAAAATGTTCATAAGTTCCTCGGGTTTGAGGTTTTCGTACTGAACCTTTTTCGCCATTCCGTGCGATTTCTTCTCCTTAGTTCGTTTCGGAGTGTATTTGTAGCCAGGGTGTTTGAGCTTGTGTTGAGCCCGAAGACGCTCTGCCTCTTGAATGAACGGCCTTCGCTCGTTCTCCGGTAACACTTGCCAAATCTTGCCCAAGGTCTTGCTCAGCTTCGCGTAGTTCAGATTCGGGTATTTCGTAGCCACCTTGCGACGCGCCACCTGAGCGTACAACATGAACGCATTCATGGGCCTTTTCACGCGCTGTTCTTTTGCCCTCTTGCCATCACATTGACTGACGAGCGCAGAGAGCGACGTTAGATCAGAGCTGTGTAAGATGTTTGACACTGCTTCAGAGATGACAGGATTTGCCTCGTACGTTGGGAGTAATCCGTCCACACAGTCAACCATGATTTATTTTCTTCTTGTGTACTGCAGCCGACAACCTTTCTCTTTGATGGTGAAACTCGTTTGATGGTTAACGAGCCAAGTTGCTACCCGTTATATACATACGTCACTAGTGGATTTCCTTTGAAGGAGGCCAGGTAAGACCCCTCGTTTGCATTTTAAGTAGTTTTAGCGTAGTCCCGGAACTGCTATTACGCTCCTTATCGCTATATTTAGAGTCAGCCATGGAAGAATGAAAAAATCATCGAGTGGTTTGAGATGTTCAGTTGGATAGTGGGCGTAGGAGGAAGAACAGAGAATGTTTATGAAACGAGCGTTGTGCCGTCACGCACTGACCACGAATATCTTGACTCTATGTTCTGCTTATGTTGAATAATAATTACCTGGTGATATTGTCTGGTTTTGCACACAAAATAAGTCATACCAGGTTATCTCTTCAGTAGATTGCTTAGCTATAACGTTCAAAATTGAAATATCACATTGCTGAGTTAAGGTCCACCACTTGTAGTTGAATGTTATGACGAACGGTTGTGGATGATTTTCACATTGCCACTAGATTGCGTGCAATTGCATTGCTCGCAAACTAGGTTGTATAGATAATATTGCATACCACCTTATCCTGTATCATGTTGTATCAAATATGCCGTGTTATATTAATTTCAAGTCATTAACAAAAGAGGTTGTTAAAATCCTTCACTAGACGCCGTACATGTAGCTTACGTGGTGTATATATGAACGAAAAGCGAAACGACACACGAGTCAAAATACCACAATTCTTCTATCAAAGCAAAGCACTTTAAAATACTATTTATCCAAAGTTTACCACGTTTTTCAGGTGGATTAAGCAAAAGTTTACCAATGTCAACGTAATTTGATATTGCCTGAAGCAATGAACAGACGAAGCACGGTCTTTATAAATCCAACCCTACGAGCTCATTATGGAAAGGCTGCATACCACACATCCACAATGGTAGCCAGTGTTTGGAAAAGACAGAGCTCATAGTCGCTTGGCTAAAAAGATCTTTTCGATTTATCTTTAATATTCAGTCCACTAGTTTCTCTCTCCCAGTCAACGCTAGCTCTTCTGAAGGAACTGGACGAATGGTGTGATGTTTCAAAATCTTATAATTAACATCATGACTAGAATGGTGAAAGTCATTTGAAGATGTACATATAGATTTCAAGATGTCTCGTTAATATTCTTCAGTCGTCTTCAGACAGGAGCCTGAGCGTTCGAAATTTTGTGAATTAGTGAATAGTTAGTCTATTGTAAACCGCCAAACCGTCGAACTTCAACCTTGTTGAAGGCCTTTTTCGTGGAGGGAGAGTAGTGCGAAAGAAAGTTTGTGCGAATCCTCTGAGCCCCCGCTACAGGTCTGACGTCAACACTGGTGGTAAATTCCACAATAATCAAGGCCAAGTTTACAGATTAGGAAACGTAACGGATGTTTTCGAGTTTCTTAAGGTTACGTATCCAACTTCCAGAAGCAAGTTACGCCTAACACTCAATACCAGTGACGGAGCATTGCATGACGCACGTCATCTCATTTGTTTTGTGTTACAATTGGAGTGCATCGGAGCAGCACTAACTAGAAAATAACCACTTATATCTCGGAAGAACTGCTCTGTAAATCCCAAGGACCTAAAGCCATAGGTCACCATCTAGGCAGACAGAGTCTAACAGGGACAATAAAAGGAAAAATCCTCTGGATTGTTATGAGTAGAAAAATAAGTGGGACGTGTAAGAGTAACTCAGGTAGCCGCAAAATGCGGGGATGGAGGGAACAACAAAGAGTGGAGAACGATAGAATCCTTGAAATTCAAGCAAGTTATTTTTATCGACACCCGCAAAAATACCCATTGTCATCTCTATTTGTCTTAATATCTTTGCCCTACTTCTAAAATCTGAAATTAATGTATAAGTACTTCAAAGATACGTGTGATTCCAAACCCACACCACCACCACCACCACCACAACCACCACCACAAAGGAGTAACCTTTAAAGTACTAAAAAAGTTAAAGTTTGCAATTATTGTGGCGCACCCAGTCATAACCACGTGGGGTGGTACGAGTAGAACGAAATATACATACATACATATATATAACTACACACTATATATATATATATATATATATATATATATATATATATATGTGTGTGTGTGTGTGTGTGTGTGTATGTATGTATGTCTGTATATATATATATATATATATAACTAGAAAGATAGTTTTAAAATTTTTTGTTAGGATTTATGTTTTTAAATTTAAGACGATGGTGATTTATGATGATTTATATATGACCCTATATATACATAAAGAGATAGGTAGATGGATGGATGGATAGAAAAAAGTAGATAGATAAATAGATAGATAGATAGATAACAGACAGACAGACAGATAGATAGATAGATAGATAGATAGATAGATAGATAGATAGATAGATAGATAGCTAGATGGGTAGGTTTTAGATCTACAGGCGTATAGTTGTACAGTCAAGTAGATCAAAGTATATGGATGTACAGGTATAAAGGTCTATAGATAACTGAATATATAGATATATTGATGTATAGGTGAATATATATGACAGAATTTAGCCAAAAACCACCCAATCGTTTTTCAACCATCCGCAGAGAAAAAGTCTCTGTCGTTTTCTCTTGCTATTAGAGGTTTAAATTACTTTAATGTTCCACCAGCTTTCTTTTTCAAGAAAAAAGTACTGGGTGGAACAAACTGAAGCCATTTTATAAAATTCTTCCAACGAAAACCCTAGTTCTAATATGCAACAAAACGTTCCCAGAGCACCTTATCGGTGAGGGTCGATACAGCTTTATTAGCAGGAAACAAAAAAATGTCATTACAAAAATTAGTACATGTTCATGAAGCACGCATACTGTGATGTTTAAGACACCGCGTCTTCGTAAATCTTTACTGTTCCGCCAAAGGAAGTAGAAATGAATAGGTCGATTTACAAATTGCGCCTCCACTATGGCATTCTCAAATAGCCAGTATGCTAATTACATCTACTTAGCTGTCGAAATACATACATGAGTGAAAAGTCAATTTTCAAATTGTTCCTAATTAAAAAAGCAGTCCGGGCTAAAACGTGATTGCCAGATAATCTCTTAAGGGGTTTCTTTGTGAGCCCAGGAGATTTCATTTTAGCTAAATGAATTAAAAATTTTCCGTATAGTCACTACCAAGATATACCAGATTGATACAGTCACGCGATTTTTTACTACAAGTGCCATAGTTTTATTGTCAACAATTTTTTGTGTGTTTCAAGCGAGGTAACTACCTAAAAAAATCTGAATGCCGTGGGACTCAAACGGACGAGAAAAAAATCATAAAAAAATATAAATGCAGTGTTAAATTACAACGTGCTCACGCAGTTATCAACGAAAATTAATTATTTCTATTTGTGCATGAAGTTTTGATTACTCAAACAGTTACCTTGAAACAACAATCAATTGTATGTGAGTAAAATTACACCACATTTTCATACTAGTCTCAAACCAATTGTTTCTGTACAGTAAAGTTGAAAAATTTCATGATTATCCTCCGCTAGCAAAAGTTAATTAAAAACATGGTTGACGTGCGCAGGATTTGAGGTTCCATTTCATTGTTCCCAAACCGATACCCCACAATTGCCGCTGAATTATCCGGAAACTGTACAAGAGATCGTCGCGACAACTAAACGTTGATCTGCGACGATGCGGTGTGTAGATTGAGCAGCCGTCCCCCCAAAGTTGACTATTCAAATCTCGTTCGAGTCAGCACGTTTTTCATCAGTCGTAATAGATCAGTATGTCTTTTTTTCGTTAGAATTCTTCAAAGCTTTGACGAAGAAGCTCGGAATGTCAAGATCTAAACAGTTTTTAAATTGAGATTTATTATTCTGTTTACTCAAATTCGACACAAGACAACACTGGAAATGGGTCCAAAATTTCTCGCCAACGCTTGTCCACAGAGGATATTGTCACAAGGAAGAAGTTTAGTAAGAGTTCCAGTACGTTTAAACAAAGATGCATTGTGGCCGGCTGACGTTCGAACGGAGAAATGACGGAACAATCCTTTTAATCAAGGTCCTTTTCGGAAATATGAACTTATATCTGTGGGCAGATAGTCTGCCTGAACAACACTGAATGAATAACAAAACCAACGAAGAAAACTAGTAAGTTTCAACGACTGTACTGTCTTTTGACACTTACTGCCCGCTTCATCAGATAGTTGTTTTTAAAGCTGCTGTTATACGGATTTTCTTGAAGTCGTTTTCCTATTTAGTACTGCTTCATGAATAAATACTTGTGTTGTTATGAAAAATCGTCAAAGTGTACTCACGACCTAAAACTAAACTAGTCTCCCATACAATACCGTAATATTTTCCGGATCATTCGAAAAATCCTCCCGGTTATCATTCATTTGTTCTTAAACAGACTCAGATATTCTTTTCGCGAAAGCTTGTAGGACTGTATAGAAAGGTTATTATAGCGGCAGGTCGATACAACAAACAACCGGCTGTCATTTAAAGTTGACCTAGAAGAACTAGAAAAATGTCATTCCTGTGGTTTGGCTCGTGTTCTTTGAAGTTTTATGGGGCTTAGTAATCACACGGTTTACGTTGCATATGGCCTTGAGGATACCAATCTGGAAAACTAAAATGGCTCGTTCGCATACTTTCGTGCCCACCACCAAAAGTGAGAAAAATTTTTAAAAAACAGAACAAAAAAAAAACAAACAAACAGACCCGAAACATTTCCTGTCCCATAAGCTTGCCATAAGGTAAATCTACACGATAACACAATAGATTAGAGATTAATTTCAGTCTAATTATATATAAGCTCATCGTTTGTTATCAACAGTCCTTGAGCAAGCACTTGGTTGTCATAGTGCTGCTGTCGCATGACAACTAAGTGTTTCATAACAAAGTTAGGAAGAAGGCAATTATAAACTCAGGAAATTGTTGCGAAGTGTTTCAAACGAAGCTAGAACTTTCTTTTCCCTATGCAATAGTTATCAATAATCCTACAATTATCAGTACCATGATGGCCATTACTGATATGATGATATCTATTGACAACCCCAAATCTACGATTTCATAAATATGTTTACAATTTTGTTAAATCGAGCTAATTGTCGGCAATTAGTTCTACTAACTGGCTTCAGAAGTGAAAACAATTCACAAGCAACAGCAAAAAATCAAAGCAGAACTAAAATACCATGTAGTCATGTGAAATATTTGAATCAACCCCCCTCACTCTCTCTCTCTCTCTCTCTCTCTCTCTCTCTCTCTCTCTCTCTCTCTCTCTCTCTCTCTCGTGAGGGACCCTTGGCCATTCTCACTCCATTGTGTGTTAGTTTGCACTCATTATTCCCACCATTGTAAACAATTTTTACACAATAGCTTAGCAAAGTCTAGTAACTATGCAAATGCCAATAGGTAGAGCAAAAATAAATCTCTCAGCCCCGAAATAACTTACTCCCAACAAAATCTTGATAACTAACCTTAACGAAGTACTTACGGTAAGTACGGCATGCTCTTTGGGGTGATCATTTTAGTTCGGCGTTTTATAAGTTACCGTTAATGGTTTGCTTAGTAAGTTGATCACGATTAGGAAACTGTGAAATTTCCGATTGCAACCTAAATATTAGATAAAATCATTTCATAGCTTAAGGAAAAACAAAAGAGTAAATAGACTCTCGCTTTGAGCTACCGTGATTATTGTTGAATGTTTCTACATTTTTTTTTTTTCAAACCAAAAGTTTCAACCTCAGTTATTTGTTTTCTAGCCTAGATAACATGTCTTTTTCCAACCATACAGTGTAAGAATTTCTACCTAGTAGAAACTAGGTGAAGATTCTTGCTTCTTCGCCAATGAGGCTTCGCTCAACACAATCTCAGTTAGTTTAACTCATCCTCAATCAAGGGCACCCCATCAGTTTAACCACATGCCAATGGTAAATTCGAACTTTTACAGAAAAATGAACGTGATGGCAAATTAAAGAATACTTTAGCAGGGCTTGAAAAGGTGTCAATGGTAGGACCCCGAGAAGGCTTAGGAAAGAAACGAGGATTTTGAGAGTGTTTACAGAGATTCCCAAAATAGATTGCAAGTGGATACTAGAATATAAATTTATCAGCAATTAAGACCCATATCTGTGCAGCAGTGAGTATGGAATACCTGATACTGTAAAATGAAATGAGATTATATTTCAACAAACTATAGTTTAAAAAATGTTGCATAACTTAGTCTTGTAATGAAAATTATCGCCCTGCAGATAATTTTTAAGACAAGCATAATGAGAACTCTTTAATGCAGCTAACGTTTCGTCACTTTACACGTTACATCATCAGGGTGAAATGAATTACAGGATTTAGATTTTAAATATCTTAAATGACTAAAAATAAAAATAGCTGCTACCCAAAGTTTTACCAACGTTCTTTCTTCACATAAAAGTTTTTATTTTCAAGTCTTCCAAGATAATAGAAAGACAACTGATCTAGTTGTTTTCTTTTTTACAATGGAAGACCCTCAAGGCATTCTGGACGTTGTAGTTACATAACAACGAAAAAATTTCCTCTTGTCAAATACTGGAATTAGTTTCCTCGGATTTCCAAAGAGATAACGAGTTAACTGGCTTAGGCAAAAAGAAGAAAGTCCTCAGTCTGACGGAGTTAACGATTTTCTTTTATTTAGTACCGTCAAAACGTTCTTAATGCCTTTGTCACACATTTCATAATTAAATCTTTTACATCCGTAACCTTTAGACGACTAGTGAGTTGATCTGACCATTGTGCCGGAAGGGATCAAGTTGTGAGCGAAAGATGCACATACGAACAACTCGCAATCCTCGAAGGGACCGGTGAACGCCTTAAGAGTTAACTAACAAAGAGTATCGAAGTGAGCTGCAGAAGATAACAAGTCCATTTACAATGTCTACCCTTTCCATTAGGGACCTGAACGACGACGTACTTAAGACAAAAGAATTCTTCATGCAAAATAAACAAAAAAAATGAATAATTTTTATTCTCCAGAGCTCTCTCAACACAGTCGTCGTCCTGCATACAACATCACCCAGATCATTTTCACGTCTTAAGGAAGACGTCAGCTCGCGGAGTGAAAAAAGCTGTTAGTTAAGGTTGAACTCAATCCGACCCTGCATTTGTTTTAGGAGAATTGAAGCATTTTAGGAGCCCTAAAACAAGCCACAAGTATCGAGCATGGTGGTCAAGAACCCAAGGTTTTTTTAAATGCGGAAATTTTAAAGGACGTTGTCGTTCAAGTTGACGTCGTAGATCTTCAGGTACCTATTAGTTATGAGTACACGACCTTCACCAAATTCACCGTCGGATACCACTCTTTACCCATGGAGCTCCATGGAATGAAATGGCAATCAAAACTTGGAAATTCATGCAATATGTGCAATAATTCGACCTTTTCTCAAAGCAAGTTAACCGCTTTAGATATCAACCAACACGGAGGGAGATCGAAATGAAACGCTACGATATAAATTATATATTACATATTATATATTATATAAATTCAGACGGCGATGAGAAGTGAACTACTCGTCAACATGCAGGTGTCATTGTCATGGATCTTTGTCAACATACGAGATCTGGTGAAGAATTGCGAAGCTTGAGAGCGTACGTCTACCTCAGTCTCGCCGTAGGTGGTCTGCACGTGGCGTCATGGCGGCCATGTAGGGAGAACTTTCACAAAAGAATCTTATTAACTTCTATTGTATGTGGCACCAACATGGCCGCCATCTCATTGTCTTTTGAATCCTAAGAGATTGATTGCAAATCATGCATAATTTGACATTTTTCTTTTGATTTCTCTTTTTCAGCCATTTCTATCTCTTTCCTTCATTTCATTTATCTCCGCAACACCATCCGTTCTTTTTTATTTGGGCTTTTACGAGCTAATACATGCACCCTTTCAACACATTTTAACACATTCTTGTCCCACCTCACAAAGAAAATTGTTTTGAAACCCGGAGGACCACTTGTCGAGTCGGAGTGCGTTACTGATCTTAAAAGAGAAGGAGAACAAACACAAAACAGCGCTCGTTCTACAAGTGCTCACTCAAGAATATCGTCAGCAGATTTCTTCAACACAAGAGGACCGTGTATAAACGTAAAGGACGTCAACGCCATTGTCTCGAACATTCTTCCTCCTCATCTAAAGGAAAGGTCTAGTTTACCTATAAGTTAACGATGTCAGCAAAACAGCTAAACCTGGTCAATTAAAAACTGTAGGCGTGTGCTTGAAATGGCACTTGTTGTCGCAACTAAGAATATTCCAAACAGCACAATCCTGGAATTTTAATCCGTGTAGGTGTTGGCTCATTCTGGTCAAAAGAAGTCCTCAGTAAGTTTAAATAAGCGTCTTAAATGTGGTCATTGGTACTTTATTAAAGGTTTTACGTTGTCCGAAAATACTTTAAAAAATAACATTAGCAGTTAAAAAATTACACAAGTGCATACTTCCAAAAGGAACATTTGAGGCATTGTAAGTGTTACAAAAGGGCTTGAAAAACTTTCCATTCAATCCACAATAAGTGCGTGAGTACGATGTATCTGTCTGTCAATAACTACCTAGTACTATGATTATGAAAACATATCATAACAACGTAGACCCTTTATGGTACTGTTTTCCAGAGAGGCCCCAAAGCTATCGAAACTGACGACTTATGCAATGTCCGTACGACTGTTGCCAGTGACTATTAGGAAAACTCTGAAATTATCATCATGATGCTATTTGTAAAAGGTAAACCATACAAGGAAATAAACCTCGACTGAAAGATATCTTCTCAGGTCAGTCCTGACTTGTTGGGGTTTTTTTATTTTGTTTGTTTTTTTATCTCTATAACTGGTCAAAGGGTGGACGAGTCGAGGGTAAATACTAGTTGGGTTCAAATAGAACTTGCCTCGCACTACTTGGTGTTGGTTTTTCATAGGAAGTGGAGATAACCACTTCCTCAGTATATATATATATATATATATATATATATATATATATATATGTACATATATATACATACACTGGAAAATTCCCTTCTAAAAATAGATGTATAATTTCGACATAATGTTGACATCAACAAGTAATTTAACTAGAGTAGTTCGATTTATATACAAGGGATAGTAAAAATCTTTGCATGATCATAAGGAAACCAATAATTAACTTCGAAATCCGATTCTAAAATACGCAGTTAGTATAAGTAATTTCGTGACGTGGTGGACAAGTAATTCAACTGAAATGGTCAGTCTTATTTACATAGGACTTCTATTGCTAACAGACAAATATATGTATTACCCTGAAAGAACTACCCTGTTTTATAAATAAAGATGTTGTCTGTCTATCCCTAAAACATGTTAACCCGAAAATTGGATTCTAAAATTACGTCTTTATGACATAATTTCGTGACCTGGTCAACGACTCATTTAAATGGAATGTCTACCGTTTGTCACAAATTATAAGAACTCATTGTTGTGGTTCCATGTTTAAACAACATTCTTATCCTGCTATTTTGATTAAACATTAGGAGCCGTAACAAAATTAACAGTCAAGAAGCTTTGAAATGGGATTTCTCTCTTATACAAAACAGGTTAGCAAAGCCTGTAATAATTGCAAAAATATCTATACTGGTTTTAGTTCTCTTTTTGAAAGTACTGCTTGAAGTTTTTTTGTATAAGAGCTGATTATAAACGACGCAAATCGGCCAGGATTGCCTCAAATTTGACCATACTCCAGGATAAATGATCACTTCAAATCCGACCCCACTCCGAAAAGAACAATCACTTCAAAGTCGGCCCTACTCCGGAATGAACGATTGCTTCAAACTCGACCATACGTCGGAATGGAAAAAAATGTTGGAACCGGAGCCTGACCAGGGTCATCCTGATCCGACCCAGAACTCCCAGAAACTGCATTTTGAACTGACGTGACATCATGACCGTGACAGGAAAAGCTGAACGTGTTCAGTTTACCAGTGGCTACACTTTGCAGGTGCTGCTCAAGGTCTCAGCACTCGGTGAGCCAGTTCACAGGCACGTTGAGTTTGGAGGGCCTAAAACATTTTTCACATATAACAACACAGCAAATTTGCGGTAAATAGTAAACCCGGCAAGCTGTTTAAACAGCCATTGCTTGCGGGAATCTCGAAAGTTCGACGAAACACGAACAAAAAATCGGAGATCAACCAAGCAAGCGCTAAGTGTTGTAATGTTAAAGTGATTGTTTAACCTTTGGTGGGTACTTCAAATAATGAAATGACATACACTTTTCTGTTATTTTTTCAGTTTTCAATTTATCATGGGCAAATAAGTGCTTATATATAAATCATGTAGAGATGTTTACGTTATTATTTTATCGTCTCCAAGAGATGTTAACAGTATCTCTTTCATTCTAATCCGTCAAAAGTTTTAATACCGTTGTTTTAAATTTCTAAGTTAAGTATTTTCTTAGCCCGGTGAACTTCTAGTGAATGGATGTGCGGACGACCTGTAATCAAAAGTGTTATTGTTTCTTGCTGTTCAGGCGGTGTTTAGCCTAAGCTATTCTGAACTCTGCGCCAGATAGGTCTCAAACCCGCAATTTTCTGAATCCTCAACCAAACGCTCCAATCATTGAGCGACTGAAACTACAGAGTAAGGATACTTACAGCATTTAAACCTGAGAGGAGTCAGTGGGCATTGACTTGCTGGGTTACAAGTATACTTAGATATCTGTAATGTTCCAGTCAGATGATAACAACACACAATACTTCAACATTATCTACTTTCAATTTCAGAGATTAACGACAAACGTCTGATAACCAGTGTGGCACTTTCATCATTGTACGTCATGGACCCAAGATAAGAATGTGCGAGAAGTTTACATACATATACAGGCTGTAACCGTCTAATGACTGGAAAGACACCGAAACCATCGAACTAATGGAACTCATACGGTAAGCAAAACTTAGATACCACATGTAAACGTTCGTCAAGCTCCAATTTTTAAAAACAAACTTCTGCCCCAGACGGGTATAACCTTCTGCTTATCAATGAGATGATCGAACAATTGAGCGACCCAGTAGTGGTTACAGTTAGTTACAGTATAGTAACAGTTTTACTTCGAGTGTGCGAAAAGAAGTTCCAGTTCTAGTGGACCTTACTGATAAAAATTGAGATTGCTTTACTAACAGGAAACGAAAAAATGTCATTATAAGCTTTACGACGTGTTCGTGAAGCACGCATGCAGTGATGTTTGAGACGCCGCGTCTTTAGGGATCTTTTCTGTTCCGCCGGAGGAAGTAGAAATGAATAGGCCAATTTACAAATTGTTCCTCCACTATCCCATTCTGAGATAGCCAGAAGGCTAAAATGGCTTTCGCAGCGCCGAAATGTATATAGAAGAGTGAGAGTCACGCAATGATCTCCCAAGATATGCATCGTTTTATTATAAGCCTTATTTTTGATGCCTTTAGAGTGAAGTCATAGCACAAAAAAACATGAATGTAGAAGGACGTGCAATTAAATAAAGAAACGTCACGAAATATAATTGATGCACTAAATATAATTGATGCGCTGTTTACAAGATTACAAGCGATGATCAATTCTATTTGTTCAGGAAGCTTTGATTGCCCAAACAGTTAGGTTTCCCTAATTTGAGATAACAATCAACCACATGGCGTTAAACTATACAATATTTCTGCAGCATTCCAAACTACCTTACTCTGAAGTAGAGAACTAATTACCGTCCTGGTTCTTTGTCGGACCAGGTTTCATCTGTATGGGTTGTTCAGAACCCGAACAGTTTAGCCCCCCAGGAAGTAAACATCTCTATCCCATTTTATATCCTTCCAATAACACTATAAGGTGGATCGCTCGTTTTTCGGGGAACAAAATTTAAGTCCAGTTGTTCAAAGTGTGGTTAGAGCTGTTCACTCACCCGAACTTACTAGCTGGATAACTTATTCGGTTTTGGTGTAACCGACCCTAACAGAGTTACATCTCGTGCAGTCTAAATAAAAATCAAAATATTCACAAAACAAGCCGACTGTACAAAGTTTTTGTTCAAAGTTTGGCTGATTTTGGTTTGGTTTGCGTTCACGCGAGAAGCAGACTAGTGCAAAGAGACGATATGCCACAGACGAAGACGAATACGAGTACGTGAACCTAATTGAAACTTTAATCCAGAAGCTTTAAACCTGACTGGCCCTAACCTTAACTATAACACCAACCCAAGTTCTAACCGGAATTTTCCCCCCTCCGCCCTTGGTAAATAATTTTTCGACTGGCTTAGATTGATTTCGAAATTCGAATTGATCCCAGTCCACTTCTTCTAAGTGGACTAAACTAGATCGACCTCTAGTCCTTCCCATTAAACACGTATTTGGCACAGTTTGTTTTCAAAGAAACATGAGATTGATCTAACTCACTAATACTGTGGATAGCCCTGTATAAAGTCTTAGTAGGAAGAAAAAGTTACCAAGCAAATGGAAATAGATGATGAGTTATTTATTTATTTATTTTTGTTAAAAAATCCATTCACAAACTTGTTAAGGAACGTTGCGATAACGACTAAGAGGTTTCCAATCGATAGTTATCATTGAGTTCAATCAGCGGTTTTAATCATCATTAGAAATGCGGCCAAAATTTTCCGTCAACCTTTTTCACCTCGTGACAATTGTCACGACACGAGAAGAACTTTACCACGCGTTCCAGTACGTTCAAATAAAGATACATCTTGGCCAGTTGACGTTGAAATAGTAGGATGATATTTTTCGAAAATAAGAACTTCTATCGGTGGGCAGCTTATCTGCTTGAACATTGAGCTGGACAACATAAAACTGGGAACAAAACATCGGTGACAGTTTAAGACAAACAAATCTAAATTGACTGGTTTGGTAGTTTTTGTACAGTTATATACTGCTTGCCTGATTTGGCTATTTATTTTCAAGCTGCTTTCGTCATGATTTTGAGTCTGCAGTTCAAACTTCTTTCATTTGTTTTCAGTACAGCTTCATAAATAAATAATATTCACATTATTTATATTAAAAATCTTCAAGAAAACGTTTAGTAATATTTTACTACAATACTAATACTGTATACAATGCCGCAATGTTCTCCGGTCTTTGAAATCATGTTCCTAGCAATCATTCATTTGTACTCAAGTTGGTGCGGTTATTTTTCCAGTCAGCTTCCGTTCCCAGAAGACAAGTTAGTTAAACTGGTTGAGCCACATTCTTGTATCCCATATGGCCAATGTACATGATAAGACTGTCGCCCTGGGATATGTAATTGCCTCAGAAGACCATGATTTCGTCTTGTGATTCGTACACAAGTGTTGCAATACGTCTTAAACACTGTTGTGAGTCTATTACATACATCATGAGGAACATCCGTATGGAAAAAGCAGTGTTAATTGTGTCACACACTTAAGGTTTGCAACGTGCTTGTGTATTTTGATCTTGGCGGGGTTTATACTTGTCTTGCGGTTTGCGTCTCACATCAGGAAGAAAACAAAATTAGGCGAATTAGGATAATTGCGAGAAACAAAAATAGTTTGTTCGCATATTTTCGTGCCCCCTCACCTAGCGCTCCCAAAAAAGCCATTTCCTGTCCCGTGAACCACCTATAACGTACATTTACCAAATAAAACCGTAAATTAATTTTAGTCTAATTATATAGCAGGCCAAGGTTATTATCAACAGCCCTTGACAAATCTCTTCGTTGTTATGGATTAATTGCCGTTACGTGGCAACCAAGTGCAGAATAACAGGGTCAGGAAGAAGGCAATCGAAAAGCACTGGAATTGATGGCGACGCATTTTAAAGAAAGCTAGAACATTCTATCTCAAATGTTTGGTTTGTATCCATTGTCCACACCAATGTAAACAATATATACAACACTTTGACCGCGATCAGTTGGTGGTGCAAAAAATAAATGTCACATTAAAAAACATAATGTGAAAAAAAGAATATATGTGCACTAATTAAAAAAGTTTAATGAAGTACTCACGTTAAAAACGTTCTTCGTGGGGTGACCACACACGGTTGGCGTCAGTGGGATTTTAGTAATGACTGGAATGGTAAGTTGATCGTCATTATGAAAGCTAAAAACTTCCGATTCCAACCTAAATATGTGATACAAACATTTTATAAAGAAAAGACAAACAAAGGCAGAAATAGCCCTTGCTTGATAATTGTTATAAATTCATGGAACACACCATAAACTTATGAATTACGAGTCAAATCCAACTCAGGACAGAAGTTTCAATCTATGCCATCTTTTTTTTCTGATCCGAACAGAATATCTTTTTAAAAACCACGTCAAAAGTTTTGCTTCTTTGTTAACTAACCTCCAATCATATGAACATAATATTTCACATGTGAATTGTTTCAATTCCATAAGTGAAATGAAAATTTCGTGTGTGAAATACCTGTTTCGAATGCCAACATTTCACATGTGAAATTTTGAACCAGTTCATTTCACATGTGAAAATGTTCCAATTCCATATGTTTTTCACATGTGAAATGGCATGTGAAATTTTCGTAGGGAGAGGGAAGGTAAAGAAATAAAAATGGACGGACGCTTTCGACCTGTCCCCCATCTTATTCATCGGTCGTACTCATGACTAATATACATGAAATTTAAAACTTACATTATCAATCGTAGAAGTATGTACTCCAGATAGGGAAGGCTTGGTTTCTGACATCACCTAACCTGCTTTGATGTTGATTCACCATGCCACCTTTGAAGAGTCTTGAAACTTAGACTCCGTTTACATGAAACCGGCTTAGTTGCAGATAAAGGTCGAGGTAATGTGTCTTTATTTTTACTGGATAACCCTATCAGCTATCTAAGCTGTTCTCCCTAGAGGTCCAGTAAGGGCCACCCCTCATGGGTCTAGTGTTACTACAGGAGGAAACCGGAGTACCTGGAGAAAACCTGCGATGATTGGTAGAGACAAACTGGACAACACTCTTCTCACATGTGACAAAGGTAACTTTAATCAGATAACTACACGGAGCAGGAATCCAACCCTAGTTACAGTGGTGAAAGACATGTGCACTATCACTGTACCACCAGCTACCCTGGAGCAGATCGCTCCCCCTGTAAATCCTTGCTTTAGTTTACATGAGACCCATTCGAGAAATAACCTCGGACCGGTCTCACTCATTTTGGGTGCTGGACCGACACGAATGAGTTCAGACCGGTTCGAACTTGGACAGGCAGGAAATTTTCTTCATGAAAACGCGAAATCTCTCCAGACAAACCACTCGTGTGACGAACAAGATATGTATTGTCGCTGGAAATTAATCAAACCTCTGAATGCAGTCATAAATGTTTGCAAGAACATGGCTTTAGTTTCATTTCTGTCTCATGTAAACATGCACTTCAGGAAATCCTCACTTTGGTAGCGGTCTGAATTTGTACCAGTCTCACAGAAACGAGGCCCTAGAGTTACCTTTTGTTCAAAAAGGCTCGACACAACTCTAGGTGAAATTAAATTGACTAGGTGAAATTAAATTAACCTCGTTCCTACAAAAGCTGAAAGACAGGCCTATTTGCTTACATAGCCTAGGCAACGTCCAAGAGAAATTTATATTCGTAAGTTTATCAAGCCAACGTTACTGTATGGAAGGGGTACATGAAATAGTTGTACCACAAGGTAATAAGTGTGATAGCAGGGACATGCAAGGAAAATATGGGGTAATGGGTAGACAGCCTTTATTTCTTTCTATGATTGTCGCGTGCTAATGCCCATTGTGTTTCAGTATGTTTTACCACATTCCTGTCCCACTAACGTACATTGCTAAACCTTCACAAAGAATTTTCTTGTGGGCCTCAAGGACCACTCATCAGCTCAGAGCGTTTCACTGAGCATAAAGGAGAAGAAAGAATACTAAGACAAAAAAAGAACCTAGTTCTGAAGTGTTTACTCAAGAATATCGTCAGCGGATATTCTCAACGCTAAGGAAACAAGAGAAACATCAAGTAACGATGAGAAACGTCCACGGCAGTGTCTCGAACATTCTTCCTGTTAATCAAAAGGAAAGATCTAGTAGAAGCAGGTGAAGAGATTGAGCAGAATAACCAAATTTATGACATAAAAACTGTGGGTGTCTTCTTGGAATGGCTCCTGTTGTCGCAGCTGAAAATATTCAAAGATACCCAAACCAGACATTTTAAGCCATGAAGGTGTCGGGTCATATGAGCCCAAATGAAGTCCTCTGCACTTCAAAATGCGCGTTTTAAATTTGATAATTCGTATTCTCTATTACAGAGTTTCCCTATGCACGGTCGATAAATAGCTTGAAAATGTACACACCAGTAACATATTAGAATAGTGTATTCCCACAAAAAGCTCATTTTGGGCACTGTAGGTGTTATTGAAGTGTCTGAAGACCTCTGCATATAATCCACGCAATACGTTTACACAATAAGTTAATTACTCCCTTGTTGCAGCAAACGGCTGGGTTACCAGATATAAGATGTACAAGAGCTTGCAATAAGAAATATACGATGGTGTTTTGTTACAGTGCTACTTTCCAGCAAGGCTCCAGATCCAAGGCATATGCAGCTTAGGATTTGCAGCCGTTACAGTTGATTGCCAAAAAGCTTTATAATTATATTTATAAGAGGTGGGTTGTTCTTTTACATAGGTGTTTGTCCGAGGGCTTGAAAGCTCTAAGATCATACAACTATACAAACATGTAAACCCATAGATATGGGCCTCGACCAACAGAGATCTTGTCATGGCTAACTCCAACTTGACTCTAACTCTTAAACCAACACCGCGCACAGAATTCCAGGCGCAGTCAAGAAGAGTATTCCCCTTCTTGCAAGGTATGCATTTGTCGCTGCAAGTTGTGACAGTTACACAAATACCCTCTCATACTCTCTTTCTCTATTTCTGTCTTTCGGTCAACTAAAAATTGGCATGGATTAATGATTATTCTCCCGCTAAAAATGCCTGTCTGAGGGATTTATGATCAGCGGATAACAAAATGTAGTGTAGCCAACGAAATTCGTGGATTAGTGATGTAAAACAATAAGTCGATACATATAAATACTTAAAGTAACCATATATACAAATATATATATTATATTCGTATAAATTTATGTCCATATAACTTATTAACCAAATTTAACTGGAACAGTTAGTTTTGTTTATGAAAGGCCTCAATAAATCTTTACAATATCCTGAAGGAACTACTTTGTTTTAAATAAAGGTTTTAACGTCAAAATATGATTCTAAAAATATGTCGCTATTAGACAACTTCGTGAACAAAACAACCAGTAATTTCAATGGAATGTCTAACATTCATTAAACATTATAAGAATGTATAGTTTGGAACCCACGCTTAAATATTACTTGCATAACACAACCCTGATAAAATATTTGAAGCTGTAATGAATGCTAACAGAAAATTTAGACGCTCTAAAATGGCATTTCAGTCAAAGACAAAAAGACGACGTTAAAGAAGCTCGTGGCAATCGAAGAAGTTGAAAGTTTTTGTTTACAGTTTAATTTAAAGTAAAAACCCTAATTGATATTAGATTCGTTTCCATAGTGATATTTCTCGTGGCATTTCCTCAAATTTTTGCACGCTTTCTTTTAATATAGCCCCCTCCCTCAACTCTTTCCTGGCAGAATCAGACTTCTGTTATTTTACTCTGGCTAACGTCAAACGATTTTATTCATCTAGGGGAGAGATATCCTGCCGAGAAAGAGCGTTAATTGGACACTAGTTAAAAATAATGGGAACTCCAGCCATGCACAACAGCAGGGGCTGGTGCTAAAAGGTTTAAATCTACGAAGTGAATGAATGACCAAGAATCTACACATGCATAAGAGCTTTCCGAGGTTGTCCAAGGTCCCAAAGCCGGCGTCACCCGGATGAGTGACCTCGATCTAGACTAAGTGACCCCAGGTCACCTAAACCCCAGTCAACAGTGACTCAGGGGCATTAGTCCCCAATTTTTCTGGTGGATCTATCGGGATTGAATAACTCATATAGGCAATTATCTTATAGTTAGGATTAGGATTAAGATAAGAGTGCGGATCAAGGCTCTATGTTTTTTTGAATGAGGGCGAGTCTCATGTTTCCCCCAGGGCGTCACTTATCCCTGACCAGCTTGTTCGTCACGGGGTGAAGTGATCTAAGGTCACTTATTCCTGGTGTCGCATCCCCATCATGAATGATAATTAAACCTGGCCGAAAAGAAGAATTCTCTATAAAATTTGATTATACTTTTCGGAATTATCGGGTTGTTCTACATTGAAGAAAAATACTCACTGGACTCCATAGTTAAAAATATTTTAACTAAATATCAGAAATGATGTGTTTGTGGTAGCTTGGTAATTATGTTTTTACTACGCACGCTCTCAAGCTGTTCTCTCAGAAAAACATTCTGAGTCCCTGACGGGAATCGAACCCGTAACCTTCTGATCGCCAGTGAGACTCTCTAACCATTGAGCTATCGAGACTACATATCGAGACTAACAGACTGGCAGTACATATGTCTACCAGATATACGAACCAGTACACAAATTTAACCTTCACTCACTATCTGAGTCTTTGTAGCTCAATGGTTAGAGCGTCTCACCGGCGATCAGAAGGTTACGGGTTCGATTCCCGTCAGGGACTCAGAATGTTTTCCTGAGAGAACAGCTTGAGAGCGTGCGTAGCAAGAACGTAAATAGCAGAAAGTTCTAAATCTAAAATCGCTGTCATGAGAACTTTTGTTTTGAAGAAACCCTGAAAATATTTTGCCCAACAGAAACACGAGAGAAATTTACGTCCTAAAAAATGCTGATTGTGACAAGTAACCTTGCCCAATCTAGGCGATTCAGTCAATAATTTTCAAAACAAACTTATGGTTTTCACAAATGTGAGCGATTTCTATATCAACCTGAAGCTCAATAATACAAAAGTCAAAGTTTTAATTAGTGCTGAGCGATAGTGCTTTTTTTACTATCACGATAGTGGCTAAGGTAATAGTCGCGATATTCGATAGTTTCGCGATAGTCTGTATTTAATATAATACAATCAGTAAATAACCATTGCTTAACACAAAAACACTATGGCAAGTCATTATTGACCACTGACAGATACACGATGGATGGAAATAGAAAAACTGATAGCTCCAACACAAAAGTAGCTGTATGCAATAGTATAAAACAGTGTAACCAACAACAACAGCTCTTGTAAGTTAGTCTTTTACAGCAGCTATGTACATGTGAAGCATAGTTAATGCAGGTTCTCTGCTAAGAATACCGACATAGTGACGCTGTCTGGTAGCAGGCACGACCTCCTCTCATTTGCAATGTGCCCGGCTGCACTAAAGGCCCTTTCTGAAGGCACAGAGGTGGCTGGTACTGCTAAGTACTGCCTGGCTAATTGTACGAGAGTAGAGTACTTGGAGCTCTTCTGCTTCCACCACTGAAGTGGATCCTCCAAGGCAGGGTCTTCACTAAGGTATTTGCGCACTTCTTCCTTTGTCTTCTCGATTGGTCGCAACTCTTCTTGTTCTGATGGTGTGATTACGTCTTGCAACAGGTGGAAAAGTTTGTGCTCTCCTCGAGCCCTCTGTGGTGCAGGTTCTGCATCAGGAGCAGTTAGAGCATTGCAACAGACAGGTATGCTCTCTTCCTCAATCTGGGCAATGGTGCTTTGCCTCTCTTCTTCACTTAGAAATTTCAACAACTTGAACCTGGGATCCAGAAGGGCAGCTTTATTGAGGACCTCAAGTTGTGGCCCTTTGTAGCGACGTTGCAGGTTTGAGTGCATGACCCTTTTCAGGGACTTCTTTAAATTGGAGTAAGAGGGGTCTGGCTGAAACTCGATGTTAAGCAGCTTGTGAAGCAGTGGACGAACAGCTGAGATGGTCACCCATTTCTGAGCACCAATAGCCTGTGTAATCTCCACCAAAGATTTCATGACTGGCACAAAGATTTCCATAGTCATAAACTCTGACTCTGAAGGCATGAGGTCACCTTTCCTGAGCTCCAGGAGCGTAGCGCACAGAGGTTGTTGTTGGGCAAGGATCCGTTCAACAATGTAATATGCAGAGTTCCATCTGGTGGGAACATCCTGCACCAGCGAGAGTTGCTTGTGGTGCAGATCTGCTTGCTTCTGTCGCAGCAAGTATGTGGACTTGGCAGAGTGATTGAAGTGGGTGACAAGTCGTCGGCAGCGTGCAAGGGCCTTGGAGACTTCTGGGAGCTTCATGGCATCTTCAACTGCAAGCTGCAGTGTGTGGCTGAAACATGGCATGTGAGGCCATCCAAGAATCTCCATGGCCAATGCTATGTTGCGCCCATTGTCGGTCGTAGCGGCGCTCAGAGAATCAGCAGGCAACTTCCAATCCTGCAATATGTGCTGAAGTGCTTCCACAACATTCTCAGCTGTGTAAGACTCAGGAAACTCAGACATCCCCAGCATGTGGCTCTGCAGCTCAAATGCCTCACTGACATAGTGCATTGTCATTCCAATGTAGGAATGCCTAGCACGGGATGTCCAGATGTCAGTGGTGATGGCAAAGTGACTGATACCGCTTATCTGCTGCTGGACGCGAGCTTTCTCCCGATCATACAGTTGCGGCATGTAGTTGGTTGCAATGCTCTTCCTATCTGGAGGCACATAGCGGGGTTCAATCTCGTGAAGCATGTGGCGAAAGCCTGCGGCATTGACTGTGTCGTAGGGCATCATGTCCTTGGCGATGAAGTAGCAAACAGAATCTGTTATGCTCTTCCAGCGATGTGATGTGTACACAAGTGGAGCTTGAGATTTGAATGATTCTATAATCGTCGGCTGCATGCGGCTAGAACCAGCAGAGGTATCACTACCTCTACTGGTTGGCTTAGCACGTTCTCGAGCTTCTATTGCACCATACTCACTGTGGTGGTGAGTCTGCAGCTGGAACCGCATGTTCGTTGTGCACGATGCATATTTAAGTACCTGGAAACAGAGCTTGCATGTCACTTCATTGCTCTTTTTCTTGTCTTTCTCCACAAACTTGCCATCTTTTGCCGGGAATCCAAAAAAACGCCAAATCTCGCTGATAGCGCCCTCAAGAGGAAGCAACTCGCTTTCGTTCGCGGCCATGTTTGCGCACGCAACGACGTAGTTTCTGCGCTGTCTCACGTTGCCTATCGCCTCTTCTTCATCTTTATTACGCCGGTTATCGCAGGGTTCCGCGACGAAACATCCGGTTTACCAGGTGAGAAGAAAATGGCGGAAACGTACGAAACTGTTTGTCGTCGCCGTTCCTGGGAAACCCTCTGGTCGAACGGTATTAGGAAGCGATTGATCGACTATCTGTAGCTTAAATCATAGAAATCTTAGGGATTAAATTTGAGGTAAGCACAACACACTGCTACCACCCCACTATCGTGGTAGGGCCCAATGCACTTTCACTATCGCGATAATCGCAATATCGATACTATAGACATAGACATAGACATAGACATAGACATCGCTTTTATTTATGCACGCTAGCCTCTCACAACTTTTTTGAACTAAGCTGATTTACAGGAGGGGCGTGATACCTTATAAATACAAATAAAATTATACTAACCACCACCACTACTACTACTACATACTTTTAATTACATTACATAAAATTAGATAAAAATTAGATAAAAATTAGATTAAAAAAAAATAATTACAAACTGTATATTCACTATATTCAAGTCAACATGGCTCATGTGAAAGACAGGTCAGCAATGCTGCTTTTGAATTGATGAAGCGAAGTCGCTTTTTTAGCCTCTAGTGGAAGATTAATCCATAACATTGAGCCACTATATCTAAAGCTTCGCTTAAGAAAATTAGTTTTCGGCTTTGGAAGTGCTAGATCAGTTTCAAGATTACGTAAGTCATACCCTCTATTCAGATCTCTAGGTCTAACAAGGCTTTCTGTTAAGCACTGTGCCGTGTTTTGGTTGAGAACCTTATACAGCAGGACACTCTTCAATTTAGCACGCCTTACATGAAAAGAGTCCCACTGTAAACTTTCCAGAAGCTCATTCGATCTAATTTCATATCCTGCTCCTGTAATGACTCTGGCAGCACGGTTTTGAAGCGTTTGCAATTTGTCTTTTAATTTCTTATTACATGTATCCCACAAGGGAGAACAATAATCGAAATATGGCTGAATTAAAGATTTGTACAGTTTGACAAGAAAGCATGAGGGAACAAATGGTTTAATTCTCCTCAAAGCACCTATGCCAGAACAAATCTTTAAGCATAGTTTTTCAATATAAATATCAAAGGTCAATGTCTCATCAAAATCGACTCCCAAACATTTGTGGGAGGTAACAGGCGATATTGAATTATTATTCATGGTTATTGTGGAATGTAAATCTGCAACTTTGGATGTCAAATTAGGTTTAGATCCTATAACCATGAACTTGGTTTTTGAGGAATGAGATTGGAGTTTATTTAAAGTTAACCAATCCATTATATTCTCTAAATCTGAGTTCAAGTTATAGGCTAATTCAACAGGATCACACGAGGAAGCAAATATTTGTGTATCATCAGCATATAAACAGGGTGTTGTTAAATTAAGACAATTGGGTAAATCGTTGATGTAGATTAAGAACAACAAAGGGCCAAGTATTGACCCTTGCGGAATACCACATATTATTTTACCTTTTACAGAAAGATAGTCATTTATGAGGCATTGTTGATATCGATTTGTTAAGTATGAATGGAACCACTTAAGTTCCGTGTGAGAAACTCCATAAAATGCCAATTTCTCAAGTAGAATATCATGGTCAACGGAATCAAACGCTTTACGAATGTCAAGGAAAACAACCCCTGTTAGTTTGCCATTATCCATATTTTCAAACCAGGCATCGCACATTTGAATTAAAGCGGTAAGTGTGGAATGTCCTGGCCGAAATCCGGATTGGAATTTAGATATAAGGCAATTATCATTAAAATGTTTGTAAAGTTGTTGGAAAATTTCTTTTTCGAATACCTTACTTATAATTGGTAAAATTGATATAGGTCTATAGTTACCCATAATAATTGGATTCCCAGACTTTCCAAGCTAAGTTGGGATCGTTGATGGATTCTATTTCATGCCAAGGCGTATTAAGTATGTCATAAATAAAGTTTTCCTTCACAAAGTGTTTTAAGTTTCGTACTTCTTTTATAATCGGTCTACGCTTAGGTGGAATACACTTACAAACAACATAAATTAAACTATGGTCTGACATGCCATTATGAATCACTCCTGATGTTGCTATATTTTTTGTCTCATTTGTAAATATCAGATCTATTAAAGTAGCTGACGTGCTTGTCACACGTGTCGGTTCCGAAATCAGTTGTTTTAATTGGTATATAGACGATAAAAATCGCCCAGCACCAGTTTTAATTCTTGATAAGCGATACGCCGTTAGCACAGACTTGAAAATCTGTGCATGCACTCCGGACAGAAGGTGGATTTTTGGTTCCCAACTAGAACAGGATGGGTCTGCCACGTAGGTACAATCCCTCGGTCGCAAACAGCTTTTTTTCTCTTCCACTGGGCAAATAGATAAATTTCTGAGAGAGAAACTGAGGTTGACCTCTAAAAAGTCGCACAGACGACTGAAACTTGTTTATAAAATTGGACGACGCTCTTGTGTTCATTAACAACCAAACAACTAAGGACTGACGTTTGCTGCGATGGAAACTACACAATGTTGCCAGTCTCAAAAATGGAAAGTAAAATTTTCATGAGCATCTCCGGTTTCTGTCGTTCACTGCACGAAAAAATCTTTGTTTTAAATTCAGTTATTAGACTGGGTGAGCATCACCAAAAACAAACATCGCAACGAAGAATGACCCACACTTAAAATCTCTGTGGTAAAATATGGTTTGAAGTCACAGGGGATGAGTTCCCTTGACGTTTCTCAAAACTGTTTCCCCAACATCAGGGGTCATTCACCCTCACGGATGTTCGACGCGGTCACTTATTAACTAAGATAAACGATCCCCGTCACTTATCTTTACGGGTAAGAGATTCCGGTCTCTTATCTCGAGCGGAAGAGTCGCCCTCCGTCACTTATGACTAGGAGATAAAGGCCTCAGGATATCTACCCCTGGGGGAACGATTCCCGGTCACATATGACGAGGGGTAGATAGCCGCATGGTCGAGAACCCCCGATGATTATAAACCCCTGGGAGGTTGATCACTTGGTTTGTCCTTGCTGGCAGAGGTCCCTGTTAGTGCTGTTCAATGTGGTTAAGGCAAGGGATCCCTGCAGGAGTTACAAACATGAGTAACCTCAAAACTCAGTGAGCACTCAGTCGCCGATTTTTAGTAACTTGTGCGCTCTTAGGGTTACAGTTCTACTCTCTGTTTAGTCAACAACTCTTCCAAGACGGCAGGTCTCCTGCAATGACGAGTAAAATCATCTGGCGTAAGCCATTGTATCTGCCCCTTAACGTTGGAGACCTGAGGGAGGTAGCCACCGTCGACAAAGAGTTTAAGTCCGATCTGCACCGTGCGATTGTCGATTACGATTGTTCCTTTTGATGTATGTGATTTAGTCGCGAGAGTCGTGGAGATGTATCGCAACATTTGTTGGCTTTTTTTTTTCACTGTGAGGATTGTATCAAGGATTATACGCTTAAGAGTTAATTACACAGCCCAAGGTGAGGAATCGTATGCCACAATCGTCTTGATATGGCCTAAAAGATTCTTTCAGAAACAACATAACGTAAGAACGTACTTTGCTTGGACGCCATGTCTAAGATGATCATTCATTCCTAGAGGTGCTTGACCGAGGACCCCCGGTCCTGGGTATTAATGACTGGGAGTCATTTATCGCTAGGGGTTATTGGTCCACTTGACACCTCCAGCATTGACAAACCAACATATTAACTGATGCAGCACTAACAAACTAATACCTAACTAACACAGTATTAACAAACCAACATATCAAACTGATACAGCACTGACAAATCAACATATCAAACTGATACAACACTGAAAAACCAACATATCAAACTGATACAACACTGACAAACCAACATATCAAACTGATACAGCACTGACAAACCAACATATCAAACTGAAACACTGACAAACCAACATATCAAACTGATACAACACTGACAAACCAACATATCAAACTGATACAGCACTGACAAACCAACATATCAAACTGAAACAACACTGACAAACCAACATATCAAACTGATACAACACTGAAAAATCAACATATCAAACTGATACAGCACTGACAAACCAACATATCAAACTGATACAACACTGACAAACCAACATATCAAACTGATACAACACTGACAAATCAACATATCAAACTGATACAACACTGACAAACCAACATATCAAACTGATACAACACTGACAAATCAACATATCAAACTGATACAACACTGACAAACCAACATATCAAACTGGTACAACACTGACAAACCAACATATCAAACTGATACAACACTGACAAACCAACATATCAAACTGATACAACACTGACAAACCAACATATCAAACTGATACAACACTGACAAACCAACATATCAAACTGATACAACACTGACAAACCAACATATTAAACTGATACAACACTGACAAACCAACATATTAAACTGATACAACACTGTAAGCAATTCTGGCAGAATATTAATTAACCCTTAAATTCGCTAACTAATTGGTAAAGAATATTGACAAATTAAAGTACACGAGTTGCATAAATACAAATCCATATCTCATCTATCACATCACATCCGTGAGCAAAACCGAGCTTTCCCCGTTGATAGTCTGAATGTGAATGACGGGAATTAATGCGATAACCAAGTGACATATTCGAGTAGGAATGTAGTGAGCATTCGCAGGATGCTGTTAGCCAACAGATCAAAGGACAGCTCTGGTTTTTTACTTGCCCAGCCTCCTATTTTAATTGTCTGTCCTGATCACGCTTTCCAGAAATGTGTTTTCCCGAGACTTTGCCACAAAGAAACCTACTTTCATTTTATCACCTCATTGCAGAAATTGTGGTATAATTTAATTGCGATGCTGGATCAGACTTTACAGGGTTTCCCATGTATCTTGGTACACTGCAGCAAAATGCATTTGTTTTTTTGTATAAAATTGTAGTTTTCTCATTCTGCAGTCACTTGTAGATTTCTTTATTTGTTTCGGAGGTCCACAGCCATCTCTTTTTGTTTGGTTTTAGAAACAAATCACCACATAAACATAATCATCTCACTTTGTTACTCTTGGCGACAGCGGGGAAAGAGGTGGGAGCATTAGACAACCACAGGAAATAATTTTTGCTGTCAGCAGTTTTAACCCTTTCACCTCTAAAGTGGCTCCCAAGAACTATATTCTCGCGAAACCAAGACGATTTTATTCCGTAAAAGGAAGCGTATGGTAAAAAGAGAAAACATTGAAATTATCTATGACGGGTTCTGAATGCGTTTATTTCAAACATTAATAGTTCGTTTTTTTAATTTGCTGACGTTGAAAATTTGTACTTTGTCCGCCATTATTCCTTTCCGTGCTCCCCCCGATTTGAGAACTTTTGCCACAATGGAGAAATGTCTCTCCAGATCTGGAAGTAATTTTTGATCCAGCCTTTAATCCCAGTAGAGAAAGGAAGCGTATTAAGGTACTAAATATACAACGTCCTCCCCGTCACATAAAAACATACATTACTTCTACGTAATATTGATCAAGAAAATAGTTGCAACGTGTAGCTTTGAAATGCAAGAGCCAGTTCGTCTGCAATTTATGATTTATTTTAATTTTTAATTACATAGGATGCTCATTTCAAGTTGATATAAGACAGTCTGTAAACTGTGTACACTAAAACACTTTGACAATGAATCAAATTGAAGATCAGCGACTAGTGTACTATAAAGAATCTTTTGTCCTTGGCGCAACAAAAATTTTGATCCTGAGACAGTTCCCCATCCACCACCGAAATAGACTTTTGGCTTGACTCCGACTCGACTTTACCTACATACACCTCGACTTCACTCCAAAGGAAAACAAGATGTCCAAGCGTTCAATCGTGGGCAAACCGC
This sequence comes from Heliopora coerulea, assembly GCA_030142905.1. NCBI lineage: Eukaryota > Metazoa > Cnidaria > Anthozoa > Scleralcyonacea > Helioporidae > Heliopora > Heliopora coerulea. Next base: position 1,328,352 of record JASJOG010000074.1, on the reverse strand, counting down.
ACGATATCGCAAGATTTGAGAAAAGAAAGATAAGAACAGCCGTCGAACGGGCGTAGACACCGGTCCAATTATCATTTTCAGTTGCAGTCCAGACTCCCAGGATACAATTATCTAACTGCTGTGTGGGTCGATTTCTGGGCAACCGAGTTTTTTGCATTCCTTATAGCCAAGAATAGACGAGCATTATGTAATACTGCGCTGAAAATTTTGGCCAAAAAATCATCGACCATATTTTGAGATATATTAGCCAAGCTGTTGAGGACATTACACGATTAGTAACTTATACTCTGTTCAAGAACTACCAAGCATTGCACTTAAAAATGCTTAAATATTTTTTATGGGCAAACAAAGAAGAACCTCTTGAAAGGTCAATGAAGACTGATCGATGTTTCATGAAAACCATCCTGTGCGGTAGGACTTACGATGATCTGGCCATGAGAAACTACCTTGTCGTTGGTGATATAGTTGCAAAAATTTATGTCATCTCCAGGAGATCTTCCATTCCATTCTGAGGTATAAGGATGATCGATGCTGTTGTAGTAATCAAATAATAAACCTGGGTCGTTGCCAGGTGGGAGACCATTCCCCTCACTTGTACCTTGACTGACTGGAAAGGACTCGAGAAGATCTGAAAAATAACCTCTGTTGCTCGCCGGCTGGGATTGGCTGATGGCTGGTGGTGTGGTATGTAGTTCCCGTCGGAGAATATCTTCCGAACCATTTAAAATATTTTCGAGAAGAGGAAGAAATCCATCCTCTAATCGTAAGTTCTCGTTTGATCGGAAATCACTGGAACACGTTGCTTCAGAGTTGCCATTTATACAGCTCAAGCTTTGCTCCTTCAGTGTCGTTTCACTGAAAACGTTACCCCCAAGAGAGGACGGCGCTCGGGATCCGTTGAACGTTGGGGAAGCAGCTTCCATGTTTTCACAAGGTTGTTTCTCGTCGGTCTTAAGTATTTCGATGAGATCCTGTGGGCTTGGGGAATACTCTTTAGCTGGAGCAGTCTGGGATCGTGGTTTCCGTGCCTTGGTCGGCTTAAATTTGTAGTTAGGATAATCCTGTTTGTGCTTCTCCCGAAGCCTTTCTGCTTCCCTCTTGAACGGTTTTTTCTCCTCGTCGTCCAGGACCTTCCAAATTTTCCCCAGCTCTTTACTCAACTTTCGATAGCTCAGTGTGGGATATCGTCTGGCCATGGCTTTTCTAGCTGTTTGCGAGTAAACCATGAAGGCATTCATCGGACGCTTGATACGTGCTTTGTTTTTCTGCACACCTGAAGGCGGTAAGTTGCTGATCATAGTGCGCACACAATCTTCCAGTGCTTTGGTTACGTTATCCGAAATAATAGGACCTTTTTCCTCAGAAGTAGCCTTGACAACTTCATCCAGATCTGTCCTGTTTTCCAAGCTCTCCATTGGCAAAACTATCCACCCTGTTGACTGCTAAATAACTTAAACTTGTTTCGGATTTTCCCTTTAGACGATTACAGAATGTTACCAGATCGGAAACACTTGCTGGAATGGAGGAGTTGTTCAACCACTGGCGATGTCATAGATTTTAATGGCAGCTATTTTCTTGCATCATTAAGCTCACAAGGGGGTGTTTTACGACAAAGAAAATTAATTTTCGTTCAAATAAAGTCACTTTTTTGCTTTGGGGCTACCAAAGATTATTCAAACACGCATTCAATTCACATATTTTTTTGTAATTGACATCGGCACTTCTATTTTTTAAAAGCCGTTTTCTAATTTCGTGGTTCATGGTATGAACTGAGGTCTACTCCTTAACATTAGCACAGAATGTATACAAAGTTTGTATGAAATGGATCGTTTGTAAAACAGGGTGTCGTTTGATTAAAAATAGGAACTAAACATTGAACAAACCTTACGGGTTATCGGAGAAAAGGAAAACAGCAACAAAAATTAAGCTTTTCCCCAGAAATGAACACGTCTCGACCCTGGTATGCAAACTTCGCTATAAATTGTCTCGCATGATGTTCGGAAGGACACAATTATGTTTTTAATGAATTAATAGGCGACCAATAAATTGCCCGAAGAATGTATCGAAAGGTGTTTGGATAAACAACACAGAAGGAGTTGCAACTAAAAGTCCTCAGTAGATCAGGATATTTTACTACAGTTACAAGACTACTTGAAGGTGAAATAGTGGATAAGAAAAGAACCAATCAGCAGAGATCTTCTGTCCTCAATTATATGCTTAACTTTGAAAGTTTGCAAGGAAAATGAATGAAAGGAAAAACAGTGTTTTATTTCACTAATTAGATCTCTTCATGAAATCACTTAAAGTAAATTACAACAGGCAAGATCACGCTAGTGGACATTCATTAACAAAAGCGAAAAACTAAACGAATATTTAAAACCGAGAAAGTAGAAAACGAAAAGGTATTGCAAAGGCGCATTAGATTCTATACGAAGTGGTATTTCCTTTGAAGGGTTTTCAAACTTAAAAATTTGTACAAGAACAAAATGATGTGGGCAGGTTTATTGCCATGCACGTGTCATGTTTAGCCTACTTGATCCTCACCCCAGATCAAGGGTCTCAAAATAAATTTGCTTTCATTTACCTCACCCCTTGAGCTCAGTGCTTAACATCAGAAAAGATAAAGACAGAACATTAAGAAAACCAATCACCTGTTTAATGTCGTTTACTTGCAGTTTCAACTGTTGATGTCCTGTAATTCTTTTTTGTCTGACAACCTGTTGTTCATAAATCCGTACCAGCAATCCAACCTCATACTCTCAAAACACTTTAAGGTAGTAAACAGGTCTTATAGTTACGCAAAAAAGGTTTTAAGAGGATGGTTTTTACCAACTTCGTAATATTTAATAAACACATGATCGCAAAAAAAATTCAACGGAAAAGGTGACAGACATTAAAGGATGCTATATTTAATTAAATTGCAAAAGTGTGGATCTCTGAAAAGGATGACAAAAGATGCCGGCACTGTACTTCGGTAAAAATTTCGCCCGGAGAAACTTTAAAAAAAGAAGTTTCCGTTCTTAAATTCGTGATGAAGTCAAGCAAACACAGACAATTTCTGAGCTGAAGATAAATTAGTCTTGGTCCCAGCAAGATGTCATTTGTAAATAGTCATTAATTTACAGAAATATGAGGTTAAGTCAATGAACTGATTTGATTTTCAAATTAGTCAGCTAGGTGGATCGTTAGTCTGGGCTGAGGTTTTAGTTCATAATTAAAGTATTCCTTTAGGAAAACTAAACGTAAGATACAAAATAATGCAACAGTTGAGTAATCTATGACTAAAACGTAATAAAAGAAATACATAAAATGAGTTTGTATTTAGCGTTTTTCTTGGGCACATTCCACTAATAAGGTGTGGTTTGGCTGCGGATTTATACACCTACACGTAATTATCACGCAGTTGGTAATTGATGGAGCAGACGCCATTATAGAATATGCTCAGCGGGACGCCTCTTTTCAGACTGATTAGATCTCGAATTGCTGACTTGCCGGAAATACGATAAACTGCACTTTTGCTTCAACCGGTTTGGGGGGTTTTTAGTAAGAACTATTTTAAACTACAGCCTTTGGTTTTACAAATGCTAATATTGATATCCTTATAGTCAACAAGGATATCAATACTAGATATTGTGTTCATAATAACGCATGATTAAACACTGTAAGCGTCAGATTTTGTTTTAGGTATATTTGAATATCAAGGATGGAGGCTTTATGCCAGGAAAGAAATATACAGAATAGGGAAGTGCTAGTCTGAGACTTTAGGTTTTGCCGCAAGATTTGATATTAGCATTTGAGACTGACTCAAGTCTAAACTCTTCTTGTTGGGAGGTCTTTCTTTAGCGGGTAAAATAGCCTGGCACTAGCCAAAGTGAAATAATCTGACATTAGGAATATTGATAACCACTTTGATAATCCTAGGCCCAGTCCACTCGGCAGGCCAAGGGACAGCTTTGGCGCATAATTTGAAATTGTAACGTGGCCCTTTTGTCTCGGGAGAGGAGGGGCTCTAGCCGCGGTACCCTTTGCACTAGGAAACTGGTATATAAAATGATAAACTTTTTTTTTCTTTTCTTTTCTTTAACCCTTTGACTTCACCCTCTCCACTCTGTCCGGTTCAAAAGAACGTACTCGTAAAGGGAATTTAAACTCTCATTAACATCGAAACAATCACTGACCTATGCATGACGGCATGACAGGCCATCCCATCAGCTTTTCCGTCACTGCAATCCAAATTCATCCTCCTTTAAGTGGGACCCGCTAGTTTGAGAGAGGATTTCCACCGTACGGTTAAAAGTTTTGCTTCACGTTAATGTCTGCCCTAACAGCTTTCTTTGATTTAATCCCTTTGTCACAATGATTTTCTTTCACCTCTTAGTGCTTTCCCTCTCAGACTTGACAAATCAATTGCTATTACATTACCTTGCAACGCATGTCTCATGCATACTCATATTTCAACACCTGGCGGAAAAATTCTGGTGATATTTCAAGACACAACCACACGTTGAAAAATTTTTCGCCGTGCTTTCATTTTCATGTTATGCTACGATTTCAGCCTGCTTCCTCAACAACTTGAGCTTAAAAGAATGTCTTTTGTGCTTGCTTTCTTACGCTCTCAGTTTGACCCTTTCCTAGCGGGATAAAACCTCTATTATTTTACTTTGGCTAACGCCAGACGATTTTACTCGTCAAGGCATTTTAGCTTCTCCCCTTTTACGAGGAAATTCCTGCCCGTCTATTTTAAACCCTGTAAAGTTGTAATGAAAGTTTAAGATTTGTTTACTTTAGTCGCTATTCATATGTGGAAAACACATTTTGAACGTAAAATGAAGGATGTTATTACCGCTTTGTAATATTTTATAGGAATCATAGAAGCTGAATATCCCATCATCCTAATACTTGTCCCCCCTTAGAAATTCTATTGCCCCTCGAATGCCCCCCAAACTCAGACGCCTGGCGCTTCCCCTGTCTTTTCGCTGGTGTTGCTCATAGTATACTATAAACGTGGCATTTTCATTTTACCAAACAGCAATGTTGGAAAGAAGAATTACTTTCAAACTCAAGACATGACCCGATATATTTCACTATATCATGTTAGCGATTTCTTTGTTTTCTTCTCTCACAGCACTGTTTATTGCACACAAACTGCGCAGCGGTGCGTGTCACCCACCCAAGGCCAAGAGAAATTTAATTTATTTCGTGGCAAATCAATACAAAATCAAATATTCAGGGAAAGTGTACTCACTCATTGACATCCCTCCGTCGCCCATAAGGGTATCAAAAATTTTCATCCATTCTGCTTCTTACGCGTTTTATTTGAACGGTGTCGTAAGTCAGTGAGCTGATTGGTCATATCTGAATTAATGAGAACGAAAGAGACACAAAAGGGCATTCGATAATGTATTTGATTGGGGTGCTGGTGGCACAGTGGTAGTGCACGTGTCTCTCATCACTTGTGACTGAGGTTGGATTCCTGCTCCGTGCAGTTATCTGATTAAAGTTACCTTAGTCATACGTGAGAAGAATGTTATCCAATTTGACTCTACCAAGCATCACAGGTTTTCTCCGAGTACTCTGGTTTCCTCCTGTAGTAACACTAGACCGATGAGGGGTGGCCCTTACTGGACCTCAAGGGAGAACAACTTAGGTAGCTGATAAGGTTATCCAGTATAAATAAAGACACTTTACCTTTACTTTTATAAAATAAAAGTTGGAAAATGTGTGTAATTGCTGCTTTAAAACTGTTCGTAAATTTCTATAGCAAATGAAAAGCTCACGACATCACATACGCCATCCTTAAACAGTGAGGGGAATTTAAGATTGATATATAATCTGTGATACAGTAAATCGTTTAATAAATTGTAATGTAATATGTGTCACATCCATCATATGCCATATAAAACGTTAAAATATTACATTACACCATTACATGAAAAAAAAAATAAAAAAGTTGCGTGCGTTTCTCGGAACTGAGATCGAAACGTGGGTGATGTCATTTCAATTGGACAAAATATCCACAGGAAAACGACGCAAATCCGAGTATTTTTAAATAGCTTTTTTGTATAGATTATGTATTTTTATAAAGATCAACAATTTTCTGCTCTCATGTTTTCAGAAGATATTTGACTGGAAACGTCAGTTCATTTTTTCAGCATTTCACAGTCTCCTTTCTCTTCTTCCTCATTTCCCCCTTTTGGTGAAAACTTGGAGCTTACTTACGATAGATTTTAATCACTTTCTTTTAGCTTCCATGCATTTGTAAGAACTTAATCCTAGTTGTCTTTTGTTTTGTAAGTAATATTTACAACGTGAGCTCGCGGATGTGTTGTATCGAGTATACGAGCAGGAGCCAAAGGCAAGTGATTGTATGTAGGATATAACACTGACGCAAATGTTGTTAACAACTTATGAAACAAACACACGTGAACAGTCGTGTTCTTGAAAACTAGTGAAGATTCCAAGGATTTTAGTCGAGAAAATAGCACGAGAGGATCATGAAAATCAGTATGATACAACTACTAGTGGTTGGATCACATTTATAACTACTGATTAAACTCTTAATTCTTTGTTTTTTCTTTATAAACTATTACTGAGTTTAATGTCTGTTATCTGATAGATAGCAAGACACTAGTGCTAGGATATCTTTGTGTTTATAGTATAGTATAATATAGTATAGTATAATATAGTATAGTATAATATAGTATGGTATAAATAACAATGCCCAGCAGATTGTGCGAAGTATCGCCATATCTAAACATTAACAATTCCTTAAACAAAGAAGGCTAGAAGTGTTTAAAACATATTTATTGACTGACGTTTCGTCGCTACAAGCAACATCTTCAGAGTCGAGATCAGGGATTACAACGAGATATATTTATATTAAACAAACAGTATCGAACGACAGTTAAGATGATATATTTACAGCAGTAACGGAAATTGACGGGAGACAGCAGTAAGGTGATATCAGAAAAGGGAAAGAGGCATAGAACCAATATTCCCGTTAAGAATGGGTTTTAATTTATTAATTAAAAGACTTTCTTTAAGGAGTAGTTCAGAAGCAGAAGGCGACGAGGATAATATTTTGAAGTCGGAAAAAGAAATGGGATGGCCAGTTTCAATGTGGTGGGAAAGGATACTAGTGGGAGAGGGATTAACTCTTCTGTTACCTGTCAAGGGTGGGATCCCCATATGATCTGAAATAGGTGTGTGTAACTGTCGGTTAGTTTGGCCAACATACAATGCCTTACAGCATTGATACGTAAATAAATACACCACATGCGATTTCAGGCCATCAGGGATCCTGTCCTTGACAGGGAAAAAAGAGCCAAGGCGAACGGAAGGGCGAAAGACGAAGCGTAATGAAACTTGAGGAAAGGCGAACTCAACTCATCAAACTATTATCGTCCGCCTTTCCTCCGGTTTCATTACGCTTCGTCTTTCGCCCTTCCGTTCGCCTTGGCTCTTTTTTTCCTGTCAAGGACAGGATCCCTGATGGCCTGAAATCGCATGTGGTGTATTTATTTACGTGTCAATGCTGTAAGGCATTGTATGTTGGCCAAACTAACCGACAGTTACACACACCTATTTCAGATCATATGGGGATTCCACCCTTGACAGGTAACAGAAGAGTTAATCCCTCTCTCACTATAGTAGTATCTTTTCCCACCACATTGAAACTGGCCATCCTATTTCTTTTTCCGAATTCAAAATATTATCCTCGTCGCCTTCTGCTTCTGAACTACTCCTTAAAGAAAGTCTTTTAATTAATAAATTAAAACCCATTCTTAACGGGAATATTGGTTCTATGCCTCTTTCCCTTTTCTGATATCACCTTACTGCTGTCTCCCGTCAATTTCCGTTACTGCTGTAAATATATCATCTTAACTGTCATTCGATACTGTTTGTTTAATATAAATATATCTCGTTGTAATCCCTGATCTCCACTCTGAAGATGTTGCTTGTAGCGACGAAACGTCAGTCAATAAATATGTTTTAAACACTTCTAGCCTTCTTTGTTTAAGGAGTTGTTAATGTTTAGATATGGCGATACTTCGCACAATCTGCTGGACATTGTTATTTATATTAAAATTACGATTTCCGCCTGGACAATCACTCATAGTATATTATAATATAGTATAGTATAATATATAGTATAATATAGTATAGTATAATATAGTATAGTATAGTATAATACAGTATAGTATAGTATAGTATAGTATAGTATAGTATAGTATAGGTAGAATACGGCTCCTTGAAAATCAATTTGAAATTCTGAACCGAAACTATTGTAAAGTAATTCGGAATAAATAGAAAAATAATTTTACATGAAAAATAAACTTGACCGTCCAATTTTTGACGCATAGTTAGATTATTGGAACGGAGCTTCAATTAGGCCGCTACAAAAATTACGAGGATACTGCAAGCCTCAGGGATCTTTCTCTTGTCGCTCAGAGAAAAATTCCTGGGGTACGTGGTCGCAGGAGTTTATTGCCGTATCATATTTCTTGTTAAAAATTAGATCACAAGCTCATTTGATGAGGCGCAGGCCGAATCCACAGTCATCAAGAAATCGAGGATGAATGATTTAACCGCTTCTGCAGAAATCAACTTTAAAAAAAGATTAAACCAGCTTTAAGAGAAAGAATTGGAGTGATTTTATTGCTTAGCAAAATACGTGATTTGTAGTAGGACTGAAAACGTTCTATTCTAAGGCCAAGAGAGAACTTCCGAGTCTCAAAGCCGTAGAGTTTGTCAAGTCCAATTCTGAACAATCCTGATAAATATGTGTTTTCTTTTTTCTCCGGGGATTCAATTCCGCTCCATGGTACCAGGACACTTAAGACGAAATGGCGAATCACGCGAAATCTAAGACACTTAGGGATCAAAAGTGGATCAAAGCAGTTAGACGGAACAAATAAAGAGAGAATTCCTAAGTCTAAATTTATTCAACTGCTGCCATTGTTCTGGGCAGGAAACCATTAAAACTTCGAAAAATCACGAAAGAATAAGTCTCTTTAAGTTCGATTAATACATAGGTTGTTTTCAAACGATTAGTTAAAAGTAACTTAAATGAGTGTTTTTCCTGAGTAAAACACACCCGCACGTGAATATAAACTGGGTAAAACTTGACCTAGAATCTAACGAGCATGGTTCTCTATTTCATGTATAAGAAGACACTTTTATTCTGTTTCTTATGGGTGGCTAAACACTTCGAAGGATTTAGGTTTAAGTACGCCTGTGTTCTGTAAGTAGCTAAAGAAGTTGGTGTTTTTTAAGCTCGTGAAGTCGTAGTAATTACACCGTTTAAGCTGCATCAGTGGTCAGAGCGTGCATTTCGGCTCCGGAAATGTCAAGATTCACAGTATTGACATGGCAGCGAAATTGAGAGCGTGGCATACACGTCATGTTAAATCCATATAATACAACAAATCCAGGACATGATTTTCGTTCGAGCTAATAAACAGGTCTAAGATTTACGATTTTAGCTGTTAAAAGAGTGGAGAAAATAGATCTCTAGGGTAACAGTAATTAGTATTCCACCTAATAATAGGCTATTTTAGCTAACTAGGCTCTTGTCAAAGTATCTCTATTTAACGCCCGATCACGTCAGAGCACTGAGTGAACTAAGAGAAAACAGGAAAACACTTCAAAAAAGCTTCTTGTGACATTCTTTCACGGCTGCCAAAAGACGCTTTGTTGTGAAAAGATAAAGAATGCATAAACAGCTCCTGTGTAAAATATTGGCCAGGATACCTTAACACTTAAAAAATTATTATTAGAAATTAAATGTTTGGAGTAGTGCACCTAAAACTGAAAAAATGAAATGACAATTATAAATTATCAAGTAAATCACCAGATTTCTCTGATGTTTAGTTTAAAACCGGGCTATACAAAATTCGTTAACATCTGTTGGTACGCGGAGTAAGCTAAACGAAAGTTCACTATCTGGGTAACATTTTTCCGAATGAATGATGGGTAGCAACAAATGTTGGAACGTGCGTCCGCTTTTCTTTATATTACAAGCCAACAAAAGTCACCCAGTGTTGTGCAACAATGTTCAAACTTTCAGTCCTGGTTCTCAAACTATACAGATACACGCAAAACCACAAGAACAGCACCATTGCTGGTGAATAACAAGAGACGTTGCCAGAAAGAAAGGTTATCCAGCCATGACGACGTCAGCAATTTTATTCAATAACGACCGCGTGTGAAAGTTTCTCTACCCAGTCCCGGTCGCCGGCGTACCTTTAACAGAAACAACATTTCGTGCGCACGATAACGCACTGGACTATTCGGAACACCACATTATTTTCGAACGTTATAACGTCATAACTTCGGTGTGGGTATGACAAACTGCTGGCATGTAAAAAAGAATCAGACCTGAAACCGCGAGTGCTGAGACAAGCCTCAAAACGTTAAAAAGACATTGAACTACGATATATGGCGAATTCCCACGAGCATAGTTTATTGTAAACGGGCCTTCTATGAGAACTTCCTTGCAAGGATAAGAAGAACAATTTACAGTGTTATCCCCATCCCTACCTACAAATACGTGCAACTAACCTAAAGGTAGTAAATTTGTTTTCACTAAATGTTACTGCGGTCTCAAAATTTTCGAGTGCCATAAATTTCTATCGGGCACGATTAAAATATTTCAGCCCCACATCAATCTGTCCAGCGCCGTTGCTTTCCCAAATCCATGCTCCCGTGGACATCGGACAATACGATTTTAGAAAAGTGAAAGACACAAACGGGTCATGAACATAAATTTGAGGGCTGAAACGTTTGATGAGTGAAGTAGCTAAGGCCGCCGATGTTACCATTCAAGGATTCCGAACCTCTGCCTCAGAACTAAGCAAAACAGTACTTTGGCGACAATGAGTATTTTTGTTCAGTTCAAGTACGCTAGTTATCATCAGGCTACAAACTTAAATGTGAAGCCTGCTTCGATGAAGATTTTTCATATCAATCTTTGGACGAGTCCGAATAAAGCATTCCCTTAAAACTGCATTGTCAAAACTCTCTTTTCCCACATCCAGGGCACATCAAACTTCTTGCCGAGCTAATCAGTTTTTTCTGGAGACGTTCTTAGGCCAGAAGTAACAAATATTCCATTAAACTGCCAGAAAAGCTAACGATATAGCCATGTTTATTTTCTTATGATTGAAGGTATGCTCACAAACTAAGCACGAAATACAAACTGATAGTTTTTTACATCTAGAATATGGTATATGTATATCAGGTGTTGACACTGCATGCCTATCCTACAATTGCTTTCAAACTGGACGAATAGAATATTGTTCGTGTTATTTGAAAAAATTCGAAGATAGAACGGAACAAACAAAAATAATTACTAGGCTTTAAGATTGCATGACAATCCGAATTACTAAAGAATTGTCGTTAAGAACGACATACTGTTTTCAGGCGCCTGTTTTATTCATACACAACAAAGAAAGGTTGTTCGAAAGCTCTGTAAATAAAGGTATTCCATTTGTCTTTGTTGATTGCTTTCTCAAGACCCCTTAAAATGGTTGGTCTAAGAAGAACAAAGATTTCTATGTCTATTGATTGTATGTTTTCGTTTTTTCAAAAAAGACAAGGCGGGGTAAATGAAACCGTTCTTTGTGTACACGACAAGTGACCGTGTGAAAAAGCATCTTCCGTACAACACAGTTAAACTAGTACGGTTTCAGTGACCAAAGCTGACCACAAAACGCGCACGATGTTCATATATTTAGACGTAAACTTACAGTCTCATCACCTGGATTTGTGTAGAAGGTAAATGAATTATGCGTTTCATTTTCCTTACGAGGTTTTACAACACTTGGACAAGTGGAAGAAGGTAAAAAGATAGTTTGACAAAGAAATATTGGATTAAAGAAAACTCCGCAACATCCTCAAAGAATTTTAAAGGGAGCTAAGAACAGAAGAACACATGAAGACTACAAGCTTATCCACGAGATTATTTGAAAGCGTTATTTCACATATTTTGCGGATTGACGATTGGCGATCAACTGGCTGATAATAAGGTTAAAAACGTAGACGTATCACACGATATGAGACTTTGATGCCTACTTACAACACACTTAGCGCTACAGCGCAAGATATAGTTCATGAAAGAAGATCCTTTATTACAGTGTAGACATGTTGCCAGTAAGAGGTAAAGAGAAAGAGAACAAAGTTTCCTTTTATTCCATGATCTAACATCTTGTTATTATACCTGTTTGACCTTCATTGGCCTGTTTCTCATAAAAGGTAGTTTCTCATGAGGAAGACTAGATGAACTGTCGATCTTTAAAAGCCAGGCACATAGTTAAATAGTTCTAAAATACATTCTTCGCCTTCCTTAATGTATATTCGGCACATAAACATGACGTTTGTTTAACATCCTGAGGCAATGAGTATACACTCTCAAACGAACAACGTCAATGATATAGCGTTTCCCACATAACAAACAGAGACAAATTACTTTTTGTCTTGTTTTTTACTAAACTAACCTAGAAAGAAGATCACTTCCTCTCACCATACTTCGAAGAATTTTACCAAAAAAAAGAAAAAAAAAAAAACTCCAAAGCTAAAAATTTTCTCGCTAAAATCTCCACGTTCCCTTAGCTACGAAAGAATTATTTTACGAGTCAAATAACACTTGAGTATTTTTAGAGTTCATCTTTCTTTTCAAACTTCCTTCTTTCTGAATGACTTCCGATGTTTTGTCCAATAAAATGAGTCTTGGCAGCGGTCAAATGCAAATATTTTCGGAGGTCACATTCATTCATAAAGGAGGGTTTTCGCAGCATCACCAGCATTTTACGACCGAGGAGGCGACAAGCAAGAGAACTTTCAAAAGACTTAGACATGGAGGATAAACCAAGTACTACCCAAGCCCAATCCTATTCAGACGCTCTAGGTAGTAACTCAAAGCTTCACGCAGCAATATCAAAGACGGTCAACCAAGTGATTGAGAAGACAGACTGGACTTCTCAAAACGCGTCTACAGCGAGCAGTGAGCAGACAAACGAAGACAAGAGGGAACATGTGAAGAGACCAATGAACGCTTTCATGGTTTACGCCCGAGCCGCAAGGAAAGAACTGTCCCTTCAATATCCGAACTTAAGCTATAGAAAGTTGAGTAAAATCTTAGGCCAACTCTGGAAAATGCTGGACGACAAAGAAAAACAACCTTTCATAGAGGAGGCCGAAAGACTTCGACGAAAACATCGTACCGAACATCCTGACTATAAGTATCAGCCAAAAAAGAAATCAAAGAAGGCAAGAAACAGCGCAGAGGACACTGGGTGCGCAAGCCCGACAATTCCACGAAAAGTTTCGATTACACACGAACTTTCGCGAAAGGTCGGCGAACAAATCATGAAAGGACAGAGTGTAGATCCAACGTTTCCAACATCTTCGTGGAATTACGACGGCTTGGCTTTACAAGCAGCCTCAGCTGTGTCTTTACCCATGACTGTTAAGCCCGAGTCCTACCGTACCGTACCGTCTCAGTTTCCCCCGAGCACGGGAATCAACCAGTACTTGTCAGTCTCGGAGAGCATCGACAACAACAAGTTATTCTCGAGTCTGTTGACCGAAGCTGCTCAACGTGGTGGTCTAAGGCTAGATGAATCAAACAATAATGTCGTGTCAAATATTCAAACAGGAACTCTGCGCGATCCCTCCTCTCGACTACTCAACCAATATAGTGTACTTCAACGGCCAATAGCCGCCATGACAGGTCGCCAGGAGTTTGGGAAAAGTCTTTCATATTTCCCTTCGAGCCTGTTCCAGAAAACGTCAGGTTTATTTGAAGGAGAACAGCATCAGGTTTTCCCCGGTGTAGAAAGACTGGTTCCCACGACACCGGGCAATCGAACGAGAGGCGAGTTATTCCTCCGAGTATGAGATACATATGACTTGACGCTGAAGTGTTCAAAGGCAATTATTAAACGTTAAGTGTACAGACAGCATAATAACGTGTGTCTACCGTGAAGTCAAGGTTTCTTTCAAATCCGATCCTCAGAGCTTGAAAAAACGATTGGCCAAATGAAAAAGCAGGCCTAAATATTAGAATTATAAGTGACGAAAAAAGCGAGAGGCCTAAATATGAGAACTACAGAATCATACCGCCTGATGAAACATGTATATACACCCCACATACATTCACACGCATGTTATTCCATGACACTACGAACACAGGAAGACAAAAACATCTTGTGAACAAGAGAATCAACGAAGTTAATCTCGAATTGTATTACGCGTAAAAGTACACGTACTTGAAAAGGTAGATATCTGAGAAATAAACTATTTAAGAAAAGAAAATGTCTCGTACTTGTGCGTGAGGATCTCCAGCCTGTTGTCTACAGCCAGGATAATTTCTTACCCGGGAGTCGACTCTATTTATTTAATGGAAAAAAATTACGCAGTTTATAAGTATAGATAGCGCTCTCCACTTGCCATGTCCACCAAGAGAAATGTCCTACAGACTGCGAATTTATCCACTGCGCACTGAAATTATTTAGCAGATAAATTTATCACCCGCACCATGAGAACAACGAAGTGCACTTATCGAGGAAACAAACTATATATAAATAATGACTTAAAAAGCAAGGACGTATTCACCATATTGAATAATGCTGCTGGATGTCATTCTCTAAAAAACTGTTGGAAATTTAAGGCGATAAAATTCTAGGAAGGATTGACTTTGAGGGATAGCAACAATTTGTGCTCGTACTTTTAAACGGTATTCATTTGTTCCTTGTTCAGACATATCTTTTTTAAGTTTCCTATTGTTGTTTTAAGGATTGCAATATTGACGTTCATGCACTATGCCAAACATACATGCGATTTTTAAATCAATGGATAAAAACAAGGATGATATTTTGTGTGAAACATACTACAACCCGAAAACAAACATCTCGTAAAACACAAGATTCAGATTAAAAACAAGATTGTCATCTTGTTTTTGTTTAATGGTGATGTTTCCTCTTTGTTTCAAACACAATGTGTAATTCAAGTGACGAAGATACGAATGGGGGAAAAACGTGTTTAGATTGGACGAAAATATATTTTACACACTCCACTTAGAAGCGGGCACAACGACGAATATTTAACGGAAACTACATCACGATCATAGTTATTGATTACTGTGTTGAAATAATATTTATACAATGACATTAGAATCTCACAAAAAAACACTCATCACGAGACGGTGTCATAAAAACGTCCTATCAAAATGCTCCTTTTGAAACCAGGGATTTTCACTTGCATAAACTAACCTGGTAGCCTGGGTCTCGGTCTGAAACTTAGGGACATAGACGTTATGAAAACTTTAAATATAATAAACAATTTTAACCACAGAGACTTTTTAGGTTATACTTCCTGCCAATTAATATTTTTATTCAGGGGACTATAATTAACTTTCGAGTTATTTCAGTTTTGCACTAGTTAATTCGAGGAAACATAAGGTCCAATACATTGCGACTATAATGTTGAAGTGAAAAAATTACAAAGAAATAGGTTTCTAAATTAACACTTTCTCGGTAATATAAGACTTTTTTTTTACTCTGGCTAAGGCAAACGATTTTACTAGTCAAACGGATAGCTCCCGCCGGGAGAGAGGTAGACATTTCAAAACATTTCAATTTTCATGCGCAGTATTTTTGAAGCCTTCTTGATTAGTTTAATTCTGGATTTACCTAACTAGACAGACGGGTACTAGAAGGGGAATTTCTATCAGTTAAGATAACTTCCCTTAACTTTAAATTTTGCTGCTGGGAAGATGGAGTCGGGGTTGCTAGTATAATTCAGCGCAAATTTTCAAGAGTTGAGCGAGGCGTTGAAAGCACATTGTTGGACTTTCTTCTCAGGAGTTTCCTCGGAAACCTAACCTCAAAATTTGACCTCACGATATAATGACGGAAATCTCTACGTTCTTCTACTTTTACGAAAACCTTCATGCGGAAATATTTTTCTCAAAACATTGCTCTTTCAAAAACGGAAATTTTCGAAATGAAAAATTTACTATCACTAATGGGCCAGCTGAATTGAAAGTAAGAGATAGGTCCTCGATTTCGTTTAAAAGCTAAATCAGTTTTTTTTTTTCAATTTTAAAGGAGTACGAGCCTCCCGTCACCTTGCCATGGTAACACTGAGAAGAATCAAAGTGAGTTAAAAATACTGGGAATTATTCTTCAATCACTTAAAATTCGAGACGAGAGTTGATACTCTTGAACAAAGAACCACTTTCCAGAACATAAGAAACTGAAAAATTGCAAGGAGTAAACTTAGATTTAATTCCAGGAACTTTTGGTTGTTATGGAATACTATCTAATACAAATTATTTATGGGATTACATCGAGATACGATATGAAATAAACTCTTTCCTGCCTTTCAACCTTCTTTCATCCCCCGCAGTTACAGAATTACCAAGTGTTTTTTTTTCTTTTCTTTTTAATTTTTTTTCCGCTTCAAAGTTCGTCACGTTTTGGAAAATTCTCCAGAAACAGACCATATTTCGAACTAAATGGTAATTTTATTCTTGCTATGAATGCTTCTACGAAGAGGGAGTCGCCTTCAAAGACAGGGTCGAGGTGTGATGATGCCATCCTTAAGGCCTGGTTCTCGTATAATCCTAAAGATCTTGCAATAGTCGCACGATCGTGATGAGCGTATGAGAACCAGTCTTGAAAGTAGACTCGAAACCTACTTCCACGACTGACGTTCCACAACTGCCACTATCTCACGATAACAGTGACTGTTACGTTCTCATAATCGTACGATAATTGCACCACTAAAAATCCCTGTATCGTGCGACTATCCCACGATCTTTGTGTTTATATGAGAACCAGGCTTTAATGAAAGCTAGCTGCCAGGGAAATGAAAGTCTTTACGCGAAAGACAGTCCGTAAAATAATGATCAAAATATGTAGTCTGTAACTTGTTACATGATGGACATAACTAGTCTGTCCGCAGGTTGGGAGGACATTTCCCTCTAATCAAAATAATCGAGACACGCCATTGGCCTTCCCAGTTCCGTTAGTTAAACAACTTAAGGGTGTATCAGTCTCACATTTTTTCTCAATGCGCTCATATGGCTTGGTTTTTTCAAACTATCACTCTCACCCTCAACTTGAATATTCAAGTATGCCAAAATTGGCCAAAAACGGCTTAAAACGTTTAGTATAAAAGTTGCTTAATGTTCTAACGAGTACTTGGAGAAGCACTTGATGGTTCCTGACATCAGAGTTATTCTTGAGCAGTGCGAAGAAGCGACAGAATTGATTAAGTTTTTTTTCCCGAGGTGAATAAAATTGTTTTTGCAAAACTAGTGTGGAAAACGTTTCTCGGTTTCTCAACAGAGATTACCGCGGGCGTTTCGAAATTTTTAACGTTTGATTTCACAATAAATTTCCATTGAGAATGCTTCCCCTACGTGTGAAAGAGGTGCGTCAAAGAAGGTAATTGAATCGAACAAATTGTTCTCCAGAGAATTGTACGTACATTACAATTTCTCAACCTTTTCGCTTTTTAGTTGTTTTCAACGACCTGTTCAGTCGCTATTTTTCTCAGATAACTATCCAATAGACAGAAAATACATTCATGGGACAGGACGTCCCCACCGGGTTTGGTTCTTCGGGCCTTCCACCACCTGGCGTTGGAGAGTACTGCCTGCCGGATAGTGAATTTAGCTACTCAATAGGACTAATTCATCGAATAATGCGTAGCTTACAACGACAAAAACGAGTCATTTCTCCCTTTTTTCCCCCGTGAGAAATGGCCTGAATAAAGTCTTCCTATCAAAACAACCACACCGAGAAGCTATCTTAACTCATTTTGACCTTCTTATTCAAAATAACTGCACAAATACCTGTATACACTTGCCTACAGACACACCTACAGATACAAACATACATACCCACGCATGCACAAGTGAATGCATATATACATATAAATATATACTGATAAAATATAACATATAACGTAAAGCTCCATGCAGATGTACATAGGGGTAATTTGACGTCATTTGAAGGGGAAGATTTTGACATCACTTAAACTCTAAAGAACTGGAGTAGCGTAGACTTCTTTCGTGCGTTCAAATGACATTAAGCTCACGTTCGCTAAAGTATATATATGTATAGGATTAGAAGAGGTATATTTTACTAATTTGATAAAACAGCTGACAAGCGGTTTAAATATTTTTGAAACTTTGCCAACTTTTTTACAAACCCTCGTTTTGTAAAAGCCGGTTCTGATCTTAATATTTTTTGTTTTCGTATGGCGACAAACATGTACGTTTACGTTTGTTTCTACAGGCAATGTGACGCAAAGCGAAAATACATTGGCCCCATCCGGACCCACACTCCCTCGTTCTATTTAAAGCACAATGCACGCGTCACGACCTTGCTCTCAAAATTTCTACCTTTGTGTAGCGGGTAGGCTAATGACATTGAAAAGGAAATTCTGGTATTAGCATCTCGTACGCAAGTACATCTACTCATTTGCTCACGACCCGATGAACATAGCGATCTCTCTCCTCCTCTCATTGGACAACCGCTCAAGGGGTTAATCACGGAAACAGTTATACATAAACCACGTACATAAACCACACAAACTGTCTGTAATGAGCTCTGCAATTAGGTGAAGAAAAGTCTTGTTGCATTGACATCAAAAGCGAAGTCTCAATAAAAATCCAACAAAAGAGTTTATCCTCGTTAAAATAAAATAAAAAAAAAAACCCGAAACGGGAACTCAAAATCGTGACAAAATGACAGAAGTGGCTAACGAAGTGATTAATGGAATAGCGGACAGCACAGAACTTAACGAAGTCATATCCAAAACAGTGGACCACGTTCTTAATGAAAGTTCCGACTTGACAGGGGAGAGTACAGCTTCGAACAAACGCCGCAGCAAGCGAGAGAATCAAGTTAAACGTCCGATGAATGCTTTCATGGTTTATGCTCAGGTAGCAAGGAAGAAAGTAGCGCACAAATACCCGAACTTGAGCTACAGAAAGCTGAGTAAGACCCTGGGTGAGCTGTGGAGGATGCTGAACGAAGACGAAAGGAAACCTTTTATAGAGGAAGCTGACAGGTTGAGGCGCGAGCACAAACGAGAGCATCCGACTTATAAGTTTCAGCCACAGAGACGAAAGAGAGGGAACAAACGGGCCGAGACGGAAGTGAATTTCCGACCTGGTGCAACGTTCTTAAACAAGACGGCTATGGACAGCTCTAATCCTAACGTATCGGAGAAGCTTTTTGAGAAGAGCACAAGGCAAACAGAGATTGCTAGTCGGCGCTCGACGGACTTTTCGCTTCAACCGTACCAGAAGAATGATGGACAAAAAGTTGGTACTATCTGGCCATTTATGCCAAACACCTCTGAGTCCTATTTTGATAAGAACGCAAATATCCTCACACCGAACAGCGATGCAATGAGCAGCCGACCTGAGATAGCTGCAGGCCGATGCACAAGTGTGGTTAACAACCACAGTCACAAAACACTCGCTGATGGTCTAGACAGTGCTAAGATTTTAGAACCATTGGACAGACGTCTTCCATTAAATTCTAGTTTAAATGTTCCTCATTGTTTCCAAAATGACCAAGTTATCAATTCACTGACATACATACCGGAACAGACAAGTCAATTTATAAATACGAAGGTTCTGAGTCAAGCGAACTCTATAAACAATTCTTTGTATTCTGACACGTATCCACAGGCATCAACTATACCAAACGTGTCCTATGTCCCAGGTAGTGGCGATCACCTTGGTTTGTACAGTCGTGATCTTTCTTTCCCCAGCAGTCGATCAGCGTCAAGCAATATCACCAGCGGAGGCGGTTTGACTTCGATTAACGGAATGAATATGTACAGACCAAACAATACCCTTAATATCTTTTCAGATCTATCCACAAGACCCCAACAGACAAGAAACGACACTCTTCTGGCCTTCATGGAGAACATATAGTGTTCAGCTGCTATGGAGCAAAAACTACGCTATGAGTTGTCTTCGACCGGGACAATTGAATAGCGGTATGGTTCGCCTTCAACAGACAAGTTGATTAACTTTTACCCGAAGGCTGTTTAAGCCTAGATATTTTAAAGCTACGGTGGTCGATAACTTTGTTTCCAATACTTGTATACATAATGGATGCTCGAAGTCTCAAGATGAGCAATCAAGTTCCGTGGTAATTCATAACTTGTTAAAGTAGACCTGTGTTGCATTCTAGATTAGTGAATTAAATATGTTGAGAAATTCATTATTTCGTTTACCGTTTCAACCAGTTCAACCCAACCTATTCAAGTATGCATGCTGAAGGCGGCAAAAATCAAGGCTTTCCCTGCTATACAACCACATGGCAGCCTTACAGCTTGAAAGAAAGCAACCTCCCCTTGATAAAAATTGTTCAAAATATAAATTGTATCCTATTTTTTTTCTCTGGCTGGGGCGAAAGTAATCGATTAGAAAGTTCTGGGGAACGTTGAGGAGACCCAAATATTATTTAATACAAGTGAGCGGTTAAAGTCTCGTTAAAACTACAAAACTAACGGTATTATGCCAATTTTGCTTGCTGGGATAATAATGTTAATTTAGCAAAGGCTATATTATTAAACATCAGTTTTTTGTCCGGGAGGGTAGTGAAAGCCACGCGTTTTGTAAGAATAATCAATAGTTGAAGTCCACTTAAGAAAACCCGGAGTTTAGCTCCGTCATTCCAGTAGCTTCTTGTCCATGTTCTATGGTGACGAAGTTTGAAGTGGTTTCTAATCTGGTTGCTATACCAGTACAAAGAGATTCTTTTTATTCGTAGATTCCACAGGCTCTCAACTTCTTGGGATCAAAGAATGTCGATTACGCCGCCCACAAACAATTGGTCGTCGTGAGGGCAAAATAGGCGGCTTCATGTCTGGGCCAACAATTTAACAAGATAGTAGCCAAAGGGGAAGAAGGAAATAAATATCTTTCGATTGTTAAGAATACGACCGTGATGAGCTTTTCCTTATTTTTAAAATATACTGAAAATTGTTTAAACCAACATTGAACCCACAAGTCCTTGGCGAACCAGACTTAAGAAGATGCATGAAGTCTCGTTCATTTCTTAATCAACGAGATTATCATTGACATAATTTGAATCGAATTCAAAAGGCGTCCTAAAATTCAAAATGCGCGAGCAAGAGCTGAATAATCTTCAGTCATAACATGCAGGTGAATTGAAATGTAATGGAATGCAATTGAACTGCATGGAAACACGTTACTAAACGCTTTAAAATTTGCCGTGAGGATCTCGTAGGCACTTGAACTGGTCCCAATTCACGACCCTCTTCCATCTGATTTGAAAGAGTTCTCGCTAATTTATTTGAAGGTTGTCGTTTCACGTCTAGCATGAGCCCAGAAAATTATTCAGATAACTTTCATAATTAAATTTATGAAGATCTGTCCCCTCCACCTTACCCTATAACAACACAGGTTGTTCAGCACTTGTTCCAAATCACGAACTTCTCGCTATTTTAAGACCTTCTTAAACATTTCGACTTGACAAGAAATAACTTAAATTCCTATTTTGTTAAAGATGTTTTATGAGTGAATTATACAGCAGCTTATACCTTGCTCACATTTTCATACATGGATTTCTAAAGAAAACATTTTCGCCGTGAATTACTTAACCCTTTCCTGTCCCAGACGTCTCCCCTTGATGAGTAAAATCGTCTGTCGTCAGCCAGAGTAAAATTAAAAAGTCGGGTACGGACCGGAGAGAGTTAAACTGGAAAAAACCCAAACTGGTAGAAGTTTGAGTCATCAACAAAAGGAATGTGACCCTATCCATGAAACAATCTTATTTGAAAAAGTAGTTAGCAACACCTAAGGTTCTTCACAATTTTTTCCCCCTCAAATTTAGGTGGAATTTAATAGAATAGAACAGAACAGAATAGAACAGAAGAGGAGAGAAGAGAAAAGATGAGAAGAAAAGAGAAAAGGGAAGAGAGGAGATCAGTTGGGAAGAAAAGAGGAGAGCACAGCACAGAACAGTACAGTACAGAATGGAACAAAACAGAATAAAAGTGAACAAAGTTGAGCAAAGCGCAGTAGAGTGGGAAAAAGCATAGCACAGTAAAGCTGACTGGAGTTGGGAAAAGAATTTCGAATTGAATGAAATAGAGTAAAACTAAATAGAACAGAAGGGCATGGAATAGAACAGAATAAATAGTATGGAATAGACAGTTTCTTTCTCTGACAAAGGGCCTTTGCTCGAAACATTAGAATTCTTTGTGATCAGTCAGGGCAGTTACCAAACTTTGAACTTTCTATGGTATATGATATGGTATGTATTGTGTGGCAGGGTACGGTATATGTTATACTGGCATATGTTAGGGTAGAACATAGTAAGATGAGTTTCCATGGCATACTGTGTGAGTTGGTATGGTATGGCATGATATGATGTTCTATAGCCAACGGTATTAAGGTATACTATGCTATGGTAGCGCATAAATTCACACAAAATCACGTTCCTACTGGCAGGACTATTACCAAGGGTATAGCAATGAAATTGTCCAGAAATGTGTCACACACGTGTCATACACACTTGGGAGCTAGGTGTGTGACAGGCGACATCCGAATGTTCGTTAAACTCAGGTACGTCCAATGCCCACGACCACCCAATCTACCAACTCACATTTGCAAACTTAACTCTCCGTTTGAGTCGAAGTAGTTGAAGGGTCAGAGCGTCTCATCGATAATCGGAAGGTTAGGGGTTGCATGCACACCGTCTAAAGACTTAGAAACATTTTATTGGGATTTAAAAATCGACAAATGTTCGCATGACTTTCATATACGTTTATATAAACTGCTTTGAATCGGCAAAACTGGTCCAAAATTTCCATTAACATTAGAGTGGTAGGCAAACAAAACGGCCCTCCAGTGTGATAACTAAATGGGTCTTACGTGTCAGCAGAATAGTGTCCATAGAACGTGAACGACGTGGAAAGAGACGATGCTGTTTAAAAATTACGCGTGTCCTTTGTCTCTGACGAGGAGTTGATTCAAGACACATTTTGAACGAAATTCAAATTCAAACAATCAGTATTTTATTTTCTCCTATTTCTATCATCCATAATTGAAGAAAAAAACTCGGCAATCGTTTTTGAGCTTCTTCAGTCGTTTGTAATCGCAAAACAAGTCTACAAGTCACGGAGAATCTGCATTACCCTTTTAGATTTATTGCCCTACGATTAAAGTTAGGTTAGCAAAAATAGTTCTCAAAGACCCCTGTGAATGCATGAAGTTCTTTCAAGGGTCTTCTTGATCGAGACCGTTAAACTGACATTTTTAAGAAGCGAAAAACTAAACTGCCGTTGGATTCTCGCCAAGTTCTCACGATGAGCACTGGGAGAAACAAATTGAACCGGATTTCAGCGATTTCTCAATCCGCATCCAACAAAAAGTAAGAATCCAGTGGGAATATTTGTGGTTAAGGAGGAGGGCCATCTGAAAAACAAGGAAAAACTTAAATTCTCTTATTAGTATTTCGCAGTACTATAGCAAAAGAAGTTGTTAATTTGTTCATGAAAATCTTAAGAAATTGCTTCAATCTGTGAGCAATTCATAAACAACCCTTGTTTTTCAAATCCAGTGCTCTTATGTTTGGTAGTAATCTGTATTAATGTAATGATATTATATTAATATCGGTTGGAAAACTGTTTTCTCAGCGTTTAAGTTATTGACCATAGATTAATGAATAGATGACACTCTATTTTGAAATCCTTCTCACTGCAACTACGCAACATGTCAAGAGGGCGGTAAAGTTCCCAACCATAATCACCGGTGATTTGGGTTTCGTGAGATAATTATGCTCAGATGCCCTTGAGCACTAAGTTATTTTCAGGTAAAACCAAAACTAAAATTACTTCACATTGTTCTGTCCCCCTTAAACCACTCACTGTTTCCGTTTATATTAACTTTGTGCCCAAATAGATTTGGATCTGATCCTTAAACTATTTTAAAAAAAAAACTCACATTGTATTCGGTAGAAAAACAAAAGCAACCAAAAGATATAGAAATCGAGAAAGACTTTCTGGAATGAATTATGAATTTCACGCGTAAAAAGTTATAAACAAGGAGTACGATCCCACAGTTAACATATGACGATTCAACAGGGTGAAAGACCTTTGAAAAATTAACAGCAGAATTCAAAACTATAGTCTCTATCGATATATCCCCATTATGTAATCGTGTTAACTGAAGATAGCATTCAAGTTTTCATCCATGTAAGTTGACGACAGATCCTTATGCACAAGGATTTTAACATTAATGTACAATGCTTCTGTTCGTGTACTCTCAGAATCATCCACAGTGTGACTTACAGAATATCCCTTAACGACAATCCCGCTCTGCGACTGCCTTCAAATTGAATTGATTTAATATAAATTCAGTATCCAAATTACTCTTGATCTTAGTTAAGCCTGTTCTTCACGACTTTTATAGTACTATTTGTACATTGATCAGCGAAATTTTGTCAATTTAGCTAGGGGAGAACCTTACAAATCAATCATCTAGAAGTTGCAAGTTGGCTTTGAAACAGCAGCCGACGTTCACAGTAGTAATATTTTGCTTAGGGTTGTACGATTCAATTGTCTCTTAGTATTTTTGCATTGAGTTGTACATGTTCAGTTGTCTGTTAGTATTACACTTCATGCTTGTCCCTTATTGTTTAACTTCAGAATACCTTACAAACCATCCTGGCGGACGTGTTCTACAATCAACCTCAATACAAATATATATTTCCAAACGTTCCTAATAAGTGTTACAAATTTTTTTATAGTGTCCTCGATCAGTTTGTTATACTAAATATCCTTGACACTTTAATAAAATCATTCATTCATTGACATATCTATCTTGTGCGTCATCGTCCTCGACTTGATGAATTCCCTGACATTTCAGTGTTCAGACGGTCTTGCTTCACCAAGAAATTTGGAGATTTAAGGTACAAAGGTGAAAGTGAGAGGAGTAAGATTTGTGACTGATCTAAAACTGGCGATTGAATGATGATCATTTCGATCTATTAGCTATGACAAAAGGTACACCACACGTTTCTTTATTAAGTACATTTCTACTCCTACTCCTGCTCTGTTCAAGATATCTATTTGGTCGTGACACAAATCACAACAACATGATCACACAAACACTGGATAATGGCTTACATAACATTCATACTGGATGTCATCCAAGTAATAAGTGTAAAAATAAGGGTAATGTTTAACGTATGGTCGCTGGCCTCTCACTTAGTCACAAAAGATCAGAACCTATCATAAACATTAGTGAAGATGAATCACTGAGATAAAATTAAAGATAAAAGATGTCAGTTAAGTTGGCACTTGAAACAATGGAAATGAAGAAGAGAGAAAGTGAGGTTATGAGCAGAAGCTCTATATTATAGAAGATGTATAGTGCACAAAACGTAGTTTCCTTTTATGGATCAAGAATCCATCAAATTAATTGATGGGATCAAAAAGATGGCGGTTCTACATTTAATCACAATGTTTTACAGATTGTTAATTAACTCTAACAACAATTGAACAATGTTCGATATGTCATCTTGAATTAAGTGGATCAGAGCTTTTTTGTTAACAAATTTACTCTTTTTGTAACATTATATTCCTTCATTTTAGCGAGATCTAACCTTTACTGCGTGCATAGGATTTTGTGCTAATAACAATAATGGCTCTGAGGAGAGTGAATTACTTCTGACATTAGTGTTTCTCAAGACTACGTATCAGATGGCGATCTGCAAGGCATAATCATCCGATTATATAATAATAATAATAAATGATATCAATAATTTATTCATAAAGATAACAACAACGACAACTATAACAGAGGTAATAATAACCATAGCCATAAATAGAAGAATGATAACGAGGAGATAAAGAAGTAGAGGAAGAGAGAAGGATTATCTCACAGTTCTTCTGCACTGCATTTTCACATGTAAGGAAGGAAAGGAGGAACGAAGGAAGTAAAGGGATGAGAAAGGATGGAAAATAAGGAAGAGGAGAAGGGAATGAAGGTAAGAAAGCCTAGGAAGGAAAAGGGAGAACGAAGGCACAGTAGGCAAGGAATGGAAGAAGAGACGGGCGGAAGGAAAAGAGGAAGGGAAGGAAAGCACGGGGAGGAAGCGAAGGAAAGAGAACGGAACGGTAGCAAAGGGAAAGGATGAGAAGAACAGAGTCTTCAAACATAGGCGAATTCAATAGTTCTTACATGGGAACGTGGTGTAAAATGGCATCAATGAAATAACTTTGGGTGAAGCAACTACCTGAAATATACGAAAAGAAGTTTCTTTTCGTATATTTCAGGCAGTTGCTTCACCCAAAGTTATCGCAACTTGTTATCCTCGACTACCTACACTGGCACCCATTGCTCATCAATGAAATGACGATGAGATTGGTTTAAAATGTTTTGGTGAACAGACTTGCATATTTTGGGTTCTCCTGGATTGAGGAAATAGGTTCCGTGCATTAGGCAAACCATCACTTTGATGTAACCAAGGAAAAAAGATTTGGCTTGGATATTTGTTTGTCACTGGTGTGTGACAACTGAAGCGAGGATAAGGTAGAAAACATTAAACTAAATATAGCCAGACTAGATATTAGTCAAACGTTTGCAGTTTCCGAAAAGTACGCCATCGGGGGTACAACATCGCCCCCTCGAAACCTACGAACTCCAGCTTCACAGCTGAAATAGATTTCTAAGTCGTTAGTTTCTTTCTTCTGTGATAAACAGGTGAATATTTTATGGATTCAATGATAAAACTGTTCTTTCATACACAGTCAAGAATGAGCAGTAGGACTGGAGTAAGGTTTCCCTCCAACACAAATAGGTTTGTTTCTCGTGTACAGTTCTCTGCCTTCCAGTATATCTTCGCCGATAAACTTATATACTGCACACGTGGAGTGACAAAATTGATAACTCGAATTCAAGCAACTTTCCCTCCATTCTACTTGATTTATCTTAATACCAATGTCAGTTTCACTGGACTTTCTTCTTAACTAAACCGAACATTCAACTGCCATTTCTGTGCCTTTTGCTATAGTAGAAACGTCAGAAATACAAGGACAAGAGACAACGACTGACTCTATAAAGAAGTCAAAAAACATCCATTTAAAAGAGCACATCCCACGAAAATGTCTAGCCCCGTTCGACGGACAATAATTTTAATCGAGAGAAGTTTTCTTCAACAATAGTTTGTTTTTTTTCTTCAACTGACATTTTGTTAATGTAAAGGTGATATGTACTGAGACTAGACAAGAGTTTCCCGCATAAAAGATCGATTTGCCTTTTTTTTGCCAAAGAACTTGAGGTTCTTCATCAATTAGAAAACAAATAAACCTGCCATGCCGCAGCACTTGACGACAAGGCACGCAATCACAGAATAATTGTGGAATTTATCGTTTTATCGGCATCACAATTGCAGTACTCACATATGGAGGGCAATTTGTCGCCTGGTTATCGGATGACCTGTCTTTAGTTAAGAAAAATTAATAGCCAAAGGGAAGGCTTTTGGGGCATTGCGTGCAATATAATGAATACAATTAAATAACAACAAGCGGAAAAACATATTTGACACTCAAGGATTAGAGAAGTTGCTTTTTGACCTTTCAGTATATGTTTCTTGCCGACTTTCTCGGTTTTGTAAGTGATGCGTCTACCTTTCGTGTGGATCTTCTAACGGTAAACTGCTATTTTCCTGGCCAATCATTTCTTTGAAGTCAATTGGACTCGTCTTCCTATGATCGGGTATTCAGAAATATTTACATTACAAATCTCAATATCTATAACTACCGAACAATTTTCATAACGGAAACGGTTTTTTTTATAACAGTCCATCAATATTATAGCACAATTTGTGGTAATCACCATCTAAATTTGTAGACAGCCAGGCTTTCGTTGTGTTGACTCCAAGTTTCGAGCATTGACCCCTGATGTTTTGATAAAATTCCGCGTCAACATTGCCAAAGCTTAGCTGCCTGCAAGCTGATAATGTGCTTGGAACAAATTCCGCGCTATTTTTATCGCCATGCAATTTTTTTTAAAGGATTAATAGTTCGCATACTCGGAAAATTAATTCTTAAGAACCACAACCAGAGGACAATTTGAAAAAGTAAATGATAAAACACAGACCAAAAAATGTCATCTTGAGACTTGATGCTCAAAGTTAAAAGAACAAACAGACAAGTTGGAAACGGTAATATTTCTGCTCTATTTCAGAGTCATCATCAGCCGAAATATTACCGTTTCCAACTTGTCTGTTTCTTGTTTTAACTTGAATATCAAGTCTCAAGATGATATTTTTTAGTCTCTGTTTTATCCTTTACTAATTCTTAAGACTTTACACAGTTTCATTACTTCATGAGAATTGGGGAAGATGATATCAAAGAAAATACGACCTGCAGTCCTGTCAAACTCGACGAATGAGCTCAATCAAACAAAATAAGTTTTTGCTTCTGGCCTGTTAACAAACTAACGTTGCCGTGCAACAGAATAAACAAGAAATAATTTGAAGTGTTAGATTTCAACATTATTTAGTCCATTTTACCAGCAAAAGACATTCTCAAAATGTTACTTAACGACTCCTCCGATAAAGTTTGTGATAAGTTACAAGGCATTGCTTTACGTAAAGTGAGCTGATCTGGAGTCTAAAACGATCGACCAAAAGGAAATTGGTGACATCAATGTTCAAGAATAAATTCTGTTTACTTTTCAAGGCAATTAATCCTAGAGATGATAATTGCACGTGATTATAGCACGTTTCAAGAAAAATTAAACACTGATTCATTTTTGAATACTTTACAAGTTCCCCTGCATGTTTGTGGTTCAATAAAACTGTACGCACGAAGTAATCGCATGCATCACTGAAACATAGCACGCCAATTCTGCGACTTCTACAACTCCAGAAGTGTCAATAATCCCCCACTGGTGAAAAGTTACGAAAGTATTCGCATTTTAAACTTTCATAATATTTAAACGCCACAACGAATTACCTCTTAAATTATCACTATTTCTCCTTTAAATTTTGAACACCAAAAAACCACTAACGAACTAACAGCGCAACCCGGAGAAGACTTAGACACAGTTGGACGCTATTCCGTCTGTCTTGTAAAGTTTCGAACCCAGCTAAAAGAGCTATTGTTCGTGACCCAACGTTTCGAAACTCCGAACTAGTCCTTCATCGCTCGTTCTGAGGATGAGGTGTCTATTTATTCACTACTACGTATCCAATTAACAAGATAAAATTGAAAGTCTACTTCGAATTTTTGAATTACTGTTGCTCACCTAATTACTTTCAGGTAAACTAGCTAAATGTATGAACACTAAAACTGATACTAAAACACCCACTTGACGTACTGAGTTGTTCAACACGATGTATTTTCTGAAGCAACATTGTTCA
This sequence comes from Heliopora coerulea, assembly GCA_030142905.1. Classification (NCBI taxonomy): domain Eukaryota; kingdom Metazoa; phylum Cnidaria; class Anthozoa; order Scleralcyonacea; family Helioporidae; genus Heliopora; species Heliopora coerulea. The sequence goes on along the minus strand of JASJOG010000074.1, from coordinate 1,298,917 downwards.
GCATCACTATTCCAAAAATTAAAAATCATCATTAAGTTTACAACCAGCCGGGAAATCCGATAAACGCACGAACTCTGAAATCCGTATTTTAATAGGAGTCAAGCAATGCCACACCTGGGACGTATTTCAGAGATCGATTGTTCAAAGACTGTATGATAGCTCACATTCAATGGATAACGTCTATTCAGTGGGGGAATCTGCTATTTAGTGGACTTTGCTGGCGAACAATGCAGCCATGTTTTCAAGCATGTAACCTAACTTGTACACTCGACTAATACGATCTTACATGCGGAATTTATCCATTGGGAAGGCTGCCCGCTTAGCGTTGAATAATCTAGTCGACATTATTTAAGGTAAAACGTGATCAACCGACGACAAATCTTATTCAACAGGGTAAACTGTTTCTCCAAGATATGACTATTTATCATTTCATTTCACAGATGGTTGAAATTTAGGTATTCCCAACCCACAAACATCGTTCACGAGACCGAAAGCGTGAAGTTACATGTCAGAAATATTGGCTCGACGTCTCACTTAATTGCTCTGTATAGACCACGCAAAACTAAACCAAAACCTTCCAGTTGATCAGCTTAACGTAGAAAATTCGCGCACTAACCATTAATCTTTTGTGACAAGTATAATGATGAACGCGAAGAGAGAGGTATAGCTGACACTCATAAAGGAGAAAAATTGATTGAAGTTTAGGATGAATGTTTGTCGTTAAACTCAGTGTCTTTGGACGGCACATGGTGTAATTTCGCTGAAAACACCAGTCTACCTTTGGTGGCTTTACATTTCGCTTCTCTTTTGTTGCTCTATATAAATGTGCTGCCCACGGTGCTGATATTTTTAATTTCATCGTCGAGAGCGCATCGTAATTATATAATGACTTGGCAATATCATGACAAACTGTATAGTCGATGTTTTTGTAACACCTTGCGAACCTGAAAACAATTTATTGCCATCGAATGCTTTCCTTCTTTGTCTACCACTAAACAAGAACGACATATAGTTTACTTTATTACAAGACATCTGTAATATTGTTAAACAGTTTCATAGGGGGTTGTATATCAACCAATATACACTTCCTGGGCTGAATATTTAGTAAGGGAAACCAGTCAAAGGAAGGAACGATTCATGACTTAACCTGGTCGTGAAAAAATCAAGATGCTTCTTTTCAAAGAGTTATGGGTTTAGTCACAAGTATGGGGTATAATTTACTACATCACACTGTTCTTATCACTGCCGAACATGTCTCTTAGTATTTGGTTAACTCCAGTAAGAAGAGTCGTTGACTGATTAAGGTCTTCTCCAGGTGTAAGAGGGGGCGGGTTAGTGTTTATGGCTTGTGCTGGGCCTTTAACGAACGAGTTGCCGATTCCCAGCGACAGATCGCAGGGAAACGTTTGAGATTCTGTCGAGAAATTTTGAAAGTCGTTCATCTGTCCAAAGGGAGGCGGAGCGATGGTCATTTGAGGTCCCTTGGATAATCTGTGCGAAGAGGGAGTGAAAAGACCAGCTGTCGATGGACGATGAAGAGAAGTAGGGGAGAAGAAATGAGCTTGGAACGGCGGGTTTGCGGAGCTAGAGGACACAAGTGGTCGTTGAGTGATGGGAGAGGGTGTATGATGATGCTGGATAGAACTACTGGTAACCTTCGACAAGTCAGGGCTCCTGTTGGCGGGATACGATTGCCTGGCAATCGACTGGTTGATTCTTGCCGTTGAATATGGTGGTAATTGCATGTCAGGACTTGCACCATTCCCCGGTCGATTTAAATCAGTTTGTAAGGCGAAATCTCCGGGCGGTGTGACGCCATTGTGAAAATTTTGTGGCCAGCTGTTCGAAGAGCTTGGTTTGATCACTGTTCCAGAGGTTCCACTCGAACTAAGTACTTTTAATACATCTCCAGTACTAATTTTACCATTCTCAAAGGAATCCTTGTTCGGAGAATGGTTTCGCCTCTTCTCCTTTCGCTTCGGTTGAAACTTATAGTCTGGATGATCCTTTTTGTGTTTCTGACGGAGCCGTTCCGCCTCCTCGATGAACGGTTGCTTTTCAGCATCGTCCAGAGATTTCCATATGCGTCCTAACGTTTTACTCAACTTCGCATAGCTCAAGTCGGGATACAAATGAGAGAGTTTCTTCCTTGCAGCTTGAGCGTAAAGCATAAATGCGTTCATCGGTCGTTTTACGTTGTTTTTCGCTTTCGAGTGCTTGCCCGCGCCGCCATCCAAAGGAAAGGACAGAGACCTCCAATCGGAGCTTTCCAAAACTTGAGTAACTGCTTTGGAAATGGCCAAACTCAACTCGTTCTGTTCTTCGTGGTTAGTGGCGGGACTGGTCGGGATATCATAATTCGTCTTGTTACTCCCCATCGCTTGCAATAAAGAGTTTTCAAAATCCGTTGATAATAACTCCTTTGTGGAACTGCTCTAAGAAACTTTGTGTTGACAAATTAAAGTACACAATTAGCACTGTTAGAATGGAGTGGCGTGCTTTCACGTATCGTAACAGAACTAACAATTGGACTATGATAATGGGAAGTCGAGATGCACGTTCCGCTGTTGGTCAAATGGTTGACAGCTCAAGATGATTTCGCTTGAAATGACCAATGAGAACCAATGATTGGCCAATATGACGTAACGGATTAACATGTTAACGGAATAAGATACTCCAAACCACACGCAATAGGAAGTCAATGGTCATAGTGGAAAAAAGTATGAGAAAGCATCAAAAGTATATACAAATGTTTTGCTAAATTAGCCAAATAAAGCACTTTCTTAGTAGGAAATATCTATCCAAAATCGCTAATAAGATGATAAACAACGTTAATTATCATCAAAACACGCCAGTCGTTAAAATAGTTCGACCATAACGGTATTATGGAAGAGTCTGATCTTAAAATTTCCAATCTTGATTAGCGATATAAAAAGAAGTACTTAGAGCTATGAATATGTTCATTGTACTTATCAATTTCATCGTTTTAAAGTTCTAAACTATGTCCATCTATAGCATCTAGCGTGTAGACACGACGGAAACGATTCCGATAAGACTTACCTCTTCGTTCCACCCGCTTCCTGCCTTGCAACCATAATTACTGCCACTCATTTGCATTGGAGGACATCATGTCACTCGAAGGAACGAGAATAGAAACCACGCAAAATAACAAATTGAGACTAAAAAATTAACAGGTTTTCCAACAAGTTGCTCATCCAAACTGAAGAAACTAAACATTAAAATAAATCTTTTCCTAATACGGGCAATTCATTTCAGGTGGAAGTAAACATGTCTACATAACTTTCAGACGAGAATGTATCGCCTACATACACGAACCTAGAAAATCCAAAGGTTGGTAACTACTGTGACTGATCACAATAAATGCCAACGTTTCGAGCGAGACACCTCTGTCAGAACACGTTTCACTCTCTGACGAAGGGCCTTTGCTCGAAACGTAAGAATTCTTTGCGATCAGTCACGGCACTTACCAACCTATGAAGGTTTTACATTATTTAACACTGTCTACGTAGTAATCCTATTTTTAAACGAACCTAGTAATGGCAGTGTTCTCAGAAGAATGTGAGCAGTATAAACAATATAAAAATAATAAAACCAGGTGTTTCAGAGCGACGAAAGGTTTGTTCTTGGTACTCCAGCATTTTTCCGACATCTCGATATCTTTTATCTTATTTTCCATATCTTTTTCAACTACATACCATCACGCCATCATACATCAATATGTACATTCGCACGTACAAGTGTACACTCATTTTGCCGTACCATCATCGACACCTTTTGCTGTTCTTTACCATAAAATATGCTATCATTAACGCCGACTTCAAACTTATTAATGCAAAAATACTTTTATTTTATTCAATCGACATTCATTAGCGTAGATACACAACCATTTGCATCAAAGGTCATTCTATAGCGCCAACAGACGACCATTAATAAATAATAAAACAAACGGATAATAAAACGAATGGATTTTTGCGTTAATGAACTCGAGGTGGGCGTTAATGATAGTATATTTTCTGGTAATGATCAGCAAAAGGTGTATTAACACCAACCAACCAAGAAATATCAATCAACCAACCAATCAAGGGAACGAACAAATACACACCGACCAACCAAATAATGAACCAACCAAGCAGCAAATACCATCCGACCAATCATGAACGAATAAATGAACAAAAGAACAAATGAACGAACAAACAAACAAATGAATGAACGAACAAACGAACGAACGAACAATCCAAACAGCGAGCGAGCGAACGAACGAACGAACGAACGAACGAACGAACGAACGAAAAACGAGCGAACGAACGAACGAGCGAATGAAGGAACAAACGAACGAACGAACGAGCGAACGAATGAAGGAACGAATGAAGGAACGAACGAAGGAACGAAGGAACGAGCGAGCGAGCGAACGAAAAAACGAGCGAACGAGCGAGCGAACGAACGAACGAGCGAACGAGCGAACGAACGAGCGAACGAACGAGCGAACGAACGAGCGAACGAACGAACGAGCGAACGAACGAACGAACGAGCGAGCGAGCGAGCGAACGAACGAGCGAACGAACGAACGAACGAACGAACGAACGAACGAGCGAACGAACGAACGAACGAGCGAGCGAGCGAGCGAACGAACGAACGAACGAACGAACGAACGAACGAACGAACGAACGAACGAACGAACGAACGACGAGCAAGCAAGCAAGCAAGCAAACGAACGAACGAACAAACGAACGAACGAACAAACGAACGAACGAACAAACAAACAAACGAACGAACGAACGAACGAACGAACGAACGAACGAACAAACGAACGAACAAACGAACGAACGAACAAACGAACGAACGAACGAACGAACAAACGAACGAACAAACGAACGAACGAACGAACGAACGAACGAACAAACGAACGAACAAACGAACGAACGAACGAACGAACGAACGAACGAACGAACGAACGAACAAACGAACGAACGAACAAACGAACGAGCGAGCGAGTAAAGGAAAAAAATCAACCATACAAACCACCAAACCTGCCAACCAACTAGTTAGCCAGTCGACCAACCTTATCTCCGTTCGTAGGTTTGCTCTCAGATTGTAGGTAGGCTCAGAGACTAAATAAATGTTTCTGGAATGCAGTCTTTGCTAAAATTAAAGACGTTAAGGCAGCAACAAGATAATTTAAATAAGATGGAAAGACCGTTCCTTCGAATGCAGTTAAAACCCAAAACGTCCCTGGGATAAAGAAGTCGTCAGGAAGAAGAAAAATATGAGAACATCTTGGCGTTCTCTTTCCATTTCACATAACACTATGACAACTTGAGTGAGAATATGAACATGAGAGTCTACAGCTGAATAGTTTGTTAGAATATTCATCCACGAAAAATCCAGATAGTTATTCAAATAACATGTGACTGTTATCGCAGGTCAAGAAACCGAAAAAGAAAAAAAGGAACAACGGTACAAACAGAAAGGGGAAAAAAGTACGACAAACAACAGAACTGGCAAAAAAAAAATTAAACAAATGACATAATCATAATAAAATGATTTATAAGTAATAAGCTCATTAAGGTTATTATCCATGAAAATAATGCGGATTTCGGATTAAAAGTTGTTTTAGAAGTTCGCCAAAAAACAGGGCGGTTATTTATCCAACCATATATCCGTTACTACAACAATATCAGTTTATTAATCAAGACCAAAATGGATGATTACTCAAGGGTAATTACTGCACCGGGTGCTAAACAACAGTGCAAGAAACACATATTTCGGGACGAAATATCCCAGTCACAGCACTTCAACAAGTTCAAACCAAGTGCGTAAAGCTTATATTGGAAAGAAGCCTATGGAATCTAGAAAAGCTTTCGAAGAAGAACGACAATGTACCCAAAGAATAGCTGTACGTGGAATGAAAATGAAATAAAATATATCGGTTATTTTCGAGGGCAAAATGTGATTTTCACCCATCAAACCATTGGTATACGAAACCAGTGTTTCACAAGGGAAATGAGAAGATTGAGGTATGAAAATTAATTCCACATTTGAAATACTAATTTCATATTGGAAATTGTTCATGAAATTCTTGTAACGGTCACATGATCTCCATGTTCCAACCTTTATGGCAGCATAAGGAAGAGTTAAAGCCTGGAGTGTCTGGAAAGTCTGACTTTCCGCTTTTCGGGAAAAAAACCGCAGAAAAGTAGGCGTAATCGGAAAAAACCCCTGAAAAATGGAGTATGTTGAAATTAAATTCGATAAAGTGAGGCAAAGTGCACGAAAAAATCGAGCACATTTTTCTAACATCCTTTCAGTAAAGACTGGATTCGCTGCGCCTCTGGGTACAGAGCGAAAAAATATTACAAAACCCTCAGGAATTATTTTTAAACCAATTGAAATTCGCTTCAAATGTTGATAGGGGCTGCTTTCAAGAACTTCATAACTAAAAAATTCAAAGAGCTACCTTGAAATGGTTTTTATTTGAAGACATTAAAATGCTTCGAAATCCCATTGAAGTTGTATTTCCTTGGCAATTTCTTGTATTTATTGTTCGACACCAAAACTAAGCGTATTGCACGTTTATTTCACCTTTGGCTGTGCCATATCAAATGCCGAGATCAGCGTAAGCCAATACTGATGTTTCTTCCGATGACCCTCCGTCAGAGAGTGAAACATAAAGTGAAATCAAACCTGGGAGAAACTTTTATATGTAAAACAAAACAAAACAATTTGTCACAAAAATATCCAATTAAATATGAGAATTATCCAGTGATAAATAATCAATAAGACATTAACACTGGAAGCGGCTTTCGATTTGAATTATACATGTAGCTCTCCATGTGTGTAACTATTTATATTTAACAATGGACTCATTTTAGCTGTTGCGCAGCAGGGGTTAAAAAACCCTGGCAAAAATAAAATCTTGTTTACAAAAATCACCATCCAATGTCTGTTTGACATAACTAGTAAATACATAACAGCGACATCACTACACTACACCAGAGTTTTCACTACAACTTCTCAGTCGTTTTTATGCTACGTCTGTTTTATCGTTTGCGTGCAGGATCATCATCACGTCCAACTGAGGATTTAATTCCTTAAATTAAATCACGACTGAACTACAAAGAACGTGGGCAGTGTATCGCAGTATTGCACTGGTGTCGTTTACTTATTTACTTGCTCTTTGGTCATGTACCTTTGAGGAAAAAAATTAGCTTGCTTCAGTTCACAATGTATTTAGAGTTTTTTGATACAGGTATTCAATCAGTGCAAACTTTAACAAACTTCGTCTGTGACGAGAAATGAAGTTAATAGCACAGGAAATATTGTTGTTTTTTTCCGGTATGAGCGTTAAGTTATAGTTCATCATGAATAGTTGCTGACGGAAAGTTGAATTTTTGCAATTTACACTGTCAGGAGACCTATTTGGTGAGATAAATACAGATAATAGTTCTGCATGAATGTAGAAAAACTTCAAAGATAATGCTCTGCCAAAAAACGAGAAAGCAAGGTACTGACTTCTCCACGACTATTTTTAAACTTTTTCTAAGTTGATTCACAACAGCCTACGCAGCCCTTGATATTTCTGTAGTTTACACACTGCGCCCCAAAAGACAGACTTGATAAAATGAATTCTATCAAAATGCTGGTGGTAAACGAAACAATACGAATTGTAATTAATCGTCTACCAACGTTGACAAAATTTGGAAAAGAAGATTGATACCATAAGAGGAATTAAGTACCCAGAAACCTCGACGGGTTATTCAGTCTAATACTGAACGTCACATGAATGGTATCAGCAGAATCATTCCCTAGAATTAAACCAACAGTTGTTTAGTTATAATCCATATTATTTATGAAAGAATTTAATTGAATGCTGGAAATAGGATTATCGAAATACCTATGTCCTGCGGTTCGAAGCCGGAATCATTAATCCGGTGGATAAATTCGCCATCGAGTTACTTTTTTACTCCCACTTCACCATAGGTGATTCTTACCCTGACAGCTTGGCGAAAAATTTATCGAATGGATATAGATGTTTTGTTGGCCTCAGGTCGACATTTCGTCAATAATCTCGATTGAAACTGACGTGGGATTCGGGTTTATGTTAGGATTCGCATTAGATATTAGGTTAGCAGTAGTATCGACGAAATTGTTAAATCGTCACCTAATGTTATCCAAGACAAGCAACATAACGTCTTCCTTACGTAATGAAACCTTTTGCAAGTACTACGGTATTTTTCTTATTGAGAATGTTCCGGTGAGAGTCCGCCATTGTGAAGTTGGCGTAACAATACAAAAAGATCGCTTGGGGGAGGAGCTGGCGGACAAAAGGTAAACTGTGTTATCACTGTTTCGATTAACTGCAGCAGTTGTACACTGAATAAGTCTTATTTGTTGAATAGAGTTACCCTCGGGATGAAGAATTGTTTAAGCTTAGAATAGCTGCTTCCTTTTCGGTAAAGTTACCGAAACTTCGAGAGCCTCGCAAGGTCTGAATCTAGCTCGAAAGCCACCATATGAGAGAAAGACGCACTATTGCTTTATATTGAACTAGTAGTGGTAAGCAGAGTTACACAATATCCATGACATGTATTGGTGGAAATGAATTTGGCTTAGAATGCGTTATATACGTTATGCGTAAAGTAGGTAGCGTGAAGTGGACATATATAATAAAGTGAAGTAGGTTAATTAGCGAAAAAGGAAAACGAAATGCTGACAGGGAGATTTGTCAATTGTAGTTTCCAGACCTGTGTCTGACAAAAAGATATTAACTCAAGTAAGGAAGGATTTGGTAGACTTTCTTTCTTACTGGAGGTAAATAATTATATTCAAAACTAGAAATTAAATAAGAGAAACGAAAACCGAGAACAACTTCCACGAGCCAATGAACAGAAGTGAAATAGGAAAACAATTGTAAAGTTAAACGAGGTAGGCCATCTTGCTATGCCTTGCCAACATTGGAACAAAAAAGAATTTGGCCTTAAATTCCACCTGGAAGATTCGTGGGATAGAATGAAGAGGTCCAAAGGCGTATAGGAAGAGGAAGTTTCGGGCGATAAATGGAAGAAGGCCACACCTATGAAAGCAATTTAGTGATGAATCTCCATTGCGTGGGCACGTGGTCACGAAATAGAATTTTTTTCGATACAAAATATCTGAATATTTGCTCATATTTACAGTAAAAAGGATAGAGAAAATAAATATTTGGTGTGCTGAAATGAGTCATATCAAGGGCGGGAATATAATTTTTCTTAGACACCTTAAAACTGCTATGACACAAGTGATACTCGCAGGAAATGAAGATGCAAGTGTCGTAGTATATAGGTATATATACAGTTTTAGTACCACTAACGGGTGGGGTGTCGGTGGCACAGTGATGTCGCACGTGTCCCTCACCATTGTGACTGGGGTTCGTTTCCTGGCTCGTGCGTCACAATTTAATTCTTTGTATATATTATATCAGAAGGGTAATTGTTTAAAGTTGGACAAAACATTTGGTTTTAGAAATGGTGGCAGATAATAGGGGAGTTATATGGCCTTTTGTAAAAGAAAGACTAACTCTCTCACGATTTATCATTTCCTTAAAAACTGGACCTAGAAATAGTAGATCGACGTCCTCAAACGTTATTAAATTATAGTGAGAATCATTTGTTCACTAAGCGTGTTGAAGAATCCTACTAAATGTTTAATTTACCACCCACAGATTTATTAGATATAACATCACCTAACAGAAGCTGGCCGCATTAAAATCAGTCCAGTCTTCTCGGTTGCCACAGAACTTTAATGTACTTAAACCGAACGTCAGATCCGTTAATTGACTTCCTCCTGCTCAATTTGCAGACAATTTACGGACATGCCTTCAGACGTTGGCACACTTATATGGAAATGAAAGGGCAAAAGCCGACAGTTCAGTGAAGGTCACTGGTGGATTGTAAATTTCACTGTTTTACTAATACTTAATGAAAGAAAAATAAATACTATTACTTACGTCGAGAAGTATCCAGACGATTGGTAAATGGAAACAAACCACCTTTATGAAGGATTAAAACGAATGACCTCCTCGATCATTCGTGACCAAAAATAAGTTCTTTCACGCTGAAACGAAAACAGGATGGGTTTTAAATGAAAACAACTATAACTTGTCAACACAACTGAATCAATCTTTTGTTAATATTAATGGTTCTTATAGTAAAAAATGGTCGCCCACAAGCTCAAGATGAACAAAAACTGTGGTGGTTCGGCTCATAAAACTGGATGCCTATTTTCCAAACATTTCTTGACTCACAGAACGTTTTAATTACAACAGTAACTTCGTTCAATTATATTCCCGTTATACGACTCAAAACGCTCGGGTAATAATAAAAGAGAACAAATCATTTATTGTCTACATCACTCTTAAATACAAAACATCTAATGCTTTCGTAAAAGGAATACCAATGCCCACCATACTATTCTTAGAACAGCCATAACCACAAGTATAAAGTTAAAAAGATTTAATACAGTCTGACGTTTCGTTGCTGAACGCGCAACATCTTCGGAGAATCATTTACACAGCGAGAATAAATAGTAACTATATAATCACAAATAAGATGTTAATTACTTAAGTTAACCAATTAGAGTTGAGAGGCAAAGTTACAATAATACGGGGAATGTGTCAGTAGAATGACCAGCTGAAAAATGAGAGTACGATGAATGACATTAAAATAAATACAAAGGTGCTGAATCACCACTCATAGGAATCAATGAGTACAAGCCTCAGGGCTTACCGTAGAATTCCGAAAGTAACGGCCCTCGTTACTTTCGGATTTACCAGGCCTTGGGGGCCGCTACTTTCGGATAGTTAAAATACGCCAGGAAGAAACAGCTATTGAATTGACTTAGTTATCAAGTAGCCAGCTACTCTACGACAGGAGAAAAGACTGTATGGGCTCGATCAACTGGCAGTGGTCACAATAAAAGGCAGTTCACAGTTCAGCTAACTGTGTTTACAGACGGTGAACCAAGGGTGAAGCCACTTCTTATTTTTAAGGGCACAGGCCAACGCATCTCCGAAAAGGAAACCAGGCAGTACGACTCGAAAGTTGTCGTTAAATTTCAAGAGAATGCCTGGTGTGATGAGGAAATCATGGTGTTTTGGCTCAGGTACATGTGGAACGTCCAAAAGAATTTTTTGGGGAAAGCAGATCAAGACTGTTGGTGTATGACAAGCCCAAGGCGCAGACCACCGACAAAGTTAAACAGATCATTGACCGAGAGTGTAATACGACCTTAGCGTTGGTGCCACCTGGAGCCACTAGCAAAATTCAACCTCTCGACGTCGCGTTCAACAGCGAGTTTAAAAGAAATGTAGACCGCCAAGCGACCGAATTGATGGCTGAAGATCCAGAGATTTTTCTTACATCAAAGTTGACAGCCGGTGAACGACGTGTTCTATTTACCAAGTGGGTCGGAAAGACATGACAGGAAACATGTCGTCGAATTAAAGATATGGTAATTCGTTCCTTCGTGAAATGTGGCATTGCACTTCCTACGTCGGGAGAAAGGGATAACGAAATAAGTATCATTCCTGAGTACACCATCGGTCAATCTTATGATGTAAAGGACGTAATGTTTTACGACAGCAGCGATGATGAGCTTGACATGGTTGTCGGCAGCGATGGTGGCGACGTATAAGAAAGAACATGTTGTAAATATTGGAAAATTAATGATGAATATGTACTTTCTTAAAAGATATGTATTAGTACCTTTAAGTTGATTGTTAACTTTGAATACAAACATTACTTTCTGTTGGATAAACATGTGTTTGAAACATAAAAATACCACGTTCGAAGGGGCCGCTACTTTCGGAAAATTTTAGAAGTGTCACAAATTTGACGTTACTTTCGGGGGTCGCTACTTTCGAGGGGCCGTTATATTCGGAATTCTACGGTACCTCCACTCGTTCCTAGTTTATTTACATTTTAGGATACCAGTTTTAGCATAGCAGCTTTTTCTGCCAGAAATGTCGACCGTTATGATGACATGGAAAGCCAGACTTTAATAACATCAACAACAACCTCTAATATTTTCCCCTTATTCCCCTCCTGATTAGTTGCCGCCCTATCAGAATTATTTGTGCAGAATCAATATTCCAAAGCTATGCTCATAGTATGCATGCCAAACCTACTTTTCAAATTGCTCCCCCACCGACTTTTTCACCCCACGCGATGTCCATGTCACCATGATGGGATAATAAACATGGGATAATAAACATGGGATAATCAGACAAAAAATTAAATTTTTTCCCGGTTAAGTACTGAATAAATGGCAAGAAATAGCGGGGGGAAGGGATTTTTATCACACCGGCTTTTTAAATAGTAATATTTATGAAAAAATTTCTGATTAGCTGAGAGCAATTTCGGAGCAACAAAGTGCAGAAAAACAACAACACTAATTTGCACAGAAGTGGCTTTCTTGGTACTGAATTACCTTATTTTGGCACTGTTTACTTTGTCCATGCATATCATTAATTGGTAATAGCATTGTTTCCCGTGCAATTTGGAAAAACACACACGTGAGAGTTTTTTAAAGACCTCAAATAGTACACGTCCTTCGGACACAAACTATTTTGATAGTCTTTGAAAAGCTCACTCGTGCTTATTTATTTTCAGATTGCAGTCGTAACCATGCTACGACCAACACCAAAAGTTCTTGTTATAGCAGCATTCCTGTGTATTAAATTCGGTATTATTATTTTGGCATACGAATCCTAATCCAGTACTTAATCAATGAATACCTATAAGTGCCAAAAACTCGAACGAAAGTACTCGACATTAAGGAGCAAGCAAACGAGGTTAACCCATTTCGGTCCATACCCGACTTTTGTATTTTACTCCGGCTAACGCCAGAAGATTTTACTCGTCAAGGGGGGGACGTCCCGGACAGGAAAGGGTTAATTAATAAGAAATTTACATTATGGCTTTTGGTTGGTTTTCTTTCCCAGATTTAACTGGGTTTTTGTCCTCGGATCTTGCTGTTTACCTTTACCTCATAACTTGTTCGCTTAGCTTATTGATTTCCACCAGTTAAACATTCATTTATCGTACTTTTAGTTCCATTAAAATCCATTGCCAGCCGACAATTTGAAAAAATATCAGACTAAACATAATCCGAAAATAAACATAACTCAAACTTCATCATTAAAGTAACCAGTATTCTCACACATCACCATGATACTTGTCACCCTGTTTCACTAGATGATTTCACTATCCTTTCTTCTTCTTCATCTTCTTCCAGCTGTGACCTTCTCATAAGAGAAAACTTACTTATTAAGAAACTCAATCCCACTCTTAATTCTAATATCAGTTCTTATCCACTTTCTCTCTTTTGACATCTTTACCTCTCCTCATCACTTCTGACTTCTTTTACCTCCCACTTCCTCTCAAACGCCAAATTATATTAGTTAACCAGTAACAGTGACCTTATCTTATCATTAGTCTTTGTCACATGTTATTTCATTCTCTAATGATGTTGTGTTAAACGCAGCAAAACGTTAGATCTCAATAAACATTTTCCCTAATTATGCCTCTTCCACGAGTCTTTTTGCTGGGCTTTGATATTCACACTTAGATTACAAGCGAATTGGTTCAAGGCAAAGATTATTTACCATCAACAGAGTCTCTGAAATTAAATTAGGAGGGAACGATAACAAAATACTGAAACGTTCATCCATTAAACTATACGTTTAAATTAAGCAAGAATGGAAATTATGTATCCGGAGTAATGACATTGATCATGCTCTTAAAAAACCCAACACTAGTTATCATGATAAATATTGTGTTACATACGTTACTTTTAGCTCATTAATACGTAATTTTATTCTTTTGATAATGTGAATATTTTCACTTCTCTACATGGAGGGGGTGCCTGGAAACGTAAAAAAAGTTTTAATACAAGTTCCCCTTGTTGTTCTTAGTAATTTTTAGAACAAACATTGCATATATATATGCATGTATATATACATATGTATATATATATATATATATATATATATAGATATAGATATACCTTCACCTACACCTATACCTATATCTATACCTATACCTATCTCCATACCTATATCTACATCTATATCTATATCTATACATATATCTATACCTATATCTATATCTATACCTACATCTATACATATATCTATATCTATACCTATACCTATATCTATACCTATACCTATATCTATACATATATCTATACCTATACCTATATCTATATCTATACCTATACCTATATCTATATCTACACCTATATCTATACCTATATCTTTACCTATACCCATATCTATACATATATTTTTACCTATACCTAAATCTATACCTATATCTATACCTATATCTATACCTATATCTATATATATATCTATACCTATATCTATACATATATCTATACCTATACCTAAATCTATACCTATATCTATACATATATCTATATCTATACCTATATTTATACCTACATCTATACATATATCTATATCTATACCTATACCTATATCTATACCTATATCTATACTAATATCTATACCTATACCCATATCTATACATATATCTTTACCTATACCTAAATCTATACCTATATCTATACCTATACTTATATCTATACCTATACCTATATCTATACCTATATCTATATATATATATATCTATACCTATATCTATACATATATCTATACCTATACCTAAATCTGTACCTATATCTATACATATATCTATATCTATACCTATACCTATATATATACCTACATCTATACATATATCTATACCTACATCTATACATATATCTATACCTATACCTAAATCTATACCTATATCTATACATATATCTATATCTATACCTATACCTATACCTAAATCTATATCTATATCTATACCTACATCTATACCTATATCTATACCTATCCCCATAACTATTTCTATACCTATATCTATACCTATCCCCATACCTATTTCTATACCTATATCTATACATATATCTATACTTATACCTATATCTATACCTATACCTATACCTACACCTATATCTATTCCTATACCCATACCCATACCTATACCTATTACTATTCCTATATCTATAGCTATAGCTATACCTGTACCTATACCTGTACCTATACCTGTACCTATACCTGTACCTATACCTGTACCTGTACCTATACCTATACCTATCCTTATACCTATATCTATACCTATACCTATACCTATACCTATACACATACATTAAAAACAAAATTACATCCTAATAAGCTACAACTAACAATCATACTAATGCTAATACATATTTATAGTATACATCAATATATTTAATGATAATAATAATTATAACAATATTAGTATGTTTATATAGTCAAGATAAGCGTTAACAGCCACTCAAAAAAATCGAACACCAGAGAGGTTTGAAGGGTTATTGTTTCGAAACGAAATTAAAAAAAAATGTTGAATTATTCGACCAATGCGAAATGTCTCGTTTAAAAGTTATTTTTTTATTACGGCTTTTTGTTTTTTTTTAGTTAGTCTTGTCATAAAACTCATCCTTACAAAAAAAATAATTTTCTACGTAAAAAAAAAAATTTCATGGAAAAAAACTGGCAACTTCAAGTTTAAATTTTCGCTTAAGTAGCCGTTATAAATTGCCTGATACTTTTTGAATACTTAAATCAGGTAGGATCATATCTACACTAGGTTTAGAGATACTATCAAATCAGTGCACTTTTTTTTCCTCCAGTTGATCTATGTGCTTTCCTTCACGTCGTTAGTTCTTCTAAAGTACTTCTTCAGTCTATTTTAAGTTTCCCAAGTAGTTGTTCGAAGGTTTCATACGTGTAATGTAGCACTACATAATCAATAAAGCTCTGAACTACGACAGAAAAGTCTTCTTAAAATTTGAAAGGAAATAAGACATGTGAGAAACCTCAAGGAGCAAGCATCTTAGAGTCACATATGGCAAGCGAAAGAACTGTACAAGTTCCACCTGACGTCACTATGCACGTTTTAACAAGCGAATGACGTTATATTTAGAGCTTCCCGTACTTGTAAACAATGAAGATAGTAAACAAGGTAAGCTTACATCTCACTCACACTAAAGTTCAAACGTGCCTGAAAGCCTGTTTTAATAAACCAGTTTAAAGCAGAATTCGCACGTTGCACATATTTGGCAGTGAACCAATACGAAGCTTTCCTTTGCCAAATAACCCATACTAGGCAGCTATGTTCTGCAATTGGCCTCAAAATGGTGAACAAAAATTCAAATACACTTAACCAATTTAGTCATTTTGTTCGTGTGAATGGGGTATTACTTCACAAGACTTTCTCAATTCACACATAGAAACTGCAAAATGCTCTTCTCGAGCCTATCCCTTAATCGGCCATTCCATGTCCGTGTAATTAAAAAATTAAGCTCTATATTCTTAATAAGACTAGACATGGGACACAGGAAGCCCACTGCGTGGCGTGCAGAATTAGTCGGTGAAGTGTTACTTGACCATATCGACAGTTAGTTAAGGGACCGTTTACACGAGCTATTTTGCACGTTGTGATTGTCATTCTGGTGTATGTAATAAACTCACGACAGTCTATGGAGCAAGGTATCCGCTTATGATTGGCTGTAGTTTGACCTCGACACCCTCGTCAGCTAAACACATACTCCAAGATGTCAATCGCAAGGCACAAAATCGCACGTTGTGATTGTCATCCTGCTGTATGTAATAAACTCATGACAGTCTATGCAGCAAGATATCCGCTCATGATTCGCTGTAGTTTGTCCTCGACACTCTTCAGTTCAACACACAGTCCGAGATGTCAATCGCAAGGCACAAAATCGCACGTGTAAACAGCTCTTAAGGATGCCGAGAGGTGGAGCGGGTGGAGCTAGTCAGAGAGAAAGAGTAAGCATACGTTCTTCCTCCGGTACTCCCATCTCTCGTGGCTGGCATCGCTTGCCTCAGTACTACACCTTGTCCGTAGCCAAACGGCGAGTCCAAAAAGGTCTTAATATCATTTTCGTTTCTCAAAAGTTGCATAAATAAGACCAATAACTACCTAACATAATTACATGACACTGTGCGGTTATCATGGATACAAAACGTCTTATCCCTGACAGCAGTACAAACATATCAGTTCTTCTCCTTATCATCAACCTACAATATATTACTTAATATTACACGCAAGTTTCCCTTTTGCCGTGAAAAATCGACGAATAAAATGATCTGTGGTTGGCTAGTGTAAAGTCAACAGGCGCAAGACAGAGAAAGATCATTGAAATGCTGTCTAGACCGAGAGAAGTTACGCTTGTATAAAACATCGCCATGCAAAG
Source organism: Heliopora coerulea (assembly GCA_030142905.1). Classification (NCBI taxonomy): domain Eukaryota; kingdom Metazoa; phylum Cnidaria; class Anthozoa; order Scleralcyonacea; family Helioporidae; genus Heliopora; species Heliopora coerulea. The sequence goes on along the minus strand of JASJOG010000074.1, from coordinate 1,281,565 downwards.
TTTCAAGGAATACGAATGATAAGTTAGAAGATGGTCTCGAATTAAAAATGTGGTAAAAATAGCCGCTCCGAGGTTCGATATTTCCTAAATAGGTAATCTTAACAACCCGGCCTCAGCAGGAATTCAAAATTCAAATCGTCGACCGTGAGTGTACTCGTCCGAGACCCTGGGTACACTACTCCTAGATCAGACCCTGAGTACACTAGTTCTAGATCAGACCCTGGGTACACTAGTCCTAGATTTGGGTATACTGTGGTCCAGCTCACGTTAGTACGAGACGTTTGGTTATCCATCTCAGGCTATAATACTAAAGTTCGCGAGTACAAATCCCTGCCAAGAGATCTCACTGAAACTAGGACCAGCCATTTTTGCAAGAAATAGGAACTACAGTGATAGACGTCGATGCACGTTTATTTTAGCGCCATAGCTACCGGGAAGTTGGAAGTGTCAACTCCCCTAAAAATTATACTACATGGGCCACTCCAAATTGTCGAGTAATGGAACTATCAACCACTAACAAATTAGACATTTCCACAATTCCAGCTATTATAGTAGATGACATATTTGAGATGCACTCTGCTGAAATATGCACTAGACGTTGCTCCTCTTAAATCTACCGAGGTCTCATCGAAGCACCTACTGCCTCATTGTGATATTCAACTCTCGGAAGCATTTCACTTGTAATTTTCAATAACTATATCAAGTTTCACTGGAAGCACGTGATATATGACAGGTACTGGTCGACCTAATTCTTTGGAACAATTCATCGTAGGTACCGATTAATTTTCACCAGAGAGATCTCCAAATAAGGAAATCGTCTTGGTTGTGGGAATCCACAGGTCACGATATTCACATGGAGCGTTCTAAAGAGACATACTACAATAGACCTAAAATAAAATGAAAAAACCATAAAACAAAAGATTGAAGCCAATATCACCAGCTATTACTATTGTCAAGAGGGCAAAAAAAAAACCCCAATAATAAACAAAAAAGATAAGTGTATATGTCCGCCGAACCTTGACCAAGAAGGCAGTGAGACAAAACTTGCTTGTATTCAGACGTGCTAGTAATATTTCATCAAGAATTCATTTTGAAGTACACAGACAAGCGATCCAATACAGTGTTAGGGCTATTAAGTACAGGATTTGAACAAAGAACCCACAATGCACGTGCTTGAGTCTAAAAACAAATCCGGATTCATCAAGAAAACAAGAATCAGACAATAGGAAATGTTGCAAGACTGGAATGATAAATCGGTAAACAGTACAATACTATACTGCTTAAATACTATATTGAAATTTATATTTTAGAAGTGAGAGCTTGGAGATATCTTGAGATGATAGATGAAAAACGACTCAGAAAAACGACTTCTGAGCCCCAGACGGGAATCGAACCCGCAACCTTCTGATGACCGGCGAGACACTCAAACCATTGAGCTACCAAGACTCAGATGGTGAGCTAAGGTGCAAGTTTAAATCTCAAAATACTGTATTGTTTATAGCTTTATGTAGCTTACGAACTTGAATACTTAAACAATATTAAAGGAACAATCAAAAGAAGACGATACACACAGTAATTGTTCCATGATAGGTCACAGAAGGAAGTTTAAGTAAAAGAAATGAAAGGTAATTGATGTTTTTGTTAATTAGGATGAATTTCGACAGTTGAATTTTTTATTAGACTAGTGTATTCCAGACAAAGAAGACGGGATTACCGCAGGTGGTATCTTCTCTCTGCAAAAGGTTTTCTTTGATGTAAGTACACAAAGTTTCTTGCATCAACGCAAATCGAATTGTGCAATAGACGAAACGATATCTTCCATAACCATATGCAACAAGAGAAAGAAGATGAATGGATAACACAAGATGAAGCAAGAAGCAAGTCGTTTATGGATAAAATAACTGAAATTCCCAGACTACTTTTAACAAATACGTGGATGGTTGGAATGTGCAAGAACTAAACTGCGACACATTGGTGCATCATGGGAAGCAAAGGAAGCTACACATTCCGCTCCCTTACTACCACACGTGACAAATCCGGGTTTCCTGTCTTATCTAAATTACAAACGTATATCTTGCAGTTTTCAGGGAGAAAATATCTAATAAATTCACTACACTATCTGTATAAATATTGAGAAATTCGTATGACTATAAATGGATTTTGCATAATTTTGTTCCCAAGCCAGTCTGTTCGACCAGATATTCTAAACAGTACGACCACTTTAACCAAGTACCCAAGTTTGTCAGCGAGACTTCCTCAACGTCGTGCGCATCTTCATGCAATTTGTCTTCAAAGGTAGCACAATAAGCAGAAATCTCAGACTCTCAAATCAGCCATGAAATCATTTGAGTAAATGTTTCCCAAGCGTATTTACCCAGGATTTCCAACCTGAGGAACTATCACATATTTATGAACAGAATTTCGAATAGTCCTTTACATGCTTTAAAATTTCCTAAGGTCTACCCCTAAGACACATGTACCCTCGACGTATCAGGTCCTTTCTCACGATAATTCTAGATACACTACTTCGCCGGTGATGTGACAGGCTAGTCCCTGATCAGGAATAATAAGGAACGATTATTAGACGTCAAGTTTCTAGCTCGAAATTCTTCTCTGGTGTGGAGTTAAGTATCGCAGACGAGAAGAGCAGTCCGCAGTTGTGTTAAGGATAACATGAATCAATGCAGACATTTCTTGTCAGTTGATTTCTATCTGAAACGACGAGTCATGAGACAGGTCTCGTGTACACTAACCGGAAACAGCAAAAAGATATACATATTTAAACACACCGTAAATTCATCATAAATGCACAAGTTTTTTTTCGGGGGGGAGAGCTGGAGTGTTTGGGGATGTTCAACTTTAAAAATCTTCTTAATAGAATCCTGGGGATTCTTGGGTAAAGGAGATAGTGTGGCTTGCTTCTTCAAGTTTTATATCATCTGGCCAAGCAAACGAAAATCTGTCCTCAACAAGGTTTCCAACCCACAACGTTCTCCTTGCTAGTCCAGAAGTGAATTAAGGGGGTACGCACCGGACGCCCCCCTTTTTTGGATAGTTGTCATGTGACTTTTTGGTTGGTTACAAAGCACAAGCATTAAACGTGTCGACCATCAGAAAGGTTCACGGTCACGGTCAGTCAAAAAAACATTTCATATTTAATGCCAAACTTTATTATTTCGTTTCGAAATTGACACCATGATTGGCTGAAAGAACATTGAAGTGACAATTAGCCATTGACTGTTAATGGAATAAAAACTTGCCGCTTGAGCCCGGCAAACATATAAATTTGACTTTCGCATAGAAGAGGTTTTGGTTCGCGCAGTTCATGCTTTCGTGATGACGACGGTAGCATAAAAATTCTTCTCCTGAAACGCCACATACTGGCATGAATTTGAAGAAATATTCCACGCACCCTCTTTCTCAAAATTTTAGATCCGCCCCTGTAGTCTAATGCTTCACCGACAGGGCTGGTGAGGAGAGTGCATGTGATCAGTCCGCAGAACACTGCTGCTCAAGGTCATTAGTATGCGTGTGCTTAACACTAGAAGCTTACGCAAGACCAGCAAGGTGCTGCTACACGTGCAATTTGCGCTTCGCGATTGTCATCGTGATGTACAAATAAAATTCACGGGCGCCTCGAGGACGAACTAAAGCGAATCATATGCTGAAAGATTGCTGGGTAGACTGTTGTGGAGTTATTTCATACACCAGGATGACAGTCGTGAGGTAAGACACGACAACTCCGACGACTTATTCAGCGGATAAGTTCTAAGAAGTGAACAGCGCTATGTATGCCTTAAACAACCTAACTCGAGTTTTAATATCCTCTTAGTAACACTGTGTGGCGAATAACTCGTTTTTCGGCGTGGTAGAATTTTACTCCTGTTGTGCAAAGCACGAGTATCGCGGTTTAATTCAGCGCTGACTTATCCAACGGACCAACTATACAGGTTCCGTACAACAGACCTTAAAAAATGAAAAAAAAGTACAAAAACAAGTAAAATCTTTCAAAACACCAGGATGCGCAAACGTTTCGCATCAGTGTTGACTGCAGCCCACTCAGGAGATTATGAAGTATTAGACTGTTGGCAAGGGAATGGTTTGCTCTCTGCCATCTGGAGTAAGTTCGATTTCACGCAAGACAGTCAACGCAAGTTGTCCTTTGTTTCAGATTGCGCCTTGTGGATGAATAAAGAAACATTCACTTCATAATTCAAGTACCGCACAGATAACTGTTTTTAGACAAGCTTTAGTCAGAACAGCACGGAACGAGCGTTGAATGCATTGTGGCTGTTGTTATTGGAAGTATTATTAAGTATGGCGTGAAGCACACGCTACAGCAGGAATAACGCCAAGGCTATGGAAAGGCGTCCACTCCAATTTCAGGATAGGTCTATAAAATTTCTATATTTGCAGTCCGCACGCTATACAGTCTTCAATTAAAGCTCTTGAAGTATTAGGAAGATCAAAAGATGAAACCGAATTATTCCAAGTTCTAAGTGATTATAAAAGTTCATATGATAAGAAAACCGCGTGCAATTAGTTCCTAATAAAACAAAAAAACTTTGAAAAAGTATTCGAGTGGACACTTTACAATTAACAAACAAGTTGATATTGTGAAACAAAATTATCCAATTGATAGTAGCTACCGGCGAGGATAATAAGAGCCCTTTGAGATTAAAGACTACCAGGAGGTTTTGAACGATTGCAGGTAATTTAGAGTAATGTTGAATTTTCTAACTTAATGAAAAGACGACTCTTGGAACTGTGCGGCAGTGCAAATGCTTGAAATGAACTGCTAAAAATATTAATGCGCTTAGCCACTAAGGTATGGCTAGATTTAAGCTTTCTATTACTGAAAGAAGAAACCAAACACAATTGAAACATCGATGCATACGATACCAACGCCATTTGGCAAAGTGTGGAGCCAAACTCTGAGACGTTACAAACAAAGCTGGGTGTCCTTGCAAACACAATGAAAACTAGTGTTGTAACGAAAGTGTTTAATCGTCCTCAGGTTTGCTGATTTCTAAATCTTTCTACCCAAGTATTAGGTCCGGGGGGTTAGTTTTCCTGGTCCTGGGTCATGAAAGAGCCCAGAGACATGGAATGAAACCAGACATCGTTCTGGAACCTTTGCAACTATTGCATACATTCGTTACAGGAGAATGGTGGAAGTAGTCACTCTTACGCAACTCAGGAAAGACTGACTGTATGGGTCCGTTTACATGATACGATTATGGCATACGATTGTTCGTCCAGGCGTATCCAATATAGTCTCAATTGCGCAATTCCTACTTACAATTGGCTGATTGATGTCGCCATATGTCTCATAGACTCTACTGAGTAAATCAGATATATCAGAATGAACAATAGTATGAGACAGTTGCATCGTGCAAAGGACGACAGCAGGGGGGTTGCTCGTGGCCCAGTGCTGTAGTGTACGTGTCTCTCACCACTGTGACTAGGGTTCGATTCAGGCTCCATGCAGTTATCTGATTAAGGTTACCTTGGTCACATGTGAGAAGAGGGTTGTCCAGTTTGACTCTACCAAGCATCGCAGCCCTTACTGGACCTCTAGGGAGAACAGCTTATATAGCTGATGGAGTTATCCAGTGTAAATAAACGTACTTCACCTTTTACTTTACCAAGCAAACTTACAAAAAATATGACCAAAAAGCAAGAAGTATCTTGCACTTTTACACGCATTTTAGGAACCAAAATGTTTCCTTTAGTACAGCAGCTTATCACTAACTCTGCAAACAACCAACAGTCATATTCCTGATTAAAAATCGAGCATCATCAAGAATGAAAAACCAGAAAAACCAAAGTAAAATGACTGCTTTTATGGACGTATGATTGAAACGATTTCACGGCTCCGATCTCTCGATGTTTTAAAAATTGGACGGTGTAAAGACTTGTAAGACTGGTCTACACGACACGGTTGTCGCGCACACGATTCTTCCCGCTGATGTATGTAATTTACTGAGTACAGCTTCAGTGTGTGATTGTAACATTTACAAACGTAACGCGAGGAAGGACTGTACTCTTAAGAGATAACCGCATAGGGATGGGCGAGGAATCATGTACGACTATCATAAAGACGGGTCATTAAAAGTGGCGTTCCGACAGCTGGATCCTACAATTACAATCTTGTGATTTATCATCCAGTTGCTCCGATCCAAAAACCGAATTCCTTTTAAGTTTTTCAGTAAAATGGAATTAAAATTGCATATTTTAACTTCCCTTAATAATGTTAGTCCCAAACTGGTAAATAATACAAGCTATTGCGACATTGCAGTTTTTACCAGTTAAAAAACCAGCAAGGGGGATTGTAGTATTTAGATTGTCACTCACTCCACACAGCTGCACTTCAATTAGAAATTTCTCGACGTACCCTTGGAGCAACTGTCATTTTAAAAACTAAAGGATTTTGTTTGAGAAGAGAAGCATCTCAATCAATGTCAGTTTGCTAATTGAAATGACAAACGCGTGTGTAATAACCCATGGCAAGTGCGGAAATCTCTTAAGAATTATGGGAAACGCCAGTCATTTGGCACCAAGTGGTAACTCAAAAAACCTCATAAACTCAAATGAAAGAGAATTGTAATTAGTTGTGTCAATATCGGCAAGACAATGAACTGGCATTGATTTGAATGTTCAGAAATATTCTAAACGTTGAATGGTCCTAGTGTCTGAATCTAAAATTATGGTTAAGCTTTAGGACTTGCTAACCTTGGTTTGAAAAAACTTTACCTAGCAAAGCGACAATAAAATGCAGAGCAAAAAATGCAACACAGCACTGAAAAACGTCAGAATATTCTATTGTTCTAATATTCTGATACTGTTTAACTTAACTTGATACACTATATATATTAAGCTATTTAATCACTAACTTTCTGGTCTGGCAACATTTGTATAACATTAACGACAATCCCAGCACAACATAATGCCATATCGTACAAACAACTATCATCATAACATTCTAGAGTTGTTAAATATGCACGATTTATGCGCGTGTGCATAAATCAAATTTATGCACACGACCAGTTAATGTCTCAACAACAATGCTTGATGCATTAAAAAGTCCAGAAAACTAAATAACGATACGTCTGGTGAAAAAATGTGCGAGGGCAATGGCGTTTTAAACGAAAAGCAAGATCTCATTAGAGCATGCTCGTGTGTCGAATGTTCTCATTAATGCACAAGTTCTATTTACTTATCAAGATCAAGAACGGTCCTTGCAATAACAGTTGCAAAATACTCAATACGGAGTGAAATAAAATGTTTACGGTTGGAGCCATTCTTGTAATTCTTAACGTGGAAGAGAATTAGAACTTTTAAGATTTGTTGCTTTGCTGAATATTAATTAATGCAAATTGGTTGTTTATTGTCCACTAACAACAAACTCTAACTAATACAACGCAATATTGCGGGCTTTGGCCCATCCTAGTACACTACATACACAAAGAAAAAAGAATTTTCGAACTGAAAGGCTTTATTTGTCATCACTATTCTACTAATTATTAATTCAGTACGTATTGGAGTCTACAGAGTGTAATATTGAGTGTTATATTGAATGCTGAGTTTACAGATGTTTTAATTTGCGCTTATATATATATATATATATATATATCATAGTCAGCCATTCCATTTTTATAGTGACAGCACAAGCTAGTCCAAGGGCACTTTGAACCTTGCGCAATCGTTCTACAAATTCTGCCTCTTTGATTACGAGATGCAAACGAGAACGCGAATTAATAATAACACCGGAAGTGTTAACACAAACATCCTAAATCAGAAAGCAAGCCAATATTCCCAAGTTGCTGAAATAGTTGTTGATATTCTGTTTATGAATAAATCCACACGACAATAAAGCTGTGATATTTTCCATGCGTCCTCATCTTACGAGGCCTTGCCGTGTAGAGCAAGCTACACTTGGTCTTTAATATACAATCTTTGGCTTGGATGTTTCGCAAGACCATAACAGCAAGTTCATTCGTTTATTTAAAAAAAAAATAATAATTCTAGATGTCGAGTAAGTAAAATAAACTGCAACTGGACAGGAACAGCTGTTTAAGCGCAAATAGAAATACGTTTTCATAGAATATATATCTTTTGACAGCTATCCGTAGAGATTGTCGCTCGTCTACAATCCTTACATGTTAAACTGCATTCGTCAGTAGGCCTTCAAACTGTTTATCTTTAATGTTAATGCAAATTGTCTTAAACAAAAGGTTTTGATTCTAGAATCTGATGTTCCTTGCAAACTTTATTTGGAGGGAGGATGTATGTGAATGAAGTACGAAGTAGCATAAAATTGACCCTTGAGTTAAAGTAGCAATCCTAGCCATGAACCAGACACGCATCTAAAAGTAAGCCCACATTCTAACCACGACCATGATGAAAATCACAGTGGTAACATGATTGTCAGTCCTCTAGTTACCAGTCCCAATTTAGAGAACTCGTCAAATCTGACTCCAATGATGACTATAATTTAAGTAGAACGTTGAACTTGATCAGTCTGACTCATTTTGATACAATTTCTTAACTTTGCCAACAGATCAACATATTTATTATATATATTTTCCAGATAAGGATTCAATCGTCATCCTACCCTTCTCGTCCAAACAACAGACACGTGCATAATCGCCAGTTACGGCAGCCACCGAGTATTTTGATCAAATATAAATATATGATCGACTCACTTTTAGTCATCTTCAAATGATTGAAGATGACTAAAAGTTGGTCGAAACGTCGAATAAAAAAAAAATATTATCCTTGTTCGGAGTTACCGTTGTTTTGTATGTAATCGCTAGACTGTTTGTTTATGACTCTTATAACCATCGGAAGTGCAAGATCCGAGTGTCCAGAAATTTAAACTTTAAAGAGCTTTCTATTGTTGAGGTCGTTAGTAAAATGAGCGTCGATACGATATGGTGATATTATTGCAGAGATATTTGCCTACTCGCAATTATTTTGATCCACTGATAGCATGATTTTATCCTGGACACATGCAGGCTCTCTTAACTTCCACTGACCGCTGCTGACTGAGAAGTTTGGGAAGTAAAAAGCTAGTGTGTGTACTACAGTTGTCTGAGAGTGTCACCAGGCAAAACTCCCCCCGGAATATTTTGGTATTTTAAAGTCTCTAGAAGCATATTTTCAACATTTAGCTGTGAAATACGTATTCAATTATTTGGCTGAACATTGGGGAGAAAAAACTATCTTAGGTGATTCATTAGATGATTTCTGTTACTATTGCCCCTTGGTGTCTGTAAAAACTGCGACGTCTTGCACTGTAAAGAGAAATAATCTTCCCTATTTTTGACCTAATTTTATTGTTACTATTTTAATTAGTAACATTTATGTGTTGAAGAGTATTATAAAAACCAGTTTCGGTGACTTGCGCAACATGTTAAATTATTGTCATTGTTATGCTTATCATCATCATCATCATATTATTATTATTATTATTATTACTATTACAACTCGCACACCACCCAACTAAGGCCAGTGGAAGCGGTCTCACCCTGCTATGGGCGCTCAATTATTAGACGAATAACATTTCCAGTCCTATGTTTTTTATGCAACATCAGAGGTAGTTACAACTTCAGAGCCCTAACCACCCTGGTAATGTACTGGTAGCGATATACTTCCCGTGGAAGCGTAGCGAAAAATTAAACTGGCGTAGACAACTTTGTTTACTAACGCGGAAGAGGTCGTTTATGTTTTCAAAACTATCAAGTCGTTTGCATTCTGTTATACACTCAGCTTTAAGACAATAATAAACATGTAGAGGGTTATTATCATGAAGTGCAATCAAAACAAAAAATAAATTCAAAAACTTCAAATCGTTCAAAGACTTTTAGCCGACTGTAGGTCCATAAATAAATCATTACAGCCTATTCTGGTCAAGAGGTTGACGTCCGACAGTAAAAAAAAATTACACAGGAAAAAACACTGCAAATGAAATTATCTTTGCAAGAAGAGACGAAGTATGGTGGCCCACTAAGTTGGCAAATTTTTTCCCAGCCCAGGTTAAAAAAAATAATATCCGTATAGACATGATTTTCAATGACTCATGTTAACCATATTTTTAAAATAAGCTCTTTTGTGCAGAATTAAATTTCCTTTCCATAAATATATATATATTGCTGGACATTGACCTGTCGTGTATTTCAAACTTTTTAAGTAAACTCTTTAGGCGGGTTACGATCACATTTTCATACTCACTGTTTAATTAAAAAAAAAAAGAAAACACATTAGTACCTACAAAATCCAATACCACATTACAATCAGATTTTCCTTTCATAAAGTCTTTTTATGTAGAGTGCAAACTCATTTCCATAATATTTAGGAACTGGCATTCCTATAACTATAACACAATTTCAAGAACTCTGTTTGAAACATTGCTGCTAATTACTGCAATTCTTGTTGCGCAGAAAACATATTCATTTCGTTAATGTTTACTGATGTATATTTAAGAAAGAGGGATGTCTTAAAGTCGATCCCCTAATCCAATTCTCTTTTGTTTTCATAAAAAAAGTCTTTTTATGTACAGTGCGAATTCATTTCCATACAATTTAACAGACATTATGCAAGCAAACAAGTACTTCAAGAAGTTGGAGTCCAATTTTAACAGCTTCTTTCTTAAATAAAGTCTTTTTGTACACACTACTAGCTCATTTTCAAATATTTTCTTCACAAGATTGACAGATCGGAACAAGTGCTTGTTAAAATATACAAGTGGAAATGTTTAAACTTGAAAGTAAATACATCGAATATAAAACACATGCATTTATCTGGAAAGAAATTCTGTTATAAACAGGTACAATGGAAGTCGATTAGAAATGCAGTTCTACATGGATGTCAATTAGAAATGTATAGTGTATTCATAAAGTCGAATTTGTAAAGCACTTCCAGCTTAAGAATGCACTCACGAACTTTAACTCAACTGCTTGGTGGTATAAAGCAATGTTTTTCAGTCGGTCACTTTTGCTATGTCGAAGTTCAAACTTTACTTCCAACTCTACTTTCTAACAGTATTAACAAAGAAATATGTTGCACTTCAACACTCACCAAAATCCATGATCTTTTCGATGAACATGCATAATTAAGAGCATGAATAATTACTCACAATCAAGCACATGCTAATTACAGTTCGAGAGTTGAAGGGTAAGAAGAAATTAGAGCAGGACAGGAGTTTGCGAGCAAAGGAAGGAAAAGTGCAAACCTCTGTACACAAGAAACATTTGCTTGGTTGTTAAGCTCAGAAGTAACCCTGCAAGAATCTAAGTGATGACGTTCCGTGATATGACGCCGAAAAACAACATGGCAAGAATAGTAAAATGATAATTAACCAATAGAATCTACAAGGGGCGTTTCAGATAAACCCAGACAATGAGTTATGAGTCACCGACCCTTTCTGCAAAACATGGATACACACGAAAGGTCCAGAACAACTTTCGACCAGCGTGCTTTGAACATTATTCTTCTTAAGTAGTTCAATCTTAAAGATTTTAAACATCCGAGTCCGTGAAAAAAAAGCATACATGATAAATCGACTGTCATTGTTGAGAAGGAAACGCGAATTAAAGTAGCCCAGAAGCGTCTCTAATTCCCTTCATTTTTCACTTCATAACGCAATGACTCAGTGTGCCCCTATAAAGCGGTTCGAGTTAATCTTTGATTCCCTACTTTCCGCCGAAAAAACTGTGACGTGAATTGGCGTCAAGGAACAGAATACTCCCGGTGTACGTATTTTGTACGAATAAATTAAACCTAATATTAGATCCTTCAATTTCCCGTGTTTCTGCTGATATTCTGTTGCAAAGAACATTATATAGACTTGAAAAGCTGTATCAGGAAATATTTTACTGTCTGATTCACGCTTTCACCACCATGGCAAACATCACGAAATCAGACCCGTTAAACATAATTCTCCTATATAACCCGGGCTAAGCCCAGCACTCGTCTCAGCTCAAAATAAAAACAGTCTTAAAATCTTATCTCCCTATACGAATTGGATGATAATTGTCTTGGCATATGTCCTGTTTTTCATGCCAGAAAGAAACCTTTTTCTTTGAGAGAATTTGTAGTTTTTCTATCAAGTTTCAAGTACTTCACGCATGAGGTGGACTGAAAATAAATCATTTGTCACTTTACTCACACTACCATCAATATTCAAGTATATGTCAAACTACATCACCTGAAAGAAGACCAAGAAAAGAAGGCACCATAAAGACGAACCTACGTGAGGTCCAGAGTGAAGGGTCGACGGTGAAACAACGAAACGCGAACCCCACAGAACGAAGCTATTTTTCAGATAAATATATCCAGTAAATATTTATTGCAAATCATTCAATGGCCAATCACCACACATTTCATATGTGGGCATAACAATTTCCTTGTAACCCACGATCCTTTCTAATTAATTGGCAGAATAGAATAAGTTCGTATTGATAAGAAGTTATTTAAAAATAGCGTGTAATAAGCGACAATAGACAGTCATGGACTATAAACCTACTTCCCCAAGATTTTGAACTTATCGAACCTAGTGGTGCATTCCTTGGCCATAAGTGGCCATTTATTAATTTGTTTACTAAACAAAGATATCTTGCTCTTGGTCTGGGACAGACGGTATGCATTAAATAATCCACTACATCAGAGTCAAGCTTTTAGCTGGACTAATAAAACGACCACTGTCGCTAAGATTACTACATGGTACAATGTTATGAGACGTTTTAACTAGTCAGTGGTCCCCAGAAGACACCAAATGTGGTCACGGTAGCGACATTGACGTTACAATCTACGTAGGTCAACATTCCTGGCACGGTTGATTTCCTTTCTCTTTGTTAAGTGCTAATTCGTAAAGTTCCCCCGGAAACGCCATGAGCGAACGACGACTATAAAACAGAGAAAGACGAGCCGAAGATCATTGTGAAATCTTGACGAGAAAAAGGCAACATCTCGATCACACAAAGTACTTTGTATTTACCTACGAAACGATGGCACCCAAGAAAGACGTGGCCTCGCGAGGTTTTATGGCGTCTGAGAATGGAAACAGTGCGGACGGCAACAGTGCTATATGCAACGCCATGAGTCGCATATTCGGTAACCCTGAGTGGAGCTCGGAATCGATCACGATTTGTGCCAGAAAGAAAAATAAGAGCAAATCACACATCAAGAGACCCATGAACGCGTTCATGGTTTACGCCCAAGCTGCGAGAAGAAAGGTTGCTGGTGAGTATCCGAATTTGAGCTACGCTCAGCTTAGCAAGACATTGGGGAAGCTGTGGCGGTTGTTAGACGTCAAGGAAAAACGACCATTCATCGAGGAGGCGGAACGCCTTCGACAGCAACACAAGGTCGACTACCCGGGTTACAAGTTTCAACCTAAAAGAAAGTCTCGAAAAGCGAGCTCGGAGGAGAACGAAAACAAAGTCACGGAACGAGAACTTCTGACACTTCTCAAGTCCGACGTGATGGCGAAGGACTGTCAAGAACGAGAAGGCGGGGAAAGCCCAATTGAGTTGACCTCTTCAAGGGTTCCCTACAATATTCCTCTCGAAGTCAAGACGAACCTAGCCGAACCCTTCCCGAGTAGAGTGCCCTCTAAATTGGAGAAAAGTGCCGTAGGACAATGTTCCCCTCAAGAAGAGATCCTTGAGGATCTTCTTTCGGTTCTGAGTGATATGGAAAAAGAAAGTTCAAAGTCGACACCTCCTCCTTCACCGATGTACGACACGAGCGCATACCTTCCTCGAAATCTTGACACAAACAATAAATTAAACCAAGGGTTTCCGACGTTCCCCACTTCATCCTCATTCCCCGCTTCACCCTCGTTCCAACTGGTGATGAGCAAAAACAACAGCGACCTTGCCGCTAATTCAAACATTTTCTCGACGTACCAAGATTTCAGGTTAAATCAGAATCTCACGCCTCAGTCAACTTTAACAACTTCATTTCCGTCCAACGAAGTCATTCAAGGGACTGACTGTACGATTCTCCCTGAATTTAATAACCAGTACACAAACTTAGTCAAAGTGGCGTGATTTTACCATGAATAGGTGTAAATAAGAACAATCTCGAAGAAAAATCGTTGTACATCACAGTATTTATTGGGAAAAAGATTTCATGTATAATTGTATATATCTAAATGAGCTTTCGTTAAACGCAAGGAGTAGCCGAGGCGTTGATTATAATTTAATGCAATAAAGAAGCAATTATGCATAATTTTGTTTTGTTATTGTGAATTGGATTGGGAAGGGAGGAAATGCAATAAGATCAAGAATATTTTTAAATCTTACGCGGAATGGGAAAGCTATTGAGCCAAAGGAAGGAAGAAAGAAAAAAGACGACGGATTATTCAAAAGAACAGGTTTGGTTAGAGGAACAAAAAACCACGTGTACCAATATTCGTGTTTTCAAGTGACAATATATTGATAAATACGAATAGCACGGGCTAATTAAAATCACACTTTAAATTCAATGTTATATCCTGGGATATGCCCACTTTCAATTTTGAATCAGGTAAATACATGCATGCAAGCACGAACACATACTCACACACATACTCACACACGTAAATACCCATACACACCCATACAGAAGGGCACGTTCAACTTTACAGCATTTCTCAAACTCGACAAATGAGCAAGTAAGTAAAGGAATGTGAAATTTAAGAACGGAAGTTTTTGACACAAGCCACGAGATTGATGAACAGCTGGAACGTTCAAAAAACCTAATCAGACTCGTGCCAGTAAAACATTAAAGAAAACCCATAAGGTTCACTCACGCGGTGTTTTTCTTTTAAAAATATAAAACCTAAAAATTTTACGATCAAAAGGCTATATATTGATATTTGAACTTCATCGAAGAAAGCACAAAACTGTTACTTCTGAGATCAAAGGTTTGCCTTTGACCTCGAGATTACCGAACCCTTGTTAGCTGAGCCAGATACAATACTATGAGTAAATGAATTGGTGATCCAGCATGAATTTGACTAGTTGTAAGAATAAACGACGTTCATGAATTGTACTTATGTGTCAACTTAATCCATTTGGCAAACATTTCTACTTCAAGCTAGCCACCTTCAAGGGCTTGACCATCAGTTAATTTTAAAGAATTATCTACCTTTTTTCGTTTCTAAAGTCTGCATAGCTTTCGAGTTACGACGCTAGACTAATTACTGCGTGCCTACAACTTGACCTACAAGTCAACAGAAGACAATACTCACGTTTTGCCTGAATTGTGAACGATCACGGAATGCTTAATGTTCAAAACTATATTTCTTATTCATGAATAACCAACTACCAAGACTATTACTAAGTTAATTTCGATTAAATTCGATCAGATCCATCGGCAAGGTTTACCAGAATGAACGTTTCTCTAGAACAAGCATTGACATTCCCTTACAAATCTTGTATCAGTACATAATTGTGTATTTGAATTAATATCAGTTTAAAATGATATGAACAGTGCGCATTGGACGTCCGTGTAAGAAGAAGCTTAAATGCGAATCATGTACACTGTGCAGTAAACAAAAAAATCTTCATGATTTGACAAAAACTCTGGTGTTTACTGTGATTTACAGTAAACACCTTGCTTTAAATGTCCGAGTTCTTATTTGTATTTTCGCAGTTCAATACGAATTACGAAATACTTTGATGATATTGATAAACAGTTTTCCTGTACGGTTATAATTGGTAGCACTTCGATGAAAAAACAAAACTCCGCCAAAGACGGGTTAGATTACCATGTACTCAAAAGCAAAGTTCTATGTTCGATAACTGAAAACTGATTCCAAATGTACCTTTCATTGTCTTTGAGGAATACTTCTTGGGTACCTCGATAGCTCAATATACAAGTGAACGACGTTTCTACTTTCAAGCAACTTCTTATGCAACAGGAAATAACATCATCTTTATAATTGCCAAAAAACTAGTGCCATTAGGTCGCTAGAACGAAATATTTAATCACAAGCGAAATTCTAAAGTTCTAACAGTTGTGATATTCTAAATATCGTCTTGTTTCACTTCGAGTGTTAGGTAATAGTTGTTAGGTAATAGCTATTGTTTTAAATGTTCGTATTAAGAAGGACAAACGTTTTTCTTGCTTCATTACAGTTACGGAAACATGTGTGTGAGGTTGGAAGAACAATAAGTTGCAGTGGGAACATAAGCCTGAAAGGTTTGTACTTCCGCAGAAATTTCAAGTTTTTCCATGCAATATTCCAGAAATACTTCCATAAAGCCATGAAAACATGGGAAAATGTTTCCACCTCTTTACAAGATGATTGCAAAAGAACTACCGCACAGATACAGCAGGGGTTTTATCAAATTCATCAATATCTAAACATCTCTCGTTCTCTAAATGACCAAGAAAATTTCTGTTTGTCTAAAAATACATGTAAAGGCAGCGAATCAGATCGCATGTTTTCTAAATGTCATTTTATAAGTCCAATGCCATATCTGACTATAATAAAAACTGCGACAAAAAACCCCGATAAGTCTGACCCATACTGACAAATATCGAGCGAGGATTGCACCTGTCGATGATAAAGGCTCCGATTTTTCCAAAGAACGCCCTTAACCGTAGCTATAAATGGCCATTCTTATACACGTCACGTCACTTTTAAGTAGCTTAGAAATCAAAAACTATCCCAAATGGATACAAAATAGTATGAACCGCTCTCTACCTTGGACTTAAAAGCGTTATAATTTTGTCGCTATCAGTTAATTCGTCAAAGAAACAGGATAGACCATGTAGGTAGGCTAGTGTTTTTAATATCACTAACGTGGGTGATGGCAGTGGTTCAACAATTAACCAAGATTCGTATTCCAGCAATTAATATTCACAATTATGTATTAAAATCAAAATATGGATCGTTATAATGAGGGGTAGTATCTTAAATTCAAGAGCAAATGTTGTACCAATCTGAAATGCGAGCCACTCTCCAGGTGAGACAGATGGAATTTCGCACTAACGAGACAGACACCATTAACTGTACGTTGCTGCTGCTGCTGCTCCTCCTCCTCCTCCTCCTCCTCCTTTCTTTGTTTTACTGATTTTTCTTGACTCTTTTCTCAAGAATTTGCTAGTTGAATTCCAAATGAAACTTTTAGTGAAAATAAGAATGCGTTCACATCGAAAGAAACCGGTGCACTCATATTGTAGTTTAAGATCCCGATTCTTTTCCTTATAATTTGCTAGTTGAACTTCACGTGAAACGTTTTGTGTGAGTAGGATTGCGTCCACATCACAACAATCCGGCACACTCATATCATAGTTACAAGTTGGTCACATAAGAAAGAGTATATTTTACTCCGTATAGTAACATATACGAGTGCTTAATCGCGTTTTAAGTGATTTTTTAAAAATAATAGAGTTGAATCAGCTACTGCAGTGCCACAATAACATTTCCGAAAACTATTTACTGTCAGTAAGCCCTTCGTCTGATGCTAATGTATCTATGATGGGGTAGGAAAACTACATACAAAAATAGAAATGTCTCAATCATTTTGATTAATATTGCTGTCTTGGCACTTGATATTCCTAATATTGCAAGGTATAAAAATTGCGAATGGGAATAATGGAGCATCCACCTCCGTAATATCTAATCGGGACCTGTCGAGGAAAGGCGAGATTTGAACCATAGACCTTGGAAATCTAGTTTAGTGTTTTGGAGACTTAGCAAGGAAAGGCGTTACCGGCAGTCAAGACTATTTTTATTAAAAGTCTGGGAGTGTTTCTTTCATTTTTGTCTTTATCTCAGACGTTTGTCCAAGAGTTCTTTTTTATCCTGGCTACAGGGAGCTCTTGCAAAAATGTCAGAGATTATCGCTGAAGCTACGTGGCTCATTTCACTCACTCTACAACACTAAGAGTGATATATCCAAAATTACAAACATTGATATTTGAATTGGACAACTGCAATTTACCGAAATTTCAATGCGACTAATCCAAAACGTCTATCCTTTCAAAACTCTGTTTTTCTAGTCCTACTGTGAATCGAAGGCGACTCTACTTGTACTCGAAAAAGCTCGCCACAACTTAGCATACACCCAGTGACACCAGCCCAATATAAAAAAAATTTTTTTGCAAAGGTAGTTTTTTGCATAAGAAGTATCTGTACATTCTGTTTTAAGGACCAACTCCACTGTCTATAATTTAAGGATTGAATGTACTTCTGTGTAAATTACTAACATCGACTAGAGGCAGATATATTTAACGACGGTAAGCGAATCACTGAACACCAGCTCAACATAGAACTTATGAAAAAAACAAAAAAACAAACCAACACGTGAAGATACAAAAATACTAATATGCGTGGTCTTTCTCTTCAAATTTCTGTAAGGTTTGGCTGAATTTTAAAGATTTCTTTTATGCTTTTTGTTTTTCATTCTTTATCCTGATCTCTTGCTAACACAAACAAAATTCCAAAGGCCCTGAGATCACGGCATTACAACGCCAACGCTGCGTGGGTCTCCTCACAGCATTCCGTAGCAAACGAAAAAGGTTACGGTGGAAGATAACAAAACTTAAATTTCATCAGCTTGATTATCAGTAACAAAAATCATGGATTATTGGCAAGTTAATAAGGGGTAGTGCATTTTTCAAATCTGAACAAGTCCCTAGGTTTATAAAGCACCTCTAATCATTGAGTAAACGTTAAACTTAACAAATATTGATGTTCTAACACAGACATAGCATAAAAAACATGAAAATGCTCTTAGTGGCTTCGTGGATAGAACTAGGAAGTTCTATTAACTTAAAGAAATGACACTGAAACTGACTATTTTTGTTCTACATTGGCAATGGAATGTTGTGATATTGCATGCATCTACAATTATCAAAAGTTATTCACATTCGGACATCGTCTTATGTCACCTTCTTACAGCAGAAGTTAATTAGACAGTAAAGGAGGAACTAAACTTGTTCCTATCTCTTACGACTATAACAAAATGCCCAAGGACCTACGATCACGTGCAGGAAAATACATCATTTTTTTTGGGAAGTGAATGCATATGTATGGATAAATGAACAATTTGTTTTTGTACCGACTACAGTAAGACATATTATATTAACGTATGATGTAAATAGCAATAGGCAGATCTTTAATCTCATCTTTGGCCTTGTTGATAACCGTCGTTTCCGTTCGTCCTTTCTTACACGGAATTAAACTTTAGAGTTTAGAACGTACCGGTTATAACAGTAACGTAGCCACAAAGTGAAGTCTGAAGTCGCGTTTGAATAATCCGTAGTATTCTAAACTCGCAAAGCCACAAAACAATAAAGGTGATACCGACAATTATAGCTTTAGGTCAGCTTGCCCAGCCACATCAGTGTCAGTTTGCTTTTTCATTCGTTTTCACATTATTCCCCCCGATTTTCTCGTAAAAATTCTTCCCCGCTTTTATTATTCACATTTAAGGCAGATAATTCGTTTTTCCTTTTACCAGTTTGAGAAAACAAACACGAATATTTAAAGTTTTTCCCCCATGTATGTCGTTCCCCGACGAATTGTTCAATTTTTCCCGATGGGGGGGGGGCTAACGTTCCTCGACGGGGGGCTCTAGCCCCTCTACCCCCCTCTGGCGCCACCCCTGTTTTAATTTTGTTCATTTCCCAATTTTACTAACAGTCATACCAAAACTATATCTTTGAAATTTGCCATGGTAACGGAAGCAAAATGTTCGAGAAGTATCACCATGCTAATCAATTTTAAAGCCAAACCTTCGATGTAGTCACGATTCCACCAACACAAGACAGGATGAAGACACTCGACACCCACTGCTATAACAAGCCTTTGAACTGACGTTCAGGATAAAATTATTGGTGAGGCAAAAGTTTCCCTCTAACACCTACAAATGTCCGATTGAAGTAATAGTCATGCACTCCAGTTCTGGAGTCACGCTTTTTATTTTCGAGCAGAATATTGCACCAAAAAAGTAATTGTGTAGTTTTTTCCACTATATTTTCGTAGTCAAATTAACTCTTGGAAATTAATAGTGTATAAACGTGAAATTAGCTGATTTCTTAAGAATACTAGGAGTTAAATACCCACGTGTGTGTTATTTTAGGCAATCAGTTTTTATTTTTAGTCGCACAAGCGACCAGCTTAGACGCTAATTTGAGGCCGGAATTGTTTAAAGTGTCTCGCCAGTCGTCGGACGATTTGTGGTGACAAAGTGGTGACTAAGGTAAACATTGAATAAGATAACCGAGTATTTTTATGTCAGGTAACGGTAGTAACCACACAAAACCGATACCGCTTTTGCATGTGTGATGTCATTTTGTCCAATGAATTCAACAGATTCTCTCGAGATCCCACGAAAAGGGAATTGAAACTGTGTTTTGTCACCTTGAAGTAAATGATAAATTAACCCGAAGAAAGTAAATAAATCATTCAAACGAAAAATTAACTTATTATACCCAAGAAACTGGGAATTTACAACGCAGTATTATTCGTTCAACTGCCTACTGGGTAAACGACGCAAAAACAGGAGTAGTTTGATTTCAAAGTTCTGTATCGAAACTGAGAGGTGTAGCATCGAAGAACCGATACCAGATAAAATTTTTACTGTGTAGATCTTAGGAAATATCGATATTCTATTATCAGTATCCCACTCCACCGCTGAAACTACGGTTTTGATTCTCGGATCAAGAAGTAATTAATCATTTCTATGAGACTATGAACGAACGTCTGGGGTTATCTATTACCACCAATAGACGATCTAATTTTAGATATTGTGACTACTGTAAACTTATGCTAACTTTCGCTCAGTCTCAGACTTGCAGACTGGCAGTACATATGTTTACCATCATTACGAACCAGTACATAAATGTAACCTTCGCTCACCATCTAAGTCAATGTAGCTCAATGGTTAGAGCATCTCACCGGCAATCAGAAGGTTACGGGTTCGATTCCCGTCGGGACTCAGAAAGTTTTTCTGAGTAAAACAGCTTGAGAACCCGCATAAAATCATATTTATTTGATCAGTTCAATTTATCTTCAAGTGAATTTTAGTTCTAGTGGATTTGTTTTCTGTCAGTCAAATAAAAAGTGTAAGATTTCGTTGGCACGAAAGTTAATAGATGAAAATGTACGTGGTTCCCTCGACACAAGCATTTACAAAAACATCAAAGCAAACCAATAAACTGAAGAAAAATGAAAAGTGAAACCGGATTCATTCAATCAAAAGATATGCTTATTTAAATCCCATTTAAGATCGTCCATTTACATAAAAATTTATTTCCTCATGACTTTAAGAATTAAACTCGTTCACTGTACATTGCAGGTTGTCAAGGTTAATTTCTAAAGAAACAAGTAACACCCTCCGTGGTATTAGACCAACGTATTAAATGAGCTAGATTTAAACTGACGGTCATGACATAAATTAGAGATCCTTTGGGAAAAGGTGCAGCAATTAGCTGAGACGGCCACGGTGTTCATTTAATTCACATAAAGCTTTCCAACTATCAACGTCATCGTTAAAAAGTGTAAATGCTCAAAGTAATGGTCCGTAAAACTGAGATACATTGGTGCGGAAACACTGTAGGCCAGTTATATGAGACAAAATCAGCTGAGGTAAAAATAAGCCGAGAATACTCGTAGAAATTACTCACTTTTCATTACAAATCCCCTTTCTATATATAAAGAACGGTCAAGAAAAGAATATCTTAAATTTTTATTAAGTCTTCGAGAGGTAAAACTTTTCTTAGAAAGAGGGGACAAAGCTCTCCATTGTTTGACAGTAAGGGTTGATGAACCAAATTTTGGTTCCAACGAAGCAAATGCTATATCTCTCACAACATTCGAAAACATTATTGCTTCCCAGGAAGGTAGTTTGCTTGAGTGACGCACGTTTTGTGCATAGCAAAACTAGGGAACACCGCTGCTCACAAGGTTTCCGAAACACTGTTTCGCAGTTTAGCCTGGCCTTAACTGGTCGTGTGTAGTACAAAAACGGCGTTGATAATAAACTGGGGACTAAAATTTACAACTTTTGGTTTGGATGAAGAATTTTATTGTAAATACATGTCATTATTGAAGTTTGAGTTTTGGGGTGTTTATTCTTATTGCAAATGAGAAGAAACATTACTTGTTTTTAATATATTACCGATTAGCTCGACTGACCGTCTGCAGGTTACGCAATTTACGTTCTTCGTAAACCTTTTGCCAAGAAACAAATATTTATGACAAGTAGGTTGTATGAACATTAATTCTACATAACGCCTTGACTCGAATGACACATCTTGGACGAGCTCTGTTGTCGTATTTCGCTTTGCTAGAATATTTTCTTTGAGACATTTTACCAAAACGTCCTCAAATATATTCAACAGTATTCAACCTCTATATCTCCTGCACTCATCAATAATGAACTACTGACGTAAGCGCACTACATCCGGCTAAGGTGAGGTGAGTTGATAAACACGTGGAGAGAAGAAAATGTCTGCCTGAGGTTTTCAATATTGATGAAGAACTGTAATAAAATTTTCCACACCAGTAACGCTGGAATGCTTATAGCAGAAGCCATAAACTTTAAAAAAACTACCAACTCAAAAGGGTGTTCTGCGATAAAAAGACGTTGATACAACAACAGAAAAAGGCAGGAAAGGTAAAGCTGGTGAGCCAACGTTCAGAACACACCCTCCCGTTTCAATGATTGGAATTCCACAGATAATTTTTAACGTCCAATCCTTTTGACGTAGAACCGCCGGATATTGAAAAGTACTGGATGGTGCGATCCAAAAAAGAAAAAAGAAAAAGTTACTGACGTCACTCTCAAAGTTGCAGGAAATTGCTGTTTATCAACTTATAGCAGTTTGATGTTTGAGAAACATGTGAGCTTGGATATATTAACGTAGATGAACGATCTTCATCTGAGTATCGAGCTTGAAGATCGTTGATCTACGTTATCAACTTATAGTTAACTATGCTCAACTTCATGACATACGTTGTATGATTTTGCTAATTTATCAACTACTAACAATTCTTCGTGGGTATTTTTGAAGCAAAATAAAACGTTCACCTTATTTGTTAATTTGTATGCACTAATTTTCTTTTATTGAGGGTGGATACGGAGAGATATCTTAATTGCACATGAAAAATTCAAACGAAAAGAATAACTGAGTTTGGACGTTTTTGTATCACCAAGTTAGACTTTAAGGTCTCCCAGTCATACTATAACTTTATATGGGATCTTACAGACTTATTTATTGTCTCGGTAAACAAAATGCGTTCTCTACTACATTTTGATAGTTCTTATAAGACTTCAGTGTTTAATGAGTCCTCTTTTCTTCCAGTTCAAGTGGACTATAGAATTGGAATATATTCAAACATGTTATTTATAAACGTGTTTTTCGTATTCCCTGCAGTGAATTCAAACGAGGTGTTATTACAAACAAATTTAGGGCCGTACTTGAGTAAAACATACGTTAGAAAAAATATGCCCCAAATCAGAAGCTCACTCCGTTATTTATTTTAGGGGTTACTTGTTCAAATATATTCTGCAACGAATGCTGACATTATCGGAGTCTTTATCGCTGATCTATCTGAATGATGTAGAACGAGGCGCCAGAAGGTGTGCTAGAAGTATAAGAATGACCATGTTTTTGTGAATAGTGACGAGCGAAGAGAGGACACCATGCAAATTTTTATATCAGCACGATTAACGGCACAAGTGAGTTTCCTGGCGTGGATAACAACTCGCCAAAATGCAAAAGCAATGAATTGAAGGAAACAACCATGCATTTAAGAAAATAACGTACATTTCACGAGGAAGAGCTAACAGCTGGAAAAGGGGAAATACATATGGAAAAACCCAATAGTTTCAAAACACATGCCTGTATTTAGTAATTAACTTGACTTATTAGAAAAGTACCCAGTGAATTGAATTGAATTCTGTTCTTATGTTCTGACGTCATTAAGGAGTTTGACCTCATCATTTTGACTCTGTTTCCACTTTTAAAAAACCAACGCATGTAAGAATCCTGACTCAGCCCAACGATAACAGGATGTTAACGTTGCCAGACGGTGGTTAAAAGACAGGTTAAAGTCGTCAACAAACCACGTAAACACAGAAAACTGATCTAATCATTTAAAACTCTTCAGTTTAGGTACAATGTACTTTGTGCTGTAGAACATTCTGGGACAAACTTACGCTAAAAGTTGGAAAATAGTCACATTTAGCCATCATTTCCCGAGGTAATAAATATTTTCATTGTGATCGGTTGTATGACTCGGAGTGTCAGATGTGTACTCCAAGTACATGTCAATAACGTTTCAACATATTTTAGGCTTCAACCATCAGGTTTCTTAAGGAGTGGTAGGTGTTTTCATTGAAAAATATCTTTAAAAAAAAATTTCACAGGGATACCAGTAGATAAAAAAATATCATCCACGTACGGTGGTCACAAGAAGCCCAAATTCAAGCTTTTAGTTTTTTCAGTCGTACTTGATTAGCTAGCGAAGGAGAGCCACTACCTACCCATGAAGTCAAATGTTTGGCCCCTTGACAGATATCAATGAGGAAATCATATGCTCCTGCACTGAAGTACAACTACAGTGCAATTAAACTCCCACCAGAAAGCAAACATCCTGAGAAAAAGTTGACAACTTACATCCTTTGTCTCTTCCTTATAATCAAAAGAGGGATGCTTGGTTTGACACATAAATGCACATGCTTCTCCGTTCACAGCATTTCAGAATCATCCTCAGTCATCCCCTTGGTCAATTCATGAAATATTCAGTTCCTAGCACATCATGCGTTTTTTTAAAGTACAGTAAATATACACTTGGCATACAACTTACCAGGATGAGAGCAAACATATTAACACCATATTAGCACATTTGTTTCATCATCTTACAGTAGCTTATTTCTAAATGACAAGAATATTCCCTGACTCCAATTTCTTTTTACTGCCAGCACTTCATGCTGGAAAGAATAGTTTAGTTTTAACTGACAGGGTTAGTAACGTAGGATTTTCCAGCACCAATGACAACATTGAGCTCATAAGGAATGGCATGTTCCTGCACTACCTTGTTATATTACTATGTTGACAAGGAATGACCTTTAGAAGCTGTTTCAAAAGAATGAAAGTGCAGATAGCAGTAGTTCTAGCTGACAGTATCATCCATGAACTGTTACTAGTCCCTGCACTACAACAGTAAGTTCAAATTAAGTAATGGCCAATCAAAGCTAGAAATCTAGTAAGACCAGTCTAGCCATAAATCAGACACTAACCCATGTTCTGTGACTTGCACATGTGGTAAAACTAGATCAATGAAAGACTACACCTGCTCAACACACAGGTGAAAAAGAATTTAGTTTATTAACCTCATGAATGAAAAATTTTATCATAACAAGAAGAAATTTTCTAATGCTCTGGTTTCTGCAAGATATTGAGCCCTAAAAGCAGCACCTCATCAGTGTTCTAGGAAAACACTGAACACTTTTGTTGGAACTACTCTAATAAGGCTACCTAAGTACCAAAGATTTTTCCTGCACTGATGCTGGGTTTTTGTGAGATTGACCCTGACTGAAATAAAAATCAAATCTCTTCCTTGATATTTCAAGCAACAGTCATGTTTTAGGTGTAACTAAAATCAGATCTTGTTCAAGACTTTTTGAGATTGCCAATACCTGCAAGATACTGAATGTATACATTGCACATTCAAGGAATTCAATGGACAGAATTTATTACACTTAAGTGATACCTACAGCAAGTTACATCTACCAAAGATGCATGGCTAGATATTTCAGTGGCCTGGGAGCAAACTGTCTGGAATTTCCAATGAATGGATGTGTCTAAGAGTCCATTTCTCAAAATTGAAGCATATTAAGATAATATTTATATAACAATTTCCTACCAGACAGGCTATACTTCACTATGCAGAGAACCAGTTGAAAAGTGCAAGTTTTAAGCAATAGACACACAAGAGTCAAAGGGTCAGACTCAGAACTGACTCTACATAGTATGTGTCCAAAACAACACCACAAATACATAATATGTCCAAAATAATACTCAGGGGAAATCAACAAAATGTGCAAAAAACATGTAACTCCTCAGCTTCTAAACAATCAACCTGGCCAATGATCGAACAACTAAAGACCAAAAAATGATAATAATATAAGGGTGACTCCTTCATTGGAAAATACAAGGTTTAACTCCTGTATCTGTCATGTGCTACATACCTGGCACTCATTATTTATATAACTTGCTACATGTTGCCTGTTCATATAGCCTGTTCACAGTTGTTAGTTAACTAGCATGAATCACTATGTGCTACCATAATACGATTAAATTCTGAAACTAAATTTCTACTGAAAATGAACTCAAAGTACTATCTGGCATATTTCTAGACACCAGGAACTACACTCTGCAACCCACTGCAAACAATAGTGTTTGTTAACACTATGTCAATTATATAATTACAATTATATTAAATTCTTATGGATAACTGTTTGTTAAGCCATTGTTCAACCAACAATGACAGAGTAAGTTGTGAGTTTCTTGATGACTGTGTTCTTTTATTACTTATGACTGCATACTTTTTAACCAAAAACTGCAGGAGAGGGACATTACATGGTAAACTATTAACTTCATCTCCAGGAGTCAAGATTTATAAATTTCACTGAGAAAAGCACCCTGGCAACCCTATACAAAAGATTACCTTTTTCTGTTTAAAAACCTGGTAATTTCATATTTGTCTTATTTTTACATTTGATTGGGTGTGAGCACTGTCATTTTTTTCTTCCTTTCCAGCATTGATCCATATTCTAATGCTGTGTACATTACAACAAAGGTGCTTTGAGTCAGTTTTGTTTATACAAGGATCAAAGAATATTCTCTTAAATCTTGAATGGTGGAAGCTCAGTGCTCCAAAATTTAAAAAAAAAATATTTCAAAAATAAGGTGAAGCATTTCCAAATATAGCCTTTGTTATTAATTATTATCATATATTTTATGTTAACTTTTCATGACTTTATTTAACTTTTTACATGTAATTTATCAAGCAATAATATAAAACTTCTGTTTATCATTATTACACAAATCAAATACTCCAAACTGCAATACAGTTAAGTGATATTTTTTTTTTGATAGAAAAATGTGTGCATTTTTCTTTAGCCATTTTCCCAGTTTCAAAAAGTAATAATTCTCATTATGATATGGCAAGACAAGCTGACTGAGTTGAAACTTATCAAATTTGTTTTTTGAAAGATATAAAAAACGACGTGGCCCTATGTAAACGCCATTCGACACGGGCATTGCCAATGGCGGGAATTTTGAATTACAGTTGCTTCTCCTTAACTGAAAAGCTAACATCAAACTTCAGCTAAAAACAACGTAAACAAACATGTATAACTAATCTGAAACGTTTCACTCTTACACTCATGAATGCAATTGTCTTTTTTCCTAAGTTTCACCGTAGTCGTAACTACAAAACCTTCGCCTGCGACGCACTCTGTGGCAAATCCGCCTAACATTAAAAGCCCTGGCTGGGATGCCAAAGAGAAAAACAAAACTTTACCTTACTTGCATATGGCTTCCTTTACATTCCTCTTTTCCATTCGAGCTATAAAACTGTTGATTGAGTGGAATAAAACACAGAAAATATTGTTCCTTTCTCATTTCTTTCCTGAACCCGTTGAACCGTCCACTTACAAGTAGCGAAATCCTGCTGACCGATAAATTTGCGTGAACTGAAGGCTCAATGCTGGCACCGCAAATGATCATAGTACATGTAATAATAATAATAATAATAATAATAATAATAATAATAATAATAATAATAATAATAATAATAATAATAATAATAATAATAATAATAATAATAATAATAATAATAATAATAATAATAATAATAATAATAATAATAATAATAATAATAATAATAATAATAATAATAATAATAATAAGCCTCCCTGGACTACTACCTTGGCGTGGTGGGGAGGCTTGCGCACCTCGATGAACCTAAGAGCTATGCTGGCGGGAGCAAATGCTCCTGGCAGCGTCACCCAAGCCAGAAAGGTCGAAGGTTAGAGGTCAGACAAAATGTAGTCCAGTGGTTGTGTAACCTAAAAGTCACTAAAATCTCAAATGAGTGAAAATGTTGAATCAGAATCCTGAGAATAACGGCGTGAATGGGACTGGAACGCCATGTGAAGGCCCCTCGCCCGGCAGGTGTTCCCCGGCACAGCAACGGGGACCCGGTCATCAGCCTGCTACTGCTAGAATGAAATGGAATAAAGAAGTGAACAGGTAGTGATGGAATGTTTTTACAGAAGTAAGCCGTTTGATGAAGAAGGTAAACCTATTAGGGGATATAGACAAAGAATGTTTAAGGAATGGAGAGACAGGGGAATGTTTGAATCAACGGAGCAACGTGTTTGTGACCAAGCAAGGGCAATCAGAAAGAATGGCTGGTTATCAGAACTTGAATTGGAAGCAATCAAAAGACAAATAGAAGATGAATCCCAGGATGACCTTTATGAAGGGCAAGATGTCACAGTGGAAGCAGAGACAGTGGAAATTGATGCTGGGACAGGTGAAGAAGAAATAAATGATGCAGAAGATAGTATCGGTGATATTGAAGGCGATATGAATGAAGAACATCGGATGATTGTTGAACAATTAAAGGAAATAATGAGGGAAGGAAGAACATGCGATGGCATTATGTTTAAGAAAGTGGACAAGAAAGTTTTAAACGTTCAAACAGATAGAGTAAATGAAACGATTAAGTATATGAAAAGCAAGAGTATTACAGAGACGAATAATTTGATTAAAGCTGCAAATGTGTGGGTCGCAGATCAGATAGGATTGAAGAAAGCAGAGCATAGGAAGAAAAATGAACCAAGATGGAAACGTAGGATTGAGGGAGATATAAAGAGGCTGAAACAAGAAGTCAACTTTCTGGAAAGGGAATCAAAAGGAGAACTGGGATTGAAGAAAAAAAGCAAATTGAGTGAATTAAATGAAAGATACGGAGTAAAAAGAAAAGGGTTGAAAACTGTAATTGAAGAATTGAAACAAAGGTTGCTTGCAAAAAGTGCTA